>WAAD01039365.1:9861-82749 GCA_013389945.1 Fregata magnificens
ACTCGGCACTGGTGAGGCCGCACCTCGAATACTGTGTTCAGTTTTGGGCCCCTCAGTACAAGAAGGACATTGAGGTGTTGGAGCGTGTCCAGAGAAGGGCAACGAAGCTGGTGAAGGGTCTGGAGAACAAGTCTTATGAGGAGCAGCTGAGGGAACTGGGGTTGTTTAGCCTGGAGAAGAGGAGGCTGAGAGGAGACCTTATCGCTCTCTACAACTACCTGAAGGGAGGTTGTAGGGAAGCGGGTGCTGGACTCTTCTCCCAAGAAACTAGTGATAGGACGAGAGGGAATGGCCTCAAGTTGCGTCAGGGGAGGTTTAGACTGGATATTAGGAAAAAATTCTTTACTGAAGGAGTGGTCAAGCATTGGCCACAGGCTGCCCAGAGAGGTGGTGGAGTCACCATCCCTGGAGGTGTTCAAAAAATGTGTAGACGTGGCACTTCAGGACATGGTTTAGGAGGCATGGTGGTGTTGGGTTAACTGTTGGACTTGATGATCTTAGAGGTCTTTTCTAACCTTAATGATTCTATGATTCTATGTAGGGGCAGTGTCTATGGGCAAGGACCCATTCCTTGGCCCTAAGCTCAAGTGGCACAACAGAGTTTACACCCATATAGCTAACATTTTTCCTCTAAAAAATATCTTGGCCTCATCCACACAGCCTTTTCAGAACAGTCCCTGGGCTCTGCTACAACCAGGTTGTTACCCAGTCACACCAGTGCTATCTGGTGTGAGCTGAAAACAAGCTATTAATTACAACTTTGACAATAAGCGATCACAGAGCAGTGCTGGAGCCTATTCCCAGCCCTATTATCCATACATTTTTGGGGAATGTTTCTAAATATCTGAAGTTACAAAGTAGAGGATACTGTGGCTGGACTTACAAAGATGACTGATCCCCCTCGTTTCTGGGATGCTAGAAATTATAGTGCATTTGAGAGCTCTAGGACCGTGAGACATCATTGGTTGCTAGACAGACTCAGCGGGCTTTAGATCACATGGGAGCCAGAGGTATGGCTATGTGTTAAAGGCATGTCCATCCAAGAGAGGACTGACTAGGTCATTTCCATGATTTTACAATAGCTTGCTTAAAAGCCTGTGCGAGTACACAAGCGATGGAGAAAAGCTGCAAAGAAAGCCTTGATGAAGAAGATAAAGGAGGTATACTGCAGCTGCCACAGTGTCACTTCTTATTCATGTTCACCTAATGAAAGGAGCAGGTTTACTCTTGCTTATGGAATGCTCTAAAATGCTCTAAAATTGCCCTGACTGACGGTTCTTTCACTCAGTCTAATCTTCAATTGCAAATGACTGTAATGTAAAATGGAACAAACCTACAAGGTCATACAATTACTGTAAGGGTATGTTTGAAAGTTTTCAAAGGATTCGAAGTTGATATACAAAATTTACCCTCTGAGTAGTGTTTAAGAAGTAAAATGTAAGAAATGCACATGTATGTCTGCATATAGGGTACCTTTGAGTTTCTAATGAGTGCTTGATTGTCGGGATTTTAGTCTGATAGCAATTTTCATCTTCACTTCCTTATTTCTGGCATGGAATACTCTATCATAAAAAATACACTGCGTTCTTTTCAAGTACATTCACAATAACTGTAGGAAAATGCATTTCATGGTTTTACAATAGGACTTCAGACTTCACAAAGCAACTGTATTGGTTTTTATGCATCCTTTCAGCATCTAAGTAACTTTATTCTGTAGTAATCACCAGTAAAAGGCATAGCAGTCTCTTGAGGTGTGAAGACATTGATTGTAAATCATAGTTTTGTAGTGGTTCACTACAGGAACTAGGAATATCAAATGATATGTATTATTTTTATTTAAGTGCCTGGAAGTATCCAGCATTGTTCAAGTAAATGACAAATAACCTGATGTAGCAGCAATGACTTTTGTTTAGGTGAATGCTTCAAGACTTCATCTAGTGAAAATCTCTCTCCCCCCTCCAAAATCTGTAGGCAATTGCCCAAGCTCTGAGACTGACTGGGGGGGGTGGAGGGTAGAAACACTAAGCAGAGAGTGCAGAAAAGAGAGGAACTGCCCTTTTCAGGATCGGCATGGACTTAGATCAGTTTAAGAAAGTGCCGAGACCACAAGTGACATAGACCAAGGTGCTGGTTGCAAGCACGGGATGTCCTGGGCAGCTGCCCGCACATCCTTACTCTGGTTCTGCTCCTTGCTTCCTGGACTTTGTAGGGATTTTACACAAACCAGCCAGCAAATATGCTCCCTTTACCTGATGCTCTTCCTGCAGTTTTTCTAGTCTCTTAAGTTGGATCAGAATTACTGTGATGTCTTAATTTTTTTTTCCAAGAGTTTTAGTACCGTTGCAAAAATTATATGCTGATTCAAGGGCAGGAGGGGAAACAGGAATGCAGATGTGTGGGGAGGGCAGGAGTGCTTCTTTGGGTGGCAGAGCAGATTTAACCTGGCATAGGTCATGAAGCTACACTGAGTAGCTGTGAAAGCAATACATTTTTGGTCCATGTCTACAAAGGTAATCAGTCTTCTTTTGATTTGGGCATTAGCTGATTTGGCCTTCAACCATTCTGTGCTTCAGATCTTGAAGTCTGCAACACGTATTCATTTTTTTCCTCATATTTCGCAGGAGTCTTAACTAAGAAATATGTTTAAAACTGTGAAAATTCAAATAATGAAGTGTGAAGATGGCCCCATTATTGTTTTGCAGAAAGGATAAGAGATGGTGGTTGAATGGGGGATGTGGAAGATAAAAGGCACTGAGAAAATGTCAAAAAGGTAGAATATCTAGAAAGTAGAAGGATCATTCTGGAAGTTTGGGAGGCTCTGCCTGTAGGAGACTGTAACTTTCTGGGTTTACTTATATAAATATTTCACAGAATCTAACAATAATGATGATTTCTAAGATTCAAGAGAGAATAGCAAACCTGAAGCCAGATCATAGCTTGGTCCTTCCATGAATACACAGAAGCCTTTGCTCCAGTCGGAGCAGGCCAGCTGACCCAATTTAACAAAGCATATATCCCTCCTGATGCTTAAAACTGCAGGTTCTGTTGGCAGAACATTAGAAGTTGTAATCGAGGCTGAATGTGCCAAATTTAAGAGCCTAAAGCCTTCAGAAAGACCCAGCACATCGGGAAGGTCTTTCAAAGGCTTTAGGAAAGGGTTGCAACAAACAAAACTGTAGCTCTTCTCAAAAATAGTTGTGCTAAAAAGCAGAAAGTGATTATTTCTGAACTTCTTATGGCAGTAAAATTTCTATAAATTACCTCAAAGGGGTACTTCTGTCATCTGGAAAGGTTAATACCTCACTGTAGTCTCTGCTTATATCATGGGTCATTAATTTCCAGAAAGTGCCTGGTGCATCTTATAATGGCTCCTCAGATAATAAATAAATAATGTAAACCAAGTAAGCCTTAAACTTAAAATATAACAAACCGTTATTAAAAACTGTAGTCATGCACAATAAATAGATTCAACAGTATTAGACAGTCAGCATCTAGTAACTTTCTTCTTGATTGATTTGCTCTGATTTCTCAGACACAGTTGCCAATAAATAAATACATTTCTGGATAACTTTCTCCTGTACTAATGTTGCCATTTAGCCTGCTGAATCACTTCTGCCGTTGAAGTCATAGACATTTTGTAAGTGAATATCACCAATTTTTATTGTGAATAGGTTTTGAGCTTGTTCTTCAGATAAATGTCCTTCAAGAATTGGAATTAGATAAACTAATTTTAATGAAGACCTTCTGTTTGGACATTGAATAGTCATGCTGGCGTTTTCTTACTGGGATGCTTAAGTAAGGTGTCTAAGTCTATGTTTACACATCAGAAATAAACACCTAAGTTGATTGCCAAAGGTTCCAATTGTAGAAATTTGATTAATTACATTTCTGTAAATCAGTCCACTTCCATTTTTATACAACTTGGCCATCCAAATTTGAAAGCACTGGCCAAACTTCTACATCGTGCCAACAATGGATTGGTGCTTTTTAGGAAAAAATGCAAGAAAATATTCATTTTTAATGCTTTTGGGTTTTTTCCTCAGTAAGAATGTCCCTTGTGCTCTCTATGGGTACATCAATACAGATAATAAAGAGGCCCAGGACACAATCTCAGCTAAGGGCCTCCACGCTGCTCCTAGGAACAGCCCCAGGCGTTGTTTTGGCCTCTCCAGTTAGCTCTGCCCTAGACATAGCTGCAGTGGAGGGTCCTGAGCAATGGGAACATGAATAGAGCAGTTTCTGGCCATCCTGTATTCAGCATCGTGGAGGGAACCTGTGTTTCCAATTCATTTGGTGCCTGTTCTAAGTCAGGATCCAGAAAGGAGGCTGTCCTCTCCCTGAATATTCAGAGGGACCTGATCCACTGAGTGCCTCAGAAGATCCCAGACAGGTGACGGCCAGCGGAGCTCCTCACAGAGTGTGGCTGCAGCTACCACATGCTGCTGGTAGAGACTGGCTTACAGGTCTGTGTCATCTTCTGCCTTTCTACTGATTGCCTTAGCCTTAGGAACCCATCCAGGAACTGTGGGTCCAGGTCAACTCCCTTCTCGACACTCGGGCAGAGCTGTTCACCAGCAGCTTCCTTATTTAGTCTCATTTTCATAAGTTGTAACTGGTTAAGCATCAGTTTAAGAGATTCTTGCCTGCTTCTGCCCCGCCAGTGGTGGCAGGGAAGGCGCTGGGGGTGAGCGTGCCCAGCTGAGGGAGTGAGCGGCTGCTTTTTGCGGTGCCAGAGGCTTGGGGAGAAGCAGCCAAACTAGTGCAGGAGAGTCTCCTCCTTCTCACTGTCTTCTCTTCCCACTGGAAGTTTATGCCTGTCAGTTGTAATCTGTGGTTAATGCCCAATCAACTTTTGTTTCTAAACTTTTGATGCAGCTGCTGTCTATGGAGGTGGAAATCTCTGCCTGGGAGAAGGGGAAGGGAAAGGGAAACAGCAATTATAATTTTTACAGTTTGTATTTACTGCTGGCCTTTTTTTCGGGTTGTAACTGTTAAATAGTTGGCGCTCTGAGTTTTGAACTTGCACTGGAAAGGCTTGAGGTGAGTATTTGGATCTTTGCAAGGTTTGGGGAGGCTCAGAAGGGGCCCCAGAGGACTGATTGCCAGCGCTTTTGAGCTGAGCTCCAAGCTGTTTCCTTTGTTCTACTTGGAGCCAGCATTGCTTCTTATGAGTTGTGATGGTGGTTAGACATACTCTTTTTTTTCCAGTGATTTTAGGTTTCAACATAGTTTAGAGGTTTTCCTTCTTTATTATTTTCTCTAGAAGGATTAGGTATGTTAAAAAAATCAATGGATAAATTATTCCAATCCAAATGTGCAGAGGGAGGACTGGGACCCTTGCTCTCCTCCCCTGCAACCCTCCATATTTGACTGTTTCAAAAAAGACTTGCCCTGGGTTTTGTTTTGCACCTAGTTTTAGCAACCACTCTGCTGCGAGATTGGCCTGACATCATTTTGAAGGAGTATTTCGTATCTCATTGACCAGTTTCGGTTTTATATAACTATACAGGACACAAATTGCAACATTTGTGAGTGAGGAGGGTACAAAGACTTTTCTTTATTTTGAAGTACTGTTTCAGACATACCATGATTGTAGGCAATGGGAAAAAGGTAGCCTGTGAAAATGTACATTATGTTCATATTTGTTAGGTATGTGACTGCATTATTCTGTTCTCATAATACACAGAAATGTGTTTATGCTTAGACTTGCAGTTTGGAGCAAAGACTACCATAATAGGAATGATATGTCAAGATTTAACTGCTCTGTGGATCGTAGTACAATAAAGCAGTAATCCGTCTCCCCTGTGATGGTTCTAATTTTTTATTCAGCTGTGGCATTCCGTACCATGCTGTTTATCTTGTACTTTCATTCACTCATGGATCTGATGGTTGTGAAATTGGCAGATGGTTTGTGATGCTTTGCTAGGAGTGGTTGTATCAATCCCAGTGATTAAAAGGCTTGCTGATTTGCTTACCCAAAAGGATTAATGGCAGGCAGCAACGGCTTTGTTTGAAAAATCCATGCCCCATAATTCAACAAGGGGACAAAAAAGTAGACTGGAAGTAATCCAGTATTAGAGCTGCTTTATGGAGAAGCTTTTTAAAAAACTTACTGACTCAGCAACTGGACATTTCCTGATGAGATCTGAACTATCAAGGAAAACGCAGCTTCATACTGTTTTCTCAGTCATTCCATGAGAATAAAGTTCAAGTTTTTAAGCAGGTCAGCAGCAGAACTGAATGACATGTAAAACTTTGGAGAGCTGCCCTGCATATTTTGCTTCTGTATAAAATCAGAAATGCAAAGTACAGAAGTATGACCTTGACCCATCCTCTCCTACCTATGTAATTTAAGCATTCATAAATTGCTGGGTTTTAGTTGGTATACTAGAATGCTGGGGCAGACCAAACTATGAGCACTTTAACCTCCTGCTTAGGCTTCTGTAAGTTATTGTGATGGTTTCCTAGGAAATTGTAGTTGCAAATTGCAAACTACAGTCTACTGTAATAGTAGCCTATTAAATTTAAAGTTAAATGTCAAGTACACAACACATAGCCTAGTGAAGAGCAAACTCCTCTGTGAGTTCAGGATGCTGGTCCCTGTTCTGAAGACCATTTTTAAGGTGTATGCAATGATCCTTGAATGGGAATGGAGCTACTGCATCAGCCTTTCTCACGCTCATTCTCTCTTCAGCCCTTCACCTCTTCCATTCTTGGTTTCCCAGCTCTGAGAGGAGGCAGCTCCCTCTCAGTCCTGCCTCTTGTCAGATGAGCAGGGCACTCCTGATGGGTGGGGTTCAGATGCTCTCAGGCTGGGAATGCCTGGGTCCTGCCTCTGTCAGCAACTGTGCTAACTACTGGATACCCCACAGAGGTAGGCACGGGTTTGTCTGCCCAGTGTCAGCTTCCCATTTCAGTCAGTGCAGGCTGCCTTAGTCATTTGTGAGTGACTTGTTCTAAACGCATCTACTGACTTTATTTCTTTGGGGAGTTTAGGTGGAGGTAGATACACCAGAGCTTAGATGACAGATAGATGCCTCTCCACAGACGAAGGTGCTTCTCCATACGCAAAGATATCTTTTTTGTGACTAGGAAATTGAAATGGAGGTGTTTCTTGACTGTGCATTTCTGAAAATGAAGAATGGGCATAAGGGTAAACAGTCCAAGCATGCCTATTTTGGGACCCTAATGGACCATAGGCAATTGGTGTATGGTGCCATACAGTCACAGTGCTGTCATCCCTCCTTCTTTATGTCAGTTGATTCTGCATATTGGTATCCTTTCCTAAAAATAAATGGCATCACTTGTATTTTTTTGCTTCATTCCATTGTCCTGATTTTGGCACTTTGTGCAAGCTTCAGGTATTATTAAATATATGTTGAATCAGCTACACTTGCTTTTTGCTTCCAGCCCTTATACCTTTGAATTTTTAATCTTGCCTACAGGGTCAGAAACTGCAGCCTGGTCAATATGGTGGCTGTTGCTGGGAATCACCTTGTGAAGAACTAATTCTAAGTCTTCTCGAAATCTCCCTCTGAGATTTCTGTCCTGTAGTCTGATCAAGAGTTGGTCTTCTATCTCAGCTAATCCTCTCAGAGTTGCAAACAGCTTTTCAGCCTTAGATCAGCTACAAACCTTTCTCAAGGTTTAATTTATCTTCTGTCCTCAAGCTTAAAACATACCTGTTTTAAAACAAATGTGTCGGTCTTACATGAGGTATGACTCTCCCCAGCTACATGCAACGCACTTGCACAGTTAGCTCCCTCTGCATGATTGCCAACCAAAACACATCAAGAACACAGGAATATGCTGCTATCAGACTATTCTCTGCATGTTTTTCTTTTCATCAGCACCCATTTCTTGAAATACAGAATGTGGTTTAGATTTCTTGCAGTTGCCTTCCATATATCTAGATGTTTCCATCTTTCCTGCTCCAATTATTTTCTGTAATTTCATATTCTTCCTGGTGCTAGATGCTGTTCAGAAATCACTTTGGACCACAGTGCATAAAAGAGAGACCCTTACTTAGGGGTGCATTTTCAGTCACTTCTGCTTAATGGCAAACATGCTTCTTCACAAGAACTTCGTGGCTCTTCCAAAGAATGAGCAGAATAATATAAAGTTCCAGTTCTTGTATAACATAATATTTGTGGTGATATCAGCCAGGTTACTCATCTGGGGTGTTGTCTACAGAATCTGAGACCCAGCCAGAAAACCTGTCTTGTAGACCAAAGATAAAATTGTCAAATGTGCCCAAATAACCTAAGATTGTACCTGCAAAAGAGAAAAAAATACTCAGGATTCTAAATTTCATTGAAAGTACTCCTTCTACGTTCTTTTGCATTCTTTGCTTTGCTAGATTTAAATCCAGGGATTTTAAATATGCCTATTTTCCATATTGTCTCAGCGTACTCTGGAGACGCTCTATGTAAGCTGTTTTTAATTAGATTTGTGTTAAAAAGAGACTGCCTTTATCCTAGTTGAGCAAGTAGACATATGTTGAATACTTTTAATGGCAGTCTCTCACTGCTCTAATTGTGTGTGTGATTATTTATTATCTTTTTCCAAGTTATAAAAAGACAACCAAAATTAGCTTCAAGCAACAGAGGCATGACACTGATGTGATTCTGATCTCACAGGTAGTAGACAGGAATAAACTACTGACCCCAGAAACACCTGAAGAGTGAATGAACTTAAGATGCCCATTTACCTAAAACTTAGGATAGCTTCACCAATCAAATAATTTTCCTTTCAGTTAATTCCTCCCTATGTGGGCAGGACACTTTTTAGTAGACGTTTGCTTTAGACAAAATTTTTCCAGAGCTTTTGCTTTGACTAGAAAGGATTAACATAATGAGGGAAAAAATTCCTGCACATAAGTAGTTTTTGTTGCCATGAGGAAGAGTGAGCAGTTAAAGACATGTAAGGGCAGGAAATTCTTTTATATTCATATTCTCAATGTATGGAAAAGGTTCTCAAGCAATCCAATTTTAGCTTCGACTCCACAAGTGCCTAATATATTCCAGCATTTTGTTAACCTTCTGCGTCAGTTATTTGTCCAGCCTGAACAGCTTAGGTTATATCACTATTTTCCTGTGTCCAGGAACAGTTGATTAGGCTAAGCGTATGTGAACTGTGTATCTGTGATTAAGCACATGTGTGTATCGCAGTGCTATAGAGTGGTTTTGGGGAAAAGAATCAGAGTATGTTTAACTGTATTGTGGAAGAGAGTATTCTGTACAGATTTGTCACGTGCAATCTGATCATTTCATAAATGCAGTATTCGCTGCAATGAACAGAAATGCAGTGTAAATGTGTTTTGCATCACAGGTAGTACATTTGCTATCTAAAGCCACTGTTACCACAGCTAGCTTCATCCTTCTCTGTGACCAGCTTCTGCCAGTGCTTTTCTCTCAACAGAGTGCCATGCAAAGGCGTATCTCACAATAAAAAAAAAATACTAGGACTTTCCAGTGGGAAAATTCATACAGTTCCATTGTACCTCGGGTTAAGGAACAGTTAATTTTGTAACTTTGGAGTTGAATAGCTATTTGTTCAGCCTATTGGTTTTTCTTTTTTTTTGCATAGTTAAAAAAGTATCATCACATTTAGCCTGTGGAGTCTACTGGTTCCTATTTGAAAACTAGCTGTAAAATTGGTTTGAACAAGAGTAAGCTCATTCTACTTTGCAAATCCTCATGTGAACGTAGGATACAAGCATTAATAACACAATTTTCAAGCTTTTTTTTAAAGGAAAAATGTTTTTCTTTTCCTTTCTGATTTGATTGCTAGGTGTTCACCTAATGAAGACCTGTAGAATCTACAGATTCAACTCTAATGGAGCATGCCCCTGATTTTAATCCTAGTTTGTAGTCTTTAACCATGGGAAAAATATCCCTTTCAAAAGTCTGATCTTCCTAGTAACTCTTAGAATTAATTTACTTTAAGACTGTGTATTGTCTGTAACTATCAGATCCTGTTCCTTGGACCATAGAGCGATACCTTATTTCATCGTGCTACTTCTATTGTATAAGGTATAAAAGACTCAACATTTTACTCTTCTGTGCTGAATAAATATTCTCCCTATTATAAAAAGGAATATGTTCCCTGGAGTGTAAATACTGTACTCCTAGGACAGAATGATTGGCACAGGTGATCAAGTTAGATGACAGAAAAAGTGAAACTATTGTCTTGTTGGGACCTTGAGACAAGAAGCAGATGAAGAGGCTGGATCTTACCCACATTGTTTTCTCCAGGATTAGCATTAAGATTTTTTTATCTCCTCCATAGAGTACTGGTCCTCCATAGTGTAAGCCTTATTGAAACTAAACCTTATTCAAAATCAGATTGCAGGTAAAGAAGAAAGTAGCAACCATTATGGAGTGAATTCAGAGAGAGCAATTACAGGGATGAATTAAAATATTGTGGTTTCATTCAACAATAACCTAAAGTCTTCTGAATAGACTTTTATATCTTTAAGATGTTTCAAGTAAAATGATGAAAAATGTCTGTGTGCACATATGCATATGTATGTGAAGCTGGCAATTTTTTATTAGTTTATACTCAAATCTGAGGCTTCAAAACTCAATATAAATAGTAATATTTATATACTGTGTTTTCCACCATTTCAGTGTAAGTACTGTTCAGTGCACGTTTAAATGTACCTGATCAGAAGGAACCTGTAAGCTAAAGTGAAATTATCTTTGCCCAGTGTAATTTTTTTTGCAAAAAGTAAACACATGAATATTGAAAACACATCCTAAAAATGAATAAAAATTGAACAGTTAGAAGTACCAGAAGGAAAAAAAAAATCCTAGGTATATTATTAGTAATAATTATTCCATGGTACCACTCAAAGATTTCAATGAAGAAAAGATCATAGGGAGGAATGTAAAGAGGCAAAAGAACAGTTCACAGTCTAAAGATTAAAAACAGATGGGGGCTAGAAAAAGAAAAAAAAATCATATAAGGAAATGAATTTGGGCAAAAAAAATCCTGGCTTTTTTAACTGTATGTCTACTTACTCTATTTCCTGACTGTAATTAAGTGCCGGATATGTTTTTATTTGTTGTGTTTTTTACATTTATTTTACTTACGTAAAGAATGAATAGGTCTTGCCACCTGCTTTGTTTGAGAGTCATTTGAACATATGGTTCAGAACAGGTCAGCATACCCTAGCACACAGATGTGTTTTTCCATTTGCACAGTATCGCTTTCCCAGACGAAAGTTCGGCTGTGTCTTGCTGGGCTGCTGGTGTTTTTGCCAATACTGGCTTTGGACCATGATCTATCTGGTATCTCTTTTTGGATCTGTGTAATGTAAAGAGAGAGAGGAATTGTTTCTTAACATTGACCTAATTCACTCTGCTTGTTTAATGACATGAGAGCTTAATGTGATGTCCATAATGAAACTAGTTTTTGATGACTTCACTTGGGATGGAACCAGCCTTAGGCTACAAGAGAAGGCGAGCCAGATGATAATTTTTTTTTTTTTTTAAAGACCCTCAAAAATCTTGTGAGCTATCTTCAGCACCCTCCTGCAGTGATGTACTTGCTGCCTAACCTCTTTTCTGTGCCTGACTACGTAACATTAAAAAAACCCCAAAACCTACAAAAAAACCCCAGAGTTAATTCTCCAAATTGGATATTCAGAAATTGGGAATCTGCACTAAATTTGGAAACAAGGTATTTTGAGTGTATTTCAAGAGATTGTTTTTCGATAACTGATGAAAATCAAAAGTTAGAATACCCTACCACTTACCAGTGAGGGACCGGGTATGTAGTTTTTTGAAAGATCTTCCAAATAGGGACTGAAGGTTAGTGTAAGAAAACAAGCAATAAGAAGGATCCCACTTTTTTTTTTTTCCCCCTTGCAAATGAGATTCTGATTACAGATTTGATTAACTCTGCTTTGGGAAAAGCTAGCTGTAAATTTTTGGCACTGTATGGAATAGTGGATTGAAGAACAGAGAACTGGTGCAGCATAGGAATGACAGGTGCATCAACTTCAACTGAAGACAGTATGAGTCTTTGTGTCTTATGCCATGTTCATGAAAAGGATGTATTTTTGTCCTTTTTCTAGAATTCTAGTGTCTCTCTCCCTTGCAGGTATAGGTATACCATTTGCAATAACAAGGAAGCCAAAAATAGACCTGTGTTTTTTGGTTCTTGTTTTCTACTGGTTGTTGTGTGACATTTGCAAGCACAGCAAGTCATATTTTCAAAAGAATAGTTCTGTACCCTATGTAAATAATTTTTAAGAGCAGTGGTGGCTTTAGTCTGATTTGGAGTGAGTGATCATGAGACTGACAGATATTTATTGTTTTTCTGTAAAAAACTGCCATATGATAGATGACTTTCAATCAAACAAACCAACCTATTAAACAAAGTTGCTGGCACAGGTGGTAACTGGTTTCTGCCAAACATCCACAGAGAAAGTGACTGACGTCATCACAACATGATACAGAATAGGCTGCCCTGTGTGATTCCTTTGTGAAGGAGATAGGTGAACATCTTTGTAATACTGTTGAAGGAGAGCTTACGTCTTCTCACCTGACTTGGTGGCTGTCATAAGGTTTTCTAAAAAGTACTACATAAATCTTACTTTTTGATGATTTCTGAGATTGAATTCAGTTGAGCTGAAGCCTTTATTGCATTGAATTGCAATGTCAGTCAAGGACCAATGGACATGAGTAAGAATTAAAGAGATGCAAGAAAATAGCCCTAATAAAAAAGCACAGCACTTGGATGCCACAGTTAGATTGAGTCCTGAATTGTCATTGATGGGTTTCTCAATCTTGTCAGTAATGATGGTCTCCCATGGTGCCAGCAAACTGCAAGCAATTTTCTGCAGTAGCTGCTGTGACCAGATTGTATTAAGATGAAATGTTGTCATAAGACAAATATACAAAAGCCTCTACTTGCTTGTGTCTGATGCAAGGAAGAAAACCATCTTTCTCTGCTTGGTGAAGCATAAAGAACCCTCCTTGAATCAAGGCTGGAAGAAAATGTGTTGGTGTTTCAGTCGCATGCTATTTATTGTGTATTTGTTAGAGACAACTTTTGTAACTGGAATAAAATGAGATTGTGTATGTACAGACTATTTGCTATATGTTAAATATCATTTGGTCATTTATGTGGATATATTATCTACAGTAACGTTTTCCTCATTTATTGTATAGTAGAACAAATGTTCTTTGCACGAAGAGTAACCTAACTTAGTATGAACATTTGTAGATAGCATTGCGTTATGGCTAATGGATATTTTCTGTACATAATTTCAATTTGTATTTCTTAGAAGTAACCCAGAGTAGCGGTGGTTGAATAGAATAGAATAGAATATTTCAGTTGGAAGGGACCTACAATGATCATGTAGTCCAACTGCCTGACCACTTCAGTTGCTGGTGAGACAGGAGAACAAAATTGTTCAGATGGGTTTATTGAGAAGCACTGACATAGATGACAGGTATCTATATCGGAGATATTCGGTTCTGTTAAATCCATTGCAGTCTTTCATTTGAGACCTTTAAGGTGACGAAAGTTCACAACTAAACAGCTCTCTAATGGAAATTTAGCTATTTTCAATTATAAATAAATATGAACCTAGTTACTGGATTACTGGATTACTAATTACTAAAGTCTGGAAACAACAGGAAGTCATCGTATCCAATTAAATTTAAGCAGGAATTCTTGGGAAGGATGCTGTTTAAGGTTTGTGTTCTTGTGGTTGCTTTTGCTGGTAGTGAAAGAGGCATACTAGCAGGTTCTGCATACAAACCAGTTTCTGGGCATAATCAGTAAATCAGAAAATTTCTGTCTTTGGATAATTGAGAGGGGTAGTACTTTCAATTTTAAGTGGATAAAGTACATAAGCAGTCAGGTGCAGTTGAGAGAAAGTAGAGCAACAGCTCTAAATCCTTTAGACACATCATTAGCTGAAAATGACTTGTTTTGTTTTTAAAAGGTGTTTATTCATCATTGTTGCGTAACTAACAGCAGCCTATAATTCATCACATAAACCACTCTGGTACCTGAGGATTGGAAGGTGGCAAAAGTTACACCATTTTTTAAAAAGGCTTTCTGGGAAGTCAGGCTTAATATAGACCTGTAATCTGTACAGGTGTTAGTCTGTAACAGACAAATACAATTTTCCAGGAAATGAATAAAGACTGTGGTAAAAATAGAATTAATGGACACATGGATAAATATGATGAACATTCATGGTGGCTTTTTAAATGGAGTGCTTGACTCACAAAGCCACTGGAATTCTTCAAAATTGTCAGCAAGTACATGGGTAAAGGAGATGGTTGTCAGAATTTCCACGTGGTCTTCAACAAGACTTCTTTCCCAAAAGTTTTAAGGAAAATAAGTGACTAAAGGGTTGCTGCCTATATAGTTCCTTGCATAGACAGGTAGTAGATTAAAAGGCAGAAACCAAGGAATAGAAATAACCAGAATGAATATAGATGTGACCAAGTCTGTTGATGATATTAAAATTAACTCAGCATAGTAAAGACAAGGTTCATCAGTAACAAGCTGCAAGGTGAACTTATAAGAATCAGTGACTGAACAGTGAAATGGCAGATGAAATGCAATATAAATAGATACAAAGTGATGCACATAGAAAAAAGTCTGAACTTAACATAGAAAATTAAGGCATTGAGCTCACCATTAATACTCAGGAGAACCAAGAGTGGCCTGGACAGGCTGGTCACGTCTTCCTCTGTAAGTAAGAGGGAGCTGAACTGAAGCTGGCAGAAGGCAGGTTTGGCACAGTAAAAGGGGGCAGGTTTTCACCAGTCATGGAACTTCTTGACACAGAACAAAATTTTGCTCTTGCCCAAGGGCTTATGTGTTAAAGCCAAGGAGCTGAAATAGCCCTAAAAATTATTTCGAAGATAGCTCACTCTCTGATAGTCCCAAAACATGGCTTATATTGGTACTTGCAGATGATAACAAATAATAACCTTCTTTGGGTGGCAGACAGAGCTTCTGAACTGTGCTGCTGCCAGCACCTTTCACAAGCAGCCATATAGTAATACTGACAAATCTGTGATGTGTTGCTTCGCTGGTACTGTTTTCAGTCCTGTGAAGATACAAAGGACAAATCCCACAGGTACTGTGCTGTCCTGGCTGAGAAAAAAACCTAAAATACTGAGGTTGAAGCAATCGTAGATGATGGGGACAGCTGAACAAACAGGATGCTTTTGAAGTGGTGAAAGAGAAAAACTGGATTTCTGAACTCCTGGACCCAAAAGCTGAGACAGGATAAAGTGAAATGGAGGAGTTCAAAATATGACAAATACACCAGCAAAGGTGATTGAGGTTGATGGATACCTGTGAGCAAAGTGCAATAATAGCTCCCTGCTAGAGAATCCCAGAAGCTGCCTGACTTTTCAGGAGTAGCATTATCTCAGTTTTTGATTCATAGGCTTGAGTGAGACTTCAGTAACTCTTCAGACCTCTGCCAAAATGAGTACTTCCAAACATATTTTAGGTGTATTTGATTAAGTAGATTGGAAAAAAATTCTTCCAAAAAGTTTGTGAGGTTTTTTCCTTCTGATCATGACAAGATGTCACAGCTTTACAAGTGGACACCCAGAAGAGGAAAAAAACATGGTGCCTTTTCTTCCTTTTACTTTGTCAAGTCATTTCCTGTTAATTCAATGCAAATAAGTAACTGATGTTTTCATGTCAATATCACAGCGCATGTCTACTCTCTGGCAGGGCTTAAAACAATAATGGGTGCTTGTTGTGTCATGTTGCTTATCATCGTCTTCTAAGATTGTTTTGAGTCCTTCAGTAATTTAAGTTGCGGCTTAGACAGGCAGTAAATATATACTCCAGTAATCAATTTGAGATGAGTATTTGGAGAGAGCCGTACATACTTAAGTGCTGTTAATATATCCTTTAGCCTGCAGGTGTACAGCATATGAAAAAAAAATAAAATATAGCAGGTGGGAATACTAAAGACCTCTGGAAGTTGATGAAACTCATGGCTGTTCATCCTGAGAAAACATGTGGTTTCAACTACCGTTAAATATGATTTCTTTATATGTTGCCTTGATTATTTATTTGCTTATTTAGGATGCTTAGATGGGTTAATGTTGGTTCTGCCATTTGTCACGGATGCAAGTAGTCTTTGTATCTCTGGTTGCCAACACTCATTTACTTCTCTCCACTTATTGCATCTTTGGTTTAGCTTCTGATCTTTCTTGAGGCCCACTCAAATTCTTCATCTGTATCTTGTGTACCTTGGGCATCTCTCTTGAGTAGATAGTCAGCCTTTTGAAGTGGAAAAATCCCATCCAATACCGATTTCTTGAATTTTCTTCCTTAAACTACCCATATTTTCCATACCATCTTTCTATCGATGGCCTTTTATTAACCATTTAACTCTGAAGCTCTTTTTTTAAAAAAAAAAAACAAACCTTCTACCAAGCATCTATTTCATTGTTCCTCAAGCTAAAATTCTATTTTTCTATTGCCTGAAGCTTCCTGATAATTTTCCTCCAGATCATCCTTCACACCATCCCTAGATACTTTCCACTTCAAAATACCGCTCCCCATCTGCCTTCTAAGAGGTGTACCCTTTCTTTATCCTCTCCTTCTTGCAACCTCCTACATCTTTCTTCTTTCCACATCTCATGGCTACCCAAGTTATATACACCTCCTTTTGCCTCTCATCTGTATATTGCTATATTTTACATGCTCAAGATCTCTTCTGTTGTAAAAATGACCTGCTTGCTTTGCTTCCATGTATTGCATCTCTAACCCTCTGCCTCATCTCACCAGGTTTTCTTCTTTTCTAACCCTTGTATTCTTCTCCACGGTTGAGGGGGCACTTACATTTTCTCCTCCTTCGAGAGACCCTCTGTCTGTTAAGAACTCTTCTGCTAGCTCTTTTTTTACATCTCTCTCTCTTTTTTGCTTCCCCTCTCAGTCACCCAGAATGTAAGCTACGGAAAATGATCTTTTTCACAGCGGTGCTGTGAAAGTGAGACCAATATTTTCTCATTCTCCTTTGTGGCTTTCATATTCTGTATTGCTGGCATAAAAGGACATTCCTGATCTCTCTAGAAAGTGTAGGTGCCTGTTCAGGGCCTCGCTATGAGTAGAACTGCACATCTGAAAAGTCAGGGCTGCATGTGCTGCAGTAAGTGCCCAGCCACAGGATCAGCTCGTGGCCCAGAAGGTTAATTTTGACCATTTCTTACTGTGAGATGAGTTCTTCGGATATTGGCTAACCTCATTTATAACTTGGAGCAAAATAATCTTTGTGGGCATTAATAAATAAAGCCTTTACAACAAAAACTTGCCACAGAAATGTACTGATATTACTTCCAACAGTGCACAACTGGAATGCTGAATTTGTAGGACAGGTAGACATAAAAATGATTGGCCAAGAGATTAAACTTCTCTGCCAGATGCTCAGGAGATATTAGGTGCCTAACATCTAAAATATCAGCTGTCAAAACCCTTAAAATCCTGCTTCTTGAGCAGTATGATCTCTGAGCTGGGGTGGGAGGAAAGGTTATCACAAACAGGAGTCCGAGATGAATGTGTATTGTGCCAGTTTCTTTCAATTCCTCCACCTTTCACCAAGCTTTCTGTGTCCAAAAGGAGAAACAAATTAAAGTGGAAGACAAACTTTAAAATGGATGCTACCTCAGAATTTAATTCAGTTTGTAAACAGTCACAGTCCATTCCCCACCAACCCATCTGCATTTAGGTTTTTTCATAAAAATGAGTAGTTTTGTAACTTTTAATAAGACTGCAAACAGCAGAAGCCTCATTCACAGACTGTTCACTTAATAGATTTTAAATACTTGCATCTTTTTTTTTCTGAAAGTATGCCTAAATGGCTAATCAGAAAGGATTATTTCTTCCAGTGGTAATGGTTCTGACTGAAAACAACTCTTCTGATGGGTAAACCTTTATAAGTCTTTAAACTTCTGTGGCATTTGTAGTTTGGTGAATGTAAAAGCACTTACGGAGGAACAAATATCGAGAGGAAAAAATTGCTATCACAGTACTAATCTAGCAAGTATTTTCTATATTGCCTTGTCTGTATATGATTTAGGAGTAGGTGTATAAGTATTCTGTTTCTGAGGGGGAATCACCTTGGCTTTCCTGGTTACAATAGTTCGCACAATCTGCAGTCACATGGGAGGTGTTGGTGACTTGACTTGTCATGTACGTGATGGTGCTGGAAAGTTACTCTTATATTTCTGGGGAATCTGTAAGGCAAATGCTGAATGTCTTACATTAATTATAGAAATACCTAAACATGTTTTTCCTGTCATCTTTTATAATCTTCCATATTCCCAATCTATTTCCTCCCACCTCAGAAATAAAATTTGAAAAGATGGCCTGTAAAACATTGCTAATTTTCAATTAGTTTTTCCCTTGTAAGATTTTTACCTGAACTTGGTCAATTAGCTGAACAGAGTCAGGCAACATCTGTTTCTCCAGAGCAGTTAATATTGAATTGCCTAATCGTGAAAAGCAAGTGCGGATGGGTCCTGCAAACACACAGTGGCACTCTCCCAAGCTCCCCTCACTGCTGCTTCCAGATTGAGATGCCATTCACTGGGCACAAACAGGAAGACCGAAGTCCCAAACACCTGGGCTCACTGTGTGGTACCTGCACATACCCACAGGTAAAATGTCACGCCAGTTTCTCATGAGAACTGGCTGGCTTCAGCTACCCCTTTCTTGTTTCGGGGGCTAGCACTGGCCATTGCAACCTGACCCAGGGGGTTTCCAGCAGAGGAGTCCAGTCTGTGTTCCGCCTTTTCGTACAGGGGGGCAGAGAATACATATGGGGGGGTGCACCCCACCATTTGTGGGGTGACTCCTACCTGCATATTATGAAGTTTTATCATTTCCATCTATAATTGAAGTTGTTACTATTGCTAAGTCTTCTCTTGTTACTATATTTTAAGGCCTTTTCCATAATGGCTGTATACTTGCCATCTGTGACTTGATTCTGGTTGATCTTAGATCTCATCCCCATGTTTCTAATAACATCCATCCCACTGGTAATGATAGCTAAATAATTTCTCCCTTATTTTATCATTCTCCAAGCCAAAATCTCTGGTGTGGATTTGGCATTAGCTCCAGTCCTTGGGGATGTGGGGATAGAAAGGGAGAAATATCAACCAGTTGAATCCTATGATTTGTTTCAGTTCAGTCCCTGTATAGCTGTGCTTGAATGAAGATAATCTTTGCTTATTTTTAGGTTTACCAAAGCAGTGACATATTTAATATTTTGTTGTCGCATAGAATTTTATAATTAATATTAAATGAGCTCCTAAAAATCATGAGAGAAGCAGCTCCAGTAAATAATCCTGAAATCAAGGATTTCTTTAGTATCAAAAATAGATGTAAACTAAAATTTAGCAAAGCAACCGTATTTATCAGTTTAGCCATAGAAATCACACATTGCTTTTGCAGACAGTTAAGGTCTGACAGAGAAATTGCATGTATCTTTTGAAATAGGCTTTTATTACCTTAAACTTCAGTGTAGTAAATTGCTTCCATGTGCAAATCCTTTTCTAAATATGCCTGTATCAGTAGGCCAGGCGTCATGTCATGAATCAAAAATCATGTTGCTTTTTGCTCCCTCTGGAAGTCAGGTGTTGATATTTTCTGAGAAGCTGTTTGTTCTGTAGTTACTGTGCTGGGGCAAGTCCAAAGACATATTACCGTGGAGCCTGCGGTTTTTCAAACATAAATGGAACACCCCTCCAGCCTGCTGTGACGAATTTCCTGCACAGTCATGTCCTTGAATCATAAGCAATCAGTGAAGCATGGTTGCAGGAGATGATTCTGGGAAAGAAACCTGGGGGATAACTACCTTTTAGAGGGACAAATGTAAGCAATAAAACTATAGCTCTGATCCCACAATCAGCTCCAGGTTAATTTTTGAAATTACGTGTATTGAACCTGCAACAGGATCTCGGTCTTGAAAAGGCACAGGTCTGAAGTAACGATTTTTATCTCAAATGATACAAGAATTGTCCTACTAAATTAGAGATTCTCCCTTTCTTTAATAGACATTGAATAAAAGCCTACCTTCAGTTATTTTAAAAGGTGGTGAATGCCTTCAAAGAGAGCTATTTGTTATTCGTGCCAAAAAGCCAAACCTCTTAGATAACCTAAATATAGATTTAGGAGTCTATCTTTAGGCACTCTTGTAAAGAAAATTCTGAGTGCTCTTCAGGGCAAAAATCTCTATTCCCTCCTCTGTCTTGGATAAATGGAACTAACAAAAACTAATAAAACAGATAAGGAAAGTAGAGTTAGTATCCTAGGTACAAAAATGCGATTGCATACATTTTTGTTAAGCTCCTCAAAAGGAACTTTTCTTATGAATATAAGAGCTGATTGGATACTTTCTTGTTCTTATTTTCTTAAAATTCCAGAGAACTCCAAGCAAGAGGTTTATCTCAGCTCCCATTCCCAACAAATTTCTATTTTGATATGGATTCTTTATGGACTCCCACTGGGAAAAGAAGGATTGAAAGTCAGTTTTTGATATATTGAAAATAATGTAGCTGATAAGAAAAAAGAACCTCAAAAAGATAGACTCAATAGAAAACAAAATATTAACTGTTGAAGTACAAGACTACCACATTTTTTTAGAACAGTTTCTTTGGGATAGAAGATTGTTGTGGAAAGTAACTTTAAAAGCGCAATCTAGCCTGAAATGCTGATACAATCTTTCTATAACCCAAATAGAAGACTGTGAAATGGTCCTTTATTTTTATGTCTTCCTCCAAAAGATATTTGCCCAGTAGGCCATAAAAATCTTTTTAAGTGACAGTGTAGTTTGTTAGTGTCCTAAATATTATTAATTATTAAAGCAGCCGTGTTGTCTTCTTTAAAGTAGTTATCCATCTGAATAATTGATAACATAATTGCTTGTGCTTATTCCTATTACCTAAGGGCTTGTCTACTTGCCGTTTTAACATAGCTATCCGGAAGGAGGCTACTGATAACATGTAAAACGTTATTTAGTGCTTATTCAAGAGGATAAAAGGGTATTATACTGATTTTTGGTGAAGAATTGCTACATATTTAAACAAAATCTGTGCTATATTCGTGTCCCGGGGAGGAAAGGTCGCTATGGTTCACCTTGGGATATTATAATATACAGCAGGCAGTCAGTAAATTTTTGCATTCCTCTCATTTTCTTTCAGCCAAGCAGTTGCTGAACTCTCTCTCTTACGCCGTAGCTTGGTTTAACAGCACCCGTAATCTCCTAGCACTCTTTGTTTCCCACATCTCAGATCAGATGGCAGCATGCAAAGCAGCTTAAAACCAGCAGAATGGCTGTCAAGGGATCAGAGTGGCAAACTGGTAAGGCTATGAGGAGGGGAGGAAGGATGAAGAGGAACATGGACTGATCTCATGATCATGTGTGACACATGGCAGCCATGCTTCGGTCCTTGGGTCCTTCAGAATTGGCAAATTTTTGGCTAATACTGTGAGGAAATTATAAATTGTAAATAGGATTTGTGTGGGCATTGTGTAAAATATTCATTGGTTGTGTAGGAGGATTGGCTGTTGAGCACGCAGGCAGTGAGCTGCACCCTGATTGCTGGGTCTCCAGTCCATATTGTAAAGCAGAGTTTTCTGTTAGGACAATCCTACTATTGCAGTAGACACCGTGCAGGAGGTGAGATGTGGTTTTTTTCACTTGCTACTGTAAACAGAAAGAAGAGCAGCCTCTCCAATTATGTTCTGCTCCACTAACAGTCATAGGCATAGAAAACATGATATATGCTTCATGATTCATTCTTTGGCTTACAGGGTCTTTGGTCTGGGAGGGTGTGGTATGTAAAGGGAAGGAGCTGTTTGCCCTGTCATAAAAATTGAAAGTTGTCTCAGCATGGCTGTAAAAAGTTGTTATGAATACGATGAAGGAAGACATAATCTCTGTGGAAAGAGAGTGGTTTAATTGTGATGCTTCAGCAGGGGAGTGGTTGTACCAACAGCTTGAGAGCTTTCTCAGCTTCTATATTAGATTGCACAAAATGGATATAATATTATAGACTCTAGTTCTGTGATTAGTTTCATACTACATTTTTGTAAAGAGCTAAAGACCATGAGCTCTGGAGAAATTCTAGGTGGTTACTGCTTTATAAAGCACTAGAGAACCAATTGCAAAAATTTTGTAAATGGAGATGCTTGCCTATTTTTACATGTTAACAAAAAGCAATTACCACTTCTTCTCAGTTAGTGCCACTGTAAGAATTGACAAGTTTGCTTCTAAGACTTAGCTTTAAGCAATTGTCATGCCGCATACATAACAACGTGTGTCTTGGCTGCCTCCCTACACTACTTAGTGACAGCAAAACAAGTACCCCTTCCATTCTTTGCCATAGCGGTGGAAAATAAACATCTGGCTATCTGTCTCTTCAGAAAATATAAAATGCAACTTCTGAGAGAGTGTTTGCATACCAGAGCATTACTTTGTCAGAGAAATAATGCTTTATCTAAGAAAAAAAGCCCAAAAAACTTTAAAATCACAGTGTACGGCATTAACATCTGGTTTAAAGTGTGTTAAGAGCCAACAACTCAATGTCAATTTGGTCTGACTTTACGGTATTACTTGCTTGATTATGGCTCTCGCTGGGGGAGCCAAGCATTTCAATATCATCCAAAGCCCCTGAGAACAATTCAAACCAGCTGGTATTCTCTATATTACATAATTACGAAGCACACGGTGCCATTTGGCATACTGAAGGGGCACTGGGGGCCCACTTCTCAAAATATTTACAGCCTTTTATTCTTCTCTAAACAATCATTTGCATAGTAAAAGTGATATACAGCACACCGACATGCGGGTTTACTTTATTTTCACTTTCTCAAACTTACCTGGAAGTGGCTGTGTTTAGCAGTGAGTAGGCAGAAGGGAGATGGAGCCTGCAGGGATAAAGGCTGTAATGTTTCCAGGAAAAGCTTTATGTTGACTCGGTCAGTGAAAGGTGTGGAATCTTTCAAAGAAAACCTGAAAGATGTATAAAAGTTCTCTTGCCTATGTGAAAGCATAACATGAAATGTCTCCCCTGGAAGCAGAGAAGTTAGAAACCAGGAGAAGTTGCAAGTGAGCAAGCTGGTCATGATAGGGTTGTTCATGCGTAGATGAGGTGCAGTGGCTGCATCTTGGTCAGAGTTGTGTGTGCATGTGCGTGTCTTTGTTTTGAGTAACATAGTGAGATCAGCTTCTTTCTAAGGCAAAATTGCTAAAACTGTATTTTAAAGTGAAAAAAAAGCCCTGGAAGTTATCAATAGTTGAGATGCCAGAAAAAAGAGGAAAAGAAGAATCTGTTGGAGTTTCTATTGTTACATATTAGCCTGAGAGAATTAAAGTTACAGACAAAGGGGTAGGTGAATGGTTAATGGTAACTGTCTCTTTTCTCCCTACCACACCAATAAAATATATACACTTCTGGTACACACACAACTCTTGAACTACAAACCTCTATCTGATCTTAGCTCCCACAACTTACCATCATGCCATGTATGGAAGGCGTTGCACAATGTAGCTAAAATTCTTCAAAGCTCCAAATTCTTCTGAAGTTTGCTCTTATGAAATTCATGTTTGTCAAAAGGAATCACATAGAGCAATGTTAAATGATAGATTAATGAATTTTTAAAGGCTTTCGTGCTGTGTAGTACGGGTTTTGTCTCTGTTTTGTTTATAAGAGATCATTCAAAGTACTTAGTTATGTTGTGTGTAGGGCTAAACCCCAAATCCTTTGTCTTTTTATCCACAAAGCTTCAAATCTTTGAACCAAACTTTTTCAGCTTAGAAAATTCTTTTGGGGAGGAAAAAATTATTAGCTGAAAGTGAGCATAGAAAAATTATTAGATACACTATAGGGAGCCTGGTATTTACATATTGTCCACGATCTGAACGGTTGGTACAAACAGATATGATTACTTGTAAATCCCTGCACCTCTGCGGGGGATGTTATCATTCAATTTCCACACAGCAAGGGTTACTGAAACTAATTTTTGGTGCCTGTTTGCTTCCCACTTTCAAGATGTTTTAATGCATTGCATAATTTGGACTGTAAGTGAAGATATTGTAAGTAAGTGCAGAATCAAAATAAGAAACGTAATGGCAGTCTGAATGGACCATTACAAGTGGTTTGCTGAGCACAGTGACACAGTATGGCAGATGCCACGGTGTAGTTAAACCTGAAGACTGCAAGCCTTACTGAATACTTAACTATTTTTTGCCGTCTGGTCCACTGCAGAATTTGACTGAGTGCCAGTGGGTTTCACAGCCAACTTCCTAAACCTGTGCAAGAAATAGAGCAAAGAAAGGATTCTCCTGTCGCACAGAACGAGACAAACGCTTTCACCATGCAATGTCACGTTACATAAACAGACATTAACAGACCATTGGATCTCCCATGGCACTATTTCTTAATTTAGGCATACCACCAGAGTACCTGCCACAGGAGATTCTAGAAAAAATTACCTTAAGCCTGCTGGACAGCTGGACATGAACTTGTCTGTTGCCTTAGTTTCTCCAAGAAAATACCTGACTGCATTTTAATGTATGCTGTTTCTGTAAGAGCTGCATGAATGCTCAAATAGGAAACCATACCACTGACTGTTGCTTTATCATTCGTCTCATCCCGTGGTTCTCATTCTTTATGGTTCTGCTAGTTTTCCTGAGCAGAGACAACATCGTGAAGGAAAAAGGGGTGAATTGAAGCTAAAAAGAGATTAATTTATGACACAGGTGATCCATGAGCCAACAAAGGAAAACACTCTGCTGGACCACATACTGACAAACAAGGAAGAATTGCTTGGGGATTTGAAGGCCAGGGACAGTCTTGGCTGCTGTGATCATGAAATGGAGAAGTTCAGGATCCTGCAAGGAGGTAACAAGGGAAAAAGCAGGATCACAACACTGGGCTTCAGAATAGGCTTTCACCTGTTGATGGACCTGCTTGGAAGGATCCCATGGGATATGGCCCTGGAGAGAAGAGGGGTCCAGGAGAGCTGGTTGATTTTCAAGGATCTGCTCTTCCAAGCTCCATAATGATCCAGCCTGATGTGCAGGAAGTCAGGCAGGAGGCCTGTGTGGATGAACAAGGAGGTCCTGACAGAATCCAAACAAAAAAGTAGCAAGAGGTGGAAGCAGGGGTAGGTGACTCAGGAGGAGTATAGAGACACTGTCCAAGTGCACAGGGATGTGTTTAGGAAAGCCAAAGCCATGGGCAAAAACCCATGTATGAAACAGGCACTGATATAGACTAAATGCTTAGCTCTTGAGTCTCACAGACTGAGAATTTATTTTCAGAAGTGGATCTGTGTGTCCTGGAACCTGTTACCCTAATAATAGCCACAAAGCATAGAAGGAAATCCAGATTTTTTTGTTTTGTTCTGTTATTGTGTCTCTTCTGTGTGTCATTTTTCAGCTTTTCTGAATGTTCTGCTCTCCTAAGGATAACACAGATTAGCCACCTACTCAACTGAAGTGCAAGCTTTTATCAGGCATCCAATCTTCCAAACAAAATAAATTTTTGTTATGTTCTGATATCTTTTAGGACCCCCCTTACTTCTCTAGTTACTCAATATAGTGGCAAAACCTAGTTCTATCTTGTATGACTGTGTAGATACTATGGGTTTTTGATGAGACAGGAAAGGAGGCTGCAATGCAGGGCTGAAATACTCTTGCACTTTTGATAATTTATTCAGAAATAGCAGAAACCTCCTGCACAGTAGCTCACTGAACTCCCAGTGATACCATTTCCTCTCCTCATCCAGACAAATAGTGTTCCCGGTCTATAATATATACCTGAGAAGTGCCCCAGAAAGGTGGACAATTATGTCCATCTGTTCTCACTGCAGAAAGAACAGTCAAGGTAATGACATATCTGGTGAAGTTCACGTTCTTTCAACACCACCCGTTTTAACACTATGCTTACTTTTTCAAAAGCCATGCACTGAAGCATCCTATTAGCATGTATATTTTTTAACATAAAAATGCCCTTTGCGTTTATATTTTGAGATTGAATTTGGAAGTCTGCAGAGGCAGCAGCCTGGAGATTTCAGCTACATACTCCTTTCCATATACTCTCTGCTCATTCTGGCTGTGAAATCAAAGGAGAAGAAGGAGGAGCAACAGAGTCATCAGCACAATCAAATCTGAGAAAATAGAGGATGGATTTAATGGAATTCCTCTGGAGCCTCAAAGAAAGATCCATAAATCAGCTATGAATAAATCAGCACAAGTTTACCTACATGGATTTCAGATTTGTTGCCGTAGCACATGACCTATTAAGGAAACTTGAATCAGTGTAAGAACACTTCACAATAAAAGTCTAATTTCTACTAATAAGGTAGATCCCTTGAAGAAGGCTGCACACAGATCTCTAACCAGGCAATGGGTCCTTCCACGCTGCAGCTGGAAGGATGTTGTGGATTGAACACCCACCTTCTTGAATGGGCTCTGGTCTGCACACCGAAGAGATACCGGCTTTGCCTTTCACCCTGCCACTTAAGACACATGTGCATGTAGATGAAAAGAGGATGTTTGACAAGAGTCAAATTTAAAACAGATTTTTGTCCCCTTGCTTGTAGGTTTTGTTCAACAGTTAATGCAGCTTTCAAATGGCCTTTCTCTTTGTCACATCTCCGAAATAGTATTCCTTTGCATTCTGACATCTTTTAGCACCTCTATAACCTCTCCAGCTACTTTAATATAGCGGTGGCACCTGGTTCCATCCTTTCTGATTATGCTGTTGTTTATGGAAACTGGAAAAAGCAGTTGTAGCTGGAAGCCTGTCTGCCTCGGTATTGATAGACCTTACTCGTAGTCACTCAAGGCTGACTGAAAATTCCATTCATTACATGTGAGTATTTTTCTCTCCAAAAACCTAAGATATTTTACAGTCTATTCTGTGTTCTAATTTGCTTCTGAAACAGAAACTTCAGTGAAAAGTAGCCATAATCCTCTTTAATTACACAGGCAGAGTGGATAGTGAATTGCTTGTAGACCAGACAACGTACCTCTCTGAACCTATGTAAAGCAGTGTAGCTGCTTTGTTCTTTCCTAAGTTTAAATCCATTTTTTAGCTAGCAGATTCAACAGTCTGTGTAGTGCTACTACACAATTTAATGATATTTAATGATTGCATTCAATACTATTATTAATAAAGTTCAACAAAAAGAATAGTGTTGTGGAAAAGCAGTAATATCCCTTATGACAGCTCAAATAAGGAAGTAACCATTATTCTATTGAATATGTGCCGTATCCTGATATGATTAACTTTAATTCATGTTGAAAAGACTTTTCACCTGTTACAAGAGAACAGGCTTTTCACACATAGTTCAATTTCTTTTACTGGCTTTAATAATTACACTTACCTGGTACTAATTTTTCTCCTTTGTGAAAACATGCATAGTAATTTTTATGTGTATGTATATTAACTTGAATTGCCCAATTTCTTAACTCTGTAAAGCTGCACTTTAAAAGTCCATACATCTTGCAACAGGAAAAGAACTTCTGTTGTGCACAACTAGGGTCGAGATATTCAAGGTGGATAATGCAGTTTATGTTCTTCTGAATAGTATCTGTGCAACTTTTTAAATGTTGATCTGTATGACATTGTTATAAATCATAATTGAACCCTTATTTGCTGAAAGGTTCTAAGAAACATAATTTTAAAATGTTCCTTAAACCATTCGGTTGAAAGTGATACCTTTTTAAAATGCATGGCAGGCTAAGATTTTGCTACTTGAAAAAAGAAAAAAACCTAAAGCTTAATGAAGCAAATGCCTCAATTAGGTAATTAGCTTAAAAAGCAAAAGGGAATTTCATGTCACTTTTACTTACTAAACCTTAGGATGTCTTACTAATTTACACATTAGATTTTTCTCATAAAGAGGTCAATAGATCATGTGCTTGTAACTTCATTTACGTAGATGGTAAAAAAAGCAGACATAGAAAAGGAAATTTGTAAAACTTGAAGAATGATGCCTACTGTGGAAGAGTAGTTTGCTCTAAAATAGGTCTCAGCACATGAAATTAAAACGCTGATTAATAAAATCATGCTTTGATTTCTTTAATTCAATTGCAGGAAGAACTTAAATAAGAATAGGGCACAGAGAGAATATTATGTCTTGAAGGCTATGTTGCTATACCGGTAATTATCCTTACAGCAGAACATTTTAGTTTTCCTCTGTTAGAAGCTGATTACCTCTGTTAGGGAGGCAGAGTTTCCAACCTTTCTTTCCTCTGCCTCTACTTCGTGGGATCCAAACATGACTTCCCTGTTATGACTTATCTTTGCTTACTTGAACAGCTACAGGTGTATGTCCTCACCGTTGTGCTGCAAATGCAGGATGAGGCAGGTGAAAAGAAAGGATTCTTGCAACTGTGTCCTGATTTGTAAGATGGCATGACCTCCTTTAAAACAGCCAATAATCCATATCCATTTCTAAAAAGTACCTAATACCTCCCCCCTCCCGTGAAATATGTCTGCTGGTTTGTTGATAGGTGAGGGTTGTTCTTTTTTATACACATACTATTTTCCAGCCGCAGTGTTCTAAGAAACTTGTGTAAGACTACAGTAGAAATGAAACAGAGAACTTTCTCAGTTTTATCTATTTCATAGTACTAATATGTAGCCGATGAAGGCCCAAAGAAAGGGGCATCAGTATAACAGTATTCAAAACAATGGAATTACTGAGAGATGTTGCATATCTTTATAACCCGTTCTTGCAGGCTTTTGGTATAATCCTTAATCACTGAGTATTCTTAAATCTAAAGTTCCCTTGCATGAGGATTTTATAATCAAGTACCCTATAAGTTCTGACACAGGTCTTGATGCTCTCATTAGAAACTTCGTTCAGATCACACTTTGATCATTTCTAGTCTTGTTATTGCTTTCTCACATTGATTAATATCCAAGGAAAATAGCTAATGAAAGAGATTCTACCTAATTAAAACCCTGACCTTGAATTCTGACATCTTGTCTTTGCATGCAACATCTACTCTTGGAGACTGATTGACAACTGACTTTTCTTTGAAGCCATAGATCTTAGCTATTTTTCTAAGAACGGGATTTTCAGAGGCTTGCCTAATTCTTCAAGGTTCTACGAAAATCCCAGATTAATTCTTGATTCATTTGGCTATTGACTGCACAGCTGTTTTTCCATTATACTATTAGCCTCTATCTTCAAATAAATTAAATTGTGTTTAACTGGATTTTGTAGGTATCTTTCTTAGAGGAACTTGTAAGGGCTTTTAAAACTCAATTTATAACTATTCGATAAAGCTTAACTCTAACTCAAAACTCTAAATTCCTCAGACTGACCCAAAAACCTGAGTCATACCTACAGAGGAAAAGCTTACCATCAGCCTGTTCTGTAAGTTAGATTTCTGTAAGCTGCCAACCTGGCTGTGTTTGGGATGTATCTGTATGGCTGCTATATGCCAGTTGAGGGCTTCTGTGCTTCAGCAGAGGAGCAATAGAAATGCAAGAATTTACTTGCCTTTATCAAATTTCTGTGTGAACTCCTGTAACCTAGTTGCAACCAAAACACAATTTTTGACAATAAATCCTTATAAAATAGACCAACATGCTTCAAAAGTCAATTTGTACTTCCGTATATCATGAGGCAGTGTGCTTGAATCAAGGTCACTCAGATGTGATCAATCTATTTCAGTTCTCCATTTTACCTTTGCTTTCTCCTCTTTTCCCTCCTTCATCTTCTACCTCATGGTTCGACTACAGTCCAGAAAGCTCTAGCACGGTCTGTGAGCCTGCACGGCTGCCGTTTGGCCTCCCTTCTGCTTAGGGACCCTCTCATCCCCACACCTGCTTTTACTGCCATTACCTGTACTGCCAGCCTGCATAGGCCAAAAGGCGCAAAAGGAACTGGAATATGCTTGAAGAGGTTCAATTAAGCCCCCCCCCCGCCAGTTTCTCTGTACTTGTGCCAGATTGGCTTAGCCTGCAATCTTACTAAGCCTAGCAATGGCTTTTATCTAAGCAACGTTGCTGAGCGTGTCTAATTTCTCGCCCCATTGGCCTGCCAGCTCCAGTGGACTGGCTAAATGGTTGTGAACCTGTCAACACTAAAGGACAAGAGGGCAGTATTTTGTTGCACAGCTATAAAACCACTTCAGCAAAGCCATAAGGATTGCAGAATGTTATTGTACTAGGATGCATAATATCATCTGAACCTTGCACAATATTGATACTAAAAAGTAAGAATCATGATACTGCAAAATATGTGATGCTAAGAAACTATTTAGGTTACGTTTTAAGAGTCTGGGGGTCTCTCTTTTTCCTCACTAACACTCTGTCTTCCAGACGTCTTGGTTTTATTGTGGATATGAGGACATTTCTCTGGGACATTTTGCCTTATATTATAAGTTCTTTGGCTGCAGCTTGTGAGGACTCTCTCTCTGCCTCATCAGTGGGCCCCCCAGCTTCCCTCCAGGTCCCTCCAGCAGCCCCTGATCCCACACATGGCATTTTGCTGGCAGAAGTCCCTTCTGTGACTTGGCTGGTGTGCACAAGCTGTGCTTGCAGTGCTGTCCCCATGTTTGGGCCAGGCTGGGATGAGTTTGGCATGACAAAATGTAGTGGCTTAGCGACGGGCCAGACCATGTGTGGGACTATAGAACGAGGCACAGGTCTGGTACCACCAATACCACGGTAACATTAATATGTAATACCTTTGATAATACTAACAGGTTCCAGTTTATTGCTGTTCCAGGAAGAGTCTCCAAGCAATCGAGTTCATTCCTGACCCTTTGTCTATTACATGTATGCTCCTTATCTACCCAGGATGATGGGTTGTCTTGCAAGTGGAAGTATTTCAGGGAAAAAGGATGTTAGAGGAGTTTATCAAGTGAACAATCTTATTTAATATTCCCCTTAATGACCTTGACTCATGAATGAAATTTGCTGATAAAGCAGAGATGGGGTCAATCTCAATGCAGAGGAGGAGTTGAATAACAAGTAGCATGAACTGGGTAATATCAAGAGCTGAAATGAATAAAAACAGATGGATTTTAACAGTAGAAAAGACAAAGCCATGCATCAGAAGCAAGTAATAAATTCTGCTATATTCTGAGCTCCCATCAGTTAGAATAAAAAAGACTTAAGTGCATTAGGCAGTCAGGATGTTTACGAAATACTGATGCGATTTGGCTGTGCAAAACACACGATAGCAAGAGGCACATGATAAGGTATTTCTAGCCCTTGTACTGAGTAGTAACTATTTAAAATGTTGATAGGATTCCTTTTGAAATGCCATGGACATGTCTGTCTTCAAGAAGGATGAAAATGATATTGAAATCACTGCAAATAAGGACTCCCAGGACTGCAGGTTATCAAGGAAAGGGCACATTTGTTCAAGAACAAATAGATGTCAGCCAGTTGTGTGTACCTCTTGCCTAGAAAATTTCTGCAAGTACTGAGGCCACCACTGCACTAGCTTTCCAGTGGGAATAGGAAATCTAACCAGATTTAAGATGACACTTGATAAGGTTATAAACAGGATTATGTGACACAACTGCTTGTCTGGTATAGCAGGGGACTAGATTTGGTGGCGTACAATTGCTTCAAGTATACGTTTTCCCTTTGAAGAAAGCTCTTAAGTTTTCAAGCATTGAAAATTATATTTAATAATCCACATCAGAGAGATGCATTCTTACAACTATTTAACCTCTACAAAAGAGGCAGTGAAGGATAGAGCTGTGAATCGCTTTTGCCAGAAATATTTACCTTTTTTTTTTTCCGTAACGGCTTCTGGAGAGTTGTGTTTAAGTTTCTTTGTAACAGAAGGAGAGTTTTGCACAGTATTGACTCTTCCCAGCTGACTGGACGAACCATTTCTTCACAGAATCTGGGCCTCCCTGGTTTGGAAATAAAAATATTTATGTCCTGGAGTTTCATGATTTTTCATCATCCTAAAAGGAAGCTTGCCCTTCTGTGTTAGTTTCTCTGAGTCACCATCCTTCTTGAACTTTGCCATAGTGTAGACTGATTCCAGGCAATGCCTTTTCGTCCTCTATGGTTTTTTTCTGTCTGCAACGTGTGTCTGGATTGTGACAGGAAATGCATAAGCAACTTGTTGATAACGATAACATCTGGGTGTAGTGACAGAATCCCTCAATTGAAGACACTTTTTAGCTTTTTCATCACTTTTCCAGAAGGATTCCTTTATTCTCAGCCCAGGTTTGGCTATTCTAAAAAACTATTCCTAGTTTTAGTTCAGATACCAAAGAAAAATTTCTCATTGCTTTTTTTCTAAGAATTTCTAAGTATTTGCTCTCAAGGAACTCCAATTACTTTGACAGTGACCAGATATAATGCTGGTTACTTTCCAAGTTCTCATTAAAAATCATTTCAAAGACCTCAGAAAACAGACATCTAATTATTACAAGTGCCTACATCTGGACAAAAAAGGTCAGTGGTTTTACCAGATCCAATAGGATTCATGAGAATGAGAATAACAGAGTTCCTAGACAGTTCACAGAAAGGTAATAATTCAGTTACTATCAGAGTTTTAACAGATAGCAATTCAGCATCCACAAGCAGTTTTCTCTCGGACTCCTAGAGATTCATATCTTAGGCTTCAGGACAAGAAACTGAGGGATTTCGAGACAATAAGCATTATTATATTTCTCAGTCAACCTTAGAAAATATACACATTTTCTGACTTAGGCATTAATTAAAGAACTTGACCTTTATTGTGCTCCAGAAAGGACAAGATTTCAAAATTCAGCTGAGGAATACATTAGTGATCCTGTACTGTTAATTATACCCATATCCTAGTTTTCTGAAGTTTGGGGGTTCAGTGGAAGAAGCATTCTTTAATTTTCCTTCCAGTTCTGGATCTTTTTTCCAGCATGTTTTAATTTCCCAAATTCTTAAACTAAGTCTGCAAGAATAAGCATAGAGAATTCAAGCAGGGAAATATTGTACTTAATCATTTTGCTCTCATTATTCCCTGAACCCTTGATAATTTTACAGATGGGAGACTTTTTTTAAAAAGAAATTTCTATTCAAATATTTCCTATTAGCAGTTATAGTGGGCCCATAGAGTTAGTATGTATTGACAGTTTATGCATCTGGAATCCTTATGTGTGCATTTTTCCTTTGCATACTGTGGCCCTCAGGCCAAAAGCAGGATTTTCTATCTTCTAAAGTTTGTTTGGAATTAAAAAAACATCTACCTGTCTGTCTCTGTTCTAGGATTTTTGCGACTAGTTTACTGTAACTTTGGTTGACACAACCAAATTAATGCAACAGTTATCACTGAAGAGAAAAATTACGGCTAGTAGGTGCTACTAACCACTGTCCACTACTTTCAATCTATATACCTAAAATATTTCTGAGTGCATGTAATGCTTCATAAAAGGTTACTTTTGCTCACTTAAAGAACAGGGCAGCTTCTCGGGCAAAGAAGAGCAGTTTAAATTTTATCAATTTCCTGCTTGGCTTCCAGATTTTCAGTGCATTTCTGCACTTGGCACTTTAAAAAAAGGGAAGAGAAGAAGAAGAATACAAGTTGTTCAATAAATGGCACTATTGCATCCTCACAATCCCTGTCTTCTGGCCTCTGCTCTCCCAAACTTCTCCACCAGTTCTCCCTCTCCTCCAGTATTCGCTATCTTCCCAGCTGGGCAGGAGTCATCTGCTGCTGGAACTAGCTTTGAGTTCTGGACATACTGGTTGCCTGTCTGATTTCTGCTACTTAAAATGGGCAAAATGTTCTTTCTACCTCTACTTTCAGAAAAAAGGAGAGACTTGTATGAGTCTTACTCCTCTACCTGGTGATATAGAAGAACTTCACTCCCTGTTAAACCATGGTTAAAACATTTAAACATAGAATACTAAAACATTCAATCATATTTAAGAGGTTCAAAACAGAGGAAATAAATTAAAAAAAAACCCCACCCAAACCAGGGATCACATAAGGCTCTAACAAAAGGAAAAAATCCATCCTTTTCCCTCATTTCTATTTTTTTACTCCAAGATGTAAGGTTTGACCAACTGTAAAGGATCATGGAGCACAATATGCACATTAGTGAAGGAAATACCCTTCCTTGTTCAGCATGCTTTTTAACAAGAGAATATCTAGAACAATTTGTTAAATAATTATTAAAAGTACTCCAGATGTATAGCTAACTGGGGAGAAAAAAATGAAGGAGAATTAAACGGGTCCCATGGGAGGACCTGTTTAGCAGAACATGAAACGTAGATCATTTTGACGTCTTAGATTTCACGGTAGGAGTGTTGATAATTTTGGTTGACTTGAACCTGAGATCTACAATACAAAACTATAAGATGTGAAAGACTGCAGAAGCAATCTTTGGGGAAGTAGTTTAGGAAGAAAGAAAATAATGGCAGGATGGCCAGAGAGATTGTTCTCAAAAATATCTTTTGTTTTGTCAGTAGAAGGGAGAAGGACTTATGTCATTTAAAAATACAAGTTCTGTCTGGCAGTCTGCTTTTAATAAATGTTTGCTGTTTGTTAGGATTTCCACAGGGCTGCTCTAGATCAGCCAATAGGAAAGTTGCTGAAGTACGAGAAATGTGTAGCCCTCCTTCAGCATAGTCTTACTCTTCACCTTTGTCAAGGAGTGTCTTCTCCAGGTGAGATCTGTTCCCAGCAAGTGGTGGTGGTTGAATGCGTGACAGGAAAAGAAAATAATTTCTTGTCTGAGGAAGTATAAAATCTGATGGGCGAAAAGGACTCTGATTTTTTTGTACTGTAGTTCTTTTTGTATTAAGCATGTCTGGGGAATTTTGAGACCCTCTTCTAACTTTAAAAAACATAAAGCCCCAACAGGTGTTACTCACTGAGAGCGTTTCAGATTATTCACTGCCATTTTAATCAATACTACTTTTCTCCTTTATTTTTCCATTGCTTTATTATCCCACTCACAGTTTTTAACTCAAAATACTGTCTGTAGCTCTTCTACCTTCAGGTAGGTGCCTTGAACAATTATCAGCTATGATTACCAGTTCCAGTGGAGAAAATATTGGGTGGCTCTTTTTTTCTTTTTCTTCTTTCTCCTGCATGGTGCTCCAAAAGACACTGACACATGGTACTTCAGCCTTTGGACACAACAGTTGCCATGGGAATCTGAATGTTTACCCCCAGGTCCTTTGCAAAAGTACGCCTTCCTTGTGGCAAAGGTGTTTCTATGGTAACATTTTACTGGAGGCCATAGAACTTATAAGGGATGTGCCATAAGGCTTCTTTTGCACATTATCTGTCTTAAATATGTCAATATAGGTTTAGCTATGTTAAGGCAGGTAATAGTGAGAGGAAATGTTTCCCTTGGTGACTAGACTCTGTAGGAGTTATTGAACACAATTCATCAGAATTTTACTTTATTCCAGGTTTTTATTCTGTGCTCTTTCATTATTTCTGATGGGGTGCCCTATTTTTCAGTGGTAGTCATTGTCTGAATAATATCAGCTGATTGTATTATCTTCAGAGAAAATATTATATCCGTATCACTTCTGGTCCTTCTTTAATAAACCCAGTAGGACTTTTGATTTCTGAGAAGATGTTGGTGTTTTTCAACTTCCTAGGATGGTTTTTTGGTGTTTGTAAGGAAGTCGCTATCTGTAGCAAATGTACTGGACTGAGGGGTTAAGTATGGGTTTTTATTGTTTCTTTTGAGTCACTATAGATCATTGTCACCTCTGATAATGGCTTTCACCTTAAAAAATGAGATGACACTTCCCAAATTAAAATGGGACATGTTTTCTCACTGAGAGTCATCCATTGATGTCGGCTTCCATTTACAGCAGAGCCTGAGCAGGCAGCGGTGTTCTTGCCTTGTAATAAATAATTTTGGGTTATCATCACTGCTTTATTACTGTGCTATCAGCCTTTATATTTATTCCTATCCATCAGTGAAAGGACTCTTATTGCTGCCAGGTATGTGGGCCCATTTTGTATCCCTCCCTGTTTCAAAATGCTGGTCCTGGCTTTGCATCAGCCATTGCTTTGCTTTCACTATTGAGACTAGCTACGATATGGGTTATTATTAATGTCGATCATTCTCTGCTGGCAAGGGTACAAAAGAAGGCTTCAGCCAACACTGTGCTACTTTTAACAGGAGTCCTAATCAGATCATCTTCCTTGGCCAGGGAAAGGTGTAAAAGAGAAAATGAGATGAGCTAAAAGAATTAGGACAAATAAAGGCATTTTGTGAATGCATTTGTGACAAATTAGCTCAGACTGCAAATAGAGATTGATTTGTTTGGGCGAAATGAATTGGTTCTCAGGAACATAAGGATCAGACTCTTCAAGTTTAAGGTGAGGGAAGGTGTATTTAGAACCAACATTAGCTTTTCTTCTGGCATTAACCCGAAGCTGAAAACAGAGTCTGAAGTTAATACTGTGGGAGCTTCTTATATATACAGTCTTCTTGGGTAAGGAGCAGCTGTACTGACACAGAAGTTGGATAAAATGCAAATTCTGAAAGTGAGAAACAAACTGAGTCACACCCAGTAGAATTAATACTGCCTGCCACCTTACACATACTGCCACCACGGAGGAGGGTGCCAGCATCCCTCATGCTCACTTGCCGAGAAGACTGCAGAGTCTTATTCACGGCTGGTGCACTTAGATTCAAATCCACTTGAGATGAGTCCCATCAGTCTGCTCAAACTAAATACTCCCAGCGTATGATTGATGCTAATTTTTATCTTTGCCATGTAAAAGCCCAAAGAGGGGAGAGGAAATTATTGCCATCCAACCTGTTGGCATTTGGAGTATTTCATTCAAGACAGCATTACTTTATTCTGCTTTATAACATAGGTGCCATGCAATTAAAAGCTTTACATTTGAAAAATTCGTGCACACATGACTTTATCTGGCATTAAATCTTCTACTTGGAAAAATAAGCAATTCAATAAAATATGAAGCCATTTTTCAGAAGGGTCTCAGTGAGGCATCTGAAATTATTCAAGTACTTTTTAACAAGCGTTCATTGCCATGCATAAGTTAGGTGGCTGTGCACACAATCATTTGATCCTTATGTGTACCATTTGGTGCTCAGTTTCAGACTGACTCAAAATTGGAACATTTGTTTATTTAGCTGGATGGTTTAAAAATGTGTTTTGCCAAGACTTTAAGCAAGCCAAATATTTATAGATGCTGTTTGCTAAGGATTCTTCCTAGGGGCAAATCTCCCAGACCCCAAGAGTTTAAGTATTAAGCCAGTTTACCTGAAAGGGGATGAGAAATACTCTGTGATGCTACCTGTTCCCCCTCCTGCATTGCTTTGGTTAATTTCCATCCATATATCTTTAATTCTCCGAAATAAATCATTTCTGTGTTCAAAATAACCAGTTTAACCCTTTTGTAATTGAATTGTGCCCAGCCAAATGAAGTCAGTTAATTCTGGTATCTTGGCCAAATCAAATTAATTAACGCTGGCCTCCACTCCTTCCTCAGGTCTTCTCTGCTGTTACACGAAACTGCACCCTGGATCAGTAGCAGGCTTTCAGGGCACCATTTATTTCTCTTTCCTTAAGCCTGCTGCCCCCTCTTCTCAGCAGTTCAGAAACTATTTGATACTGCCTTTCCATGTCCAGGAAGAAGGATGAGGCACAAAGGTTAGTATATACCTTGTTCTCATCTTACGGACTGTGAGACTATAGCTGCTTCCTCACTTCTTCCTTCTTCTCTTCCTTTAACGTCTATCTCTAGCAGCATCTGTACTGCTCTTTTTCTGTACCTTGATTCTCTCTTCCTACCCATGCTTTTTGCTCTTAAGAGTGCAGCCCACTGATGGAAGACAGAGTTCATGTGAGAGGATAGCAATGCGTTTTAGCTTTTTCATGAATTGTAGGAAAAAGAAGTCTTGATGTTTTGTTTTGTGGTTTTTTCCATGGCATTAGAAGACAATGATAAGGGTAAATAAGGGGTGTTGTATGAAATCTGCAATTTGGCATGCAGGGAATTCTCCCCTGAGATTGCACAGCTCCACCTGCGCTCCATCTGTGTCCTGGGAGCTGAGAAGTTTTGCAGAAATGGAGGGAGAGAGGGCCTGGTGATGAGCCATGTTCCTCTCCTTTTTTCCTCAGCCAGTGGCAGGTTTTCCTTATCCCTTGAAGTACCAGAAGAGAGCTGTCATTTTTGTCTTTTCATAGTGGGGAGCTGGCACAGGGAGGCAATCCTGTACCCGAGGAAAAGGGAGAATGTAGAGAGGGTCCCATAAGTGCTCTGGGCTGCAGCCTGTACCATGGTATCCTGACCTTTCCTGCAGGATTTAATTTGGAGTAAGGGTCTAGTTTAAGGCAGAAAAGGAGATTCCTGTCTTTGCTCACCATCTCCTCTAACCTCCTTGAAAATTTTTCTAATATTTCCATTTAATCATTGTGGAATTTTGGTGAGAAAGTTCAAAGAATATCACCCTGGATATCACTGAGAGCCAGGGTAACCCAAGTAATATTCCAATAATGAACCTTCTCTTGTGGCATCAGTATTTGCTCCATAATTAAGGTAGAAGTTTCCATTATACGTTTGATTTTGGATCCTTCAGTGAAATCTGTCTAAGAATTTCCATCAGCTTCAAAATGGGTTAGATTTGCTACAGGACTGAGAATGTCTCTCTTCCTTCCTTCCTCCCAGAAAAAGGACAGGAATTAGATAATATTTGCCTGAAGATGATATGCCTTAAGAAGAGGATGATGTGTATTCATTTGTATCTAAACAACAACGAATAAAATAAAAATTGGGATTTCGGATAGGCTGACATGGGAGAATTAGCATTTTTCTTGTTAAATGCTTGTTAAGTATTTATTTTTTATAATGGTAATTTATAAAAATGTGTTGTAATAAAGATTTGTAATGCAGTAATTGGTAAGAGTTAGCTCTGTAATTTGATGGTACATTTTTCCATCAATGCACTTTTATTGTGACCATCCTTTCTTTTGTTTCTAGTTCTCATTTATGTGAAATAAGAGAGAGATGACACATATTGTTTATGTGTGTTCAATAATTAATTGCTAGCTGGGATGAATATGGATATACTCATATGTACCTAGTAGCTTGGCAAAACTAATCATAAGCCTTTCAATATTTTCACGGCGGCATTCCTTTGACAGGTTAGGTAGAAAGTGGTCCCTAAACCTGCTGTTAATGCAATGACCTTAAAACTGCTCTAGGTGGGGAGAGAATTAAATCCAGTACTCCTACTTCCTGGGCAAATTCTCTAACCCCTAAGCTGAGACTTGATACCACCTTTCTCCTTCCAAGTCCTTAAACTAGGTAATTAAGCACAGCTGAAAGTTCGGAGCTTTTCACCTTTCTTGCAGTGATGTTACTTGGGGGCGGGACTTGACTGGGGGGTTGTCTATCTCACCTCACCTAGCCAGCAATTTCAGTGTCACTCATAATAAGATATATAGGGTTCAGTAATAGGCACTTGATTATTATTTGGATATCCTGTGCAGCTATGTTAAATGAAACTCTAGCAGTAGAGCATGTGAACTCAGTTATGACTGATACAAGATTTTGAAAGAATTGTTGTGGCTGGTTTTGCACTCTCCTAACTAGCAGCTAAGGTGGGAAATAGCTTTTTTTGTTCTATAAGAGCAAAACAATTTAAAAACATATGAATGAACAGAATTTATTATTCTTCATTGTACCAGATTCTTCTAAAATGAATTTTAGCAGGAGGTTCTAATTAAAGTAAATAATAGTAAATGGTGACAGTAATACATAGAAGCATATCAAATAAATAAATAGGTATCCTGAGAGACTTTACTGGATGTTTTTCATAGCCTGCTCAAGCTGTATTATTGTGTAGTGCTGTATTTTGCATGTTGTGTAGTGACTTGTTATTTTAAGAGATTTTTCTTTTTTTTGGTGGTGGTGAACTATTTTTGGGGGTGCAATCACATTAAGTCTAAACCAAAGCTTTACTTGTCATGTACTTTCCTCCCAGTAAAACAACAATATGGCCTGCCCCATTATTGAAGTGTAGCTGGCTGAGTTCTCTTAGCTGTCATTTTCTTTTGGAAAATATAGACTCCAGGTTCTAATGCTTAGTACCGTGATACTGATCTCTTTGTGTAAAGACATATGGGGTGGATTCACTGTAATCTACTAAGAGGGAAGCAATTCTTTTCGAATTGTAGTGCTTGGAAATGTTCTCTTGGTTTTCTAAGTTTGTCATGAGCAGAGGCTGAATGAATTGGTAAGGAATCATATTACAAACTTAAAATCTTCGGATTGCAATTCAGTGTCTTCGGTCTTGGTGTGTTGGGGTCACTCTGGAATAGCACACCTGTAGGCAGAAGATGTCATGGGAAAAAACCCCTTATTTCAAAGGAGAGTTGAAAACTTCAGACTGGCTCTTACAGTAGGAGCAGTCACATCATCTAATGCTCCAGTCCAATGTAGCCCTTAATAAAGGTTAGTGGGCACAGAGATGCAACTACCTTTTTATCCAGATACTTTAATTCAAGGAATTCCAATAATGTTAAAAAAAAAAAATCTTTCTTGTGTTTTACAAGATAATTTTAGCAAAATTCAGTCATAATTTCTTCCTGTGATTTTGGCTTTCAGTTATGTAATACTGCATTGCCAAAAAAAAAAAAAAAAAAAAAAAAAAGGAGATTNTTAGGAGATTAGGATGGGAAAGGACTGTTGGGTTATCTTCTCTGTTATCTCAAACACATTGAGCACATTGGATAGGAGGCAACATCAAGTAGCAGGGATTCAGGGATTTATTTACTTTTTCAGCACTATTAACTTTGATTTTGCATAAATTCCATGTGCCTCAGGGGCCTGCTAGCTTGGACAGAGGTTAGCCAGTAACTCTAACCTTGTCTGCGTTACTATTGATTCTGTCTTTCAGGCACAGTTAAAGAGACAACTTTCTAAATAAAAATTGTGTCACAGTCCATTGCAAACTGTTTACCAAAGCAAGAGTAAAAAATATCTGAAATGTGCCCTTCTGTCTCCTCCTTAAACAGTGGGATTAATTTTAAATAAATGCAGATGCTTTAAATGTGCCCTATGATTAATATCGTAATTGGATATAGTGTTCTTTGATAAGCAGTAGAAGTTTTTAGATGTTTGTTCATGTTTATTGGTTAAATATTGAATTTTAAAACATTAAGGAAAGACAGGAGAGAGGGATGATGGATCTCCCCTTGACCTGGTCAGCATTCCTTGGGTTTAGCCTGCTGGAGAGGATGCTGGAGAATGTTTCTTTTCCCAAGAGCCATCGAGCTTCCACTTTTGTCACTCACGGCAGAGTAGAGGAGGTCAGCCAGCAGGAGCCTTCAGCTGTGGCACAGCCGGGGAGACCCGGGGAAAGCTGGAAGCTGATGGGCAATGGGAAGCCCAGTCCCTGAGCTGACAAAAAGAGGGGCTTTCCCATGCCCTCTGATAGGATGGCAAGGAGTTTAAACCGAGACACTGAGAGTCGCTGAGCCGAAGACAAGGCAATAGTTTGTCTTCAAGCCCTTTTGTTTACTTTTCATCACTCAGCAGTTCTGAATTTCTTTAGCTGCAATTATCTTTTTCTCGTAATTCTTGTTTTCAAAAAAAAAAAAAGTCTTAGAGACTGCAAATCTCCAATTGAAGACTGCAAATATTTGGTGTCTTTAAGGATGCTTGAAAGAAAGAGGGAGGCAGTTGTATCCCAGGGCTCCAGCTGACTTGAAATTATGTCAGGCTTTTCTTCAGCCACTCTCTGGTTTGCACCATTAACCTGAAATTCAAACCATCCTGACAGAAAAGGGTAGGGGGTCAGGCAGGGAGACGGCAGTGATCTATTGTGTCTCTTATCCAGCCAGTTTAGAGTTGCTCTTTAAATCACGCATGCTGTAGTACGTTGTGTCACTTTGTCCAGTCTACTGTTAGGCATTCTAAATGAAAATGTCCTTCCTTTGATCTCCTTTCCTTAATGTCATCATATTTTCATTTTTGTATCTTCTTTCTAATACCTTAAGTACTCTAGTCAGTGTACAGTCTGCTTTTATACCTTTTCAAATAATTTTAATAGAGATTGTTTTGCTTGAAGAGTTGGGTGTGTTTGTTTACATTTAAATAATAAAAGTTTTATCCCAGTCTCCAGGTGTTTATTGGTGATACTGTAAAATCATAGCACCATTAAATCAAAGTATCAAGATAGAACTTGGCCAGCTGTAACCATTTGTTCCTGTGGCATTCTCCAAAAGTCATGAATTGGGGAATGAAATCCTGTGGCCCAATGTCCACCAGCACATAACCACCTGCCTGCCTGCTTTTCATTTACATGGATGACTGGTCTACTGTGAGAAGTCCTCCTCTTTACCCATTACCGGATAGAGTAGCATGAGGAAAGAGGTTATCACCTGAGTGAGTCCCAAGGTCATTGACAGTGAGCTTTGCCTCACAAACAAACTAGTTCCAGCACTTAAAATAAATATTCTGAATGCTCACATATTTTCTGTAATAGCAAATGGTAAAGTTAGAGTGTTTTTATAAGTTGCTTCACAATAATTTGATCACACATCATAGTTTCTGCTATGCATTCTTCTAGGCTTTGTAGTAAGAGCAATGTGTATGGAGGGGCTTGGGCAACAACGTTAGGGGAGAAATGGGGTGGAGAAAGCTGAAGGGAATCAATACATCATCTTTCTACGTGAAAATGATGTTGCAGTAGCAGTGATATTGTTCTTACTGAAAGCTGTTCTAAATAAATGAAATATTCCACTAGAGGAAAATGAAAGCAAATTTGTTTTGACTTCACGACATACCAATAAATACTGTATTTTCAGTGGCGTGAAAGGAAACCTTTGCTATAGCCAAAGGAACAACATATTTCTATGGTAAGAAATAGCCTTAAAAAGCAAAACAAACCGTGCAATACTTTTCTTTTTCTTTAAACAAACAAAATGTCTTTAATGAGGAAATGGAGGAAAAAAGTCATTATTTTCACTCGACAACTAATCATTATGCCCTTGCCCTGGTAAACATATATTTCTCTCAGTTTAGCTGCATTACATAATAAAATATTCTGGTTTCAGCAAGTGTGTTTTCTGCTGAGTGTTGTGAAATTTAATAGAGAAGTAATGTCTTATTGATGCTTAGTTTTTGTGACCTTTTCCGTCTTGTATTAGTGACATATTGGTCCTCTGTCTCCAGTACTATGGGATTCTAATGGATAGTGTAGAATGGGTCAGATAATGAAAGTCCCTGGTACATTAACTTTCAATTTCATGAATGTCTGAATACTGCCTGGAAGATGAATAACAGGCATTTCCTTCCTTTTGCATTTTAACATTTATGACCTGCTTACAATTTTTTTTGACTGTGTTACCTAACAACAGGTCCTATATTATCATATTAAACATTGTACTTCTGCTTTTGGCAAAGATCAAATATAGTAATTTGCAGAGGGAGGCAGATAATGCCCAAATTCTGCTAAATGAGATAGTCTAATGCCCATTTTTATTAGCAAATGCAAATTTTTTGCCCAAAGTTATGTTCCTTGTTTAATAAGGTCTCACTCAGCTGGTTTAGGAAAGCAGTTAGACTTTGTTAGTTGTTGATTTGTGACTGAAAAAAATGGTAATTACAGTTATAAGCAGCATTTGAGCCTTGTAAGGTTGTAACAGTAGGCATGATACATGAAAGACAGCCAAGGGTAGGGATTAACCAGTATTTATAGGACGTATGTAAGTGTACATAGGATACAATATTACATATATAATATACATATTGTATATACAATATAATGGGAAGGTAGAAGTAGTTAGATTTGGTATTGCCAGTGTTAAAAGAAAGAAAGAACCGTTAATGATATGACTAGGGTACAGCGAGGTGGGAACTCAATCAGTCTTCCACCTCTTCATAATATATTAATATAGCAGTTAGTCTTTTTGCAAAGTGCATAAGAACTGACCTGAAGCTTTCTAGGCAGGACTTGTAGATGATGTTTCAGGAGGCGTTAGCTTGCAGGTCAGAACAGCCTCTTCTGCTGATTTCAAGAAGCCTGTGCAATGTCAAGTTGTATAGAAATGGGTATCAGAAAATTTCTGAGGACACAGGTGATAATAATGCCTAATGTTAAATAACATCAGCACAGCATCTTCAGAATCTTTCTGTGGAAAACACTGTAAAATATTTTCAGGGGAGGAGAACAGGATAAAGCCCACATTCTGTAGAAGAGTTCAGCTGCATTTACTCTCCTTCCATTCAGCAGCATTCAGAAGCTGGAAGCAAAGTTATTAGTGTCAGTACTTGTTTCATCCATTGAGATTGATGGATATAGATGAATAGGGTGGTTAACAAGATGGGAATATAGCCAGTGCACTATGTCTAAATAGGAATTGGACTAGATTTCCTCATTAAAGTGAGGTCTGTGGTTTCTGTTCCAGATTTTAAACTGATCTGAGGTTGGGACTAGTGGGAAAAGGATGTTTCTCCCATGTCAGGAAGGAAGAAAATTCACAAACATCTTAGATCTAGGTGAGATTTTCTAGAGGGAGGTATGAAGCATGATGCCGAAAGCAGGGTAGGTTACATCAGAATGTTTTATTGTTTTGTGGCTGCAACAGCTGAGTCAGTTCACAATGCATCTCGAAGACAAATTATATGTCAATGATTTTTCAATTCCCAGCATCAATTTTATTTATGATCCCAAAAGAAGAATTCAAAACATTCTGGAGCTGGATTGAATCTGCTGCCTAGGATCCCATTCTTTCTCTGAAACCATTTTATGTTGGGGTATTTCATAAATGAGCAGCGTGTGACACAGCGTGAATTTAGCAGAGATTCTGTGGAACCAATCAAAGCACCCCTGCGGTTGTGTAGGCACTTTATAACTAACTAACAGTTTGATAGACATTCTTATTTTACATCCAAAATTGTAAAAAAAAAAAAAAAAGTAATAGCTTTTTTTGATACAGCCCATGTTGATATTTTTGCGTTCTCTAAAAGTGTATGTAAAGGCCAACTGTAATTTAATAACAGAGTATGAATACCAACACATTATATATTTTATTAAAAAAGGAAAAAGAAATTTTTCTTGGGTGGGTTGTATGCAGGAAGACCAAAATTTAACTGCAAAGTAAGAATTGCAAAGTAACTTCTGTGTTCTACGTTTTGATTTGAAAAGTCTAAAAGGTGCCTTTTTAAAATAGGTATTTTTGGAGGAGGGATTCCTCAGTATGGGTCACGCTCACTGTCACTAGCAGTCCAATCTGTTGCAAGAGCAAGGACTTCTTTGTGAACAGCCGCTGATTATGCATATGCTGCCTCTTTTACAGAGATTGTCATGAAGTGAAACATGAGCGTATATGCACATGGGGCATCTTTTACCTGGATTTAGAGGTTTGCTTCATCTTTGGTAGAAAACATAGTTGCAAAGGCTGTGCCCGAAGCCTTGTTTAGCATTTGAGACATACTACCTGACAGGCCATAAAAGCCTGTTCATGTACTTGGCATGTGTAAAAATAGGTTTCCTCGTACAATAGCCTATTATAAACAGCCAGCTAACTGCTTTTCAATTCTAGTCTGGTTCTAGCATCAAACGGGAAAGCTGGTGTTTGGAGGGTTGGTGCATGTGCAAGTGTACAAAATAATTCATGTCCCAAGTTGTCTTCCTTCCATCCAGGTCTAGTTGCCTTTGGAAGATCATAGCTGGGGTTGTGGGGTTGCTGCTGTCCCTTTCTGGACAGACCTTTGACTGTCACTGTAGTTGATGACATTGCCAAAAGCAGGTGTAATGGTATTTGGCCAGAGGTAAATTCTACAAAGTACAGATGTCATCTTCTCTAGTTAAAAAGGATAGCCTACCATACTCAGTGTGAAGTAGAGCAAAACTGTGATACAAGGGAGAGACAGTGAATCAGGCTGCCATCTGGAATGAACTTTATTTACTTGCATTTTAAAACAAACTGGATTGCATCAATCGGTTTTGGTCTACTGTTAAAATTTCATTTATTTTCAAGCACAGACAAAAAGGTATTGAAAGTCATCATTTCAAAGTGCAGACATAAAACATTATACAACATGTTTTTCCCAGATTTAAGAATGAATCAATAAAATCAAAAAGAGATAATCTGCAGTTTAATTTTATTGCTTTTACAGCATGTACAATACAGCCAAAGAAGATGTACACTTTGTAGCAGAGATGGGTATACAGTTCTTTAAAATGAGTGAAATAAATCTGGTAAAATTAATTTAATATGCAATCTGACAATGTATTTTAAACTGAGGCATGTGACTGTATGCATTGCATGGCACATTCATGATGTAGATTCAGACAAATCTTATAGGTCCCATTTTCAGTCTAAAGGCTCTTGTCTGCCTGGTCATTGCATGAAGTAAATGGGAAGTTTAATTTGTGTTGTGCTATATACAGACCTGAGTGACTTTTAAGATGACTGGGATTGCTTTACTCCCCATCGTCTTACCAGGGCAGTGATCATCACAGCTTTCTTACAACGATGAAGAGAGTGACCTGTCTCTTTGTGGGGTAAACACTGTTTAACAGCCTCATGAAAATCAGAGAGGAAGCACAAGGGGGTATTCCTGCACCAGCACATTTACACACATCGTAAGTATAAGACCTCTGTGCTTGAGGAAGGGGGAGTTTGTAAATAATTTCTTGTAAATAAACATGTTGTACTAAGAAGACGTCCCAGCGCAGGGCTGCATCAGGGCCTCTCTAAGTGAGAAGTGGCTCTGGAAGGCCCCTGGATCTGGTCCTACTAAGCAAAGCATCTACGATACAGAAATATCAGTTATCAGCAGTTTAATTCTCTATTAGGTCTAATCAAAAGTACATCCTGTTGAGGTGGTCCTGCTGCAGCCTTGCTAAGAAACACTGCTCTGAAAAGGTATGGATGGCTGTTCTGCAGAAATGTGTGTGCCTGACCTAGGGCAGAGGCTGGAACAGTGGCGGTGCGAATATGATTGGTGTTTATTAGAAAAGGCTAAGAAATTCTCTAAGACAGGAGAAGTCTCATTAGAAAAAGAGGGTTGGTGGTGCTTGCAGACACAAAATGTAACTACATAGTTTCAGGGTGAAAATCCAGGAGACCAGTGTGCTTGGGGAAAGCAAGCTCAGGGGATGTGCTTTAGCAGGGAAAAACTGATTTCAGTTTCCAGTGATTACAGCTACAGCTTGATGGATTATTGGTAATAAATTCCTCAAGTTCCATTTGAAAACTAATTAGAACAGTTGCCTCCCTTGCTTATACAGACTAGTAATTTCCTTTTAATTCCCAGACTAAATTTATTTGTAGTTAGCTTATATTTAGTTTTTCTCTTGCCAACATGACCAGTTTGCTTTGACGTCTTTCGCTCTTCCCTAGTGTGTGTGGGCCCACGTGTCTCTCTGGTTCCTTATATTATTTGTATGTCCAGTCTAGCTTCTACCTTCCTCATCTGGCAGAATTTTCCTTGACATAAACATATGTGCACCTACCCTAATTCACAGAAAAAGGCCATTATAATTAATTACTGTGCTCTTATCCCTTACAATTAAATTCTCCTCTTTCCCATTTAACCCCATTTAAGCTTTCTGAAATTATACTGCCCAATGCTAGGAAGTCAGGCTAAAAACCTCTCCTCTCGTGAAGCAATATAAAATGCTGATCTTTGAACATATTCCTCCTGCCCAATTCAATCAAAGCAGAACACATTAAAGGTGGAGATGACATTTAACTTCCACTCACCAGAACTGGGAAAAGTGCAACCAGGAAACCCTATGACAGTTATCATATTTCTCTCATTTTGTTGGAAAGTTCCCTTTAACCCATATTAACATCTTACACTAATTGAGAAGGCGGTAATAAATTACTTCATGGATCATTCAAAGTCTGATGATGCAGTGACATACAAAGGTTTTCTCTGAAGAGTCATTAACTGATTATTTAATCTTTGCCAGAGCCTGAAATTCTATATCTATTTCTAGGCTTTTTTGGAAGACTTAAGTGAAAGATGTGATGGTCATATCCTAGAGATATGGTGCCAGAAAATTAACAGTGAATGTATAATCAGTATTTCCAGCATCTATTGATTTATGTCAGTAATTACTTGTGAGCCCATAATGCTGACTGTTGTCAAAATAGCCTGTTCTTTATGGTGTAAAATACTAGTTGTGCCAAGGGATTCCTTATTTATCTCAATAAATTAAGTATAATAGTGACAACTTTAAGCAAGTGTTTACATTATATGGCACCTTTGACACTGGCCAGACAGTAATTCATTCAGAAGTTTTCTAGGCATGAATTAGTAAAGAAAATAGTAATTCCAATCAGAGCCAGACAGCAAAACCCTTGGGTTGAGTCAGCCTGGGCAATGCTGATGTAGAATACAGTTGAAATATAACGAGTCAGCTTGCACAGATTCTGTTCTGGTTTGACACTTGTATTTGATGTTTTTTAAACTAAGAAGCAAGTCTAAGTTGTATTGCTGGGAAACTCTTGTTACACAATAAATTACAGCTTATGGAAATTGAAATACAGCGCTGAATTTCTCTAGGTTAGTAGTTCATAACTGATTCTGAAAAGAGAGAACTGCAGACTTACCAGTTAATTGCAACTCTGTCCCTGATGGTTTGTATTGAGCACTTCTGAAAACAGGAGCTTTAACTTGCCAACTGCATAACGCTTTTTCAAGGTGTAAGGTGTTCCCAGCTTCATAAAAATTCGCAGGGAGCTGCAGAGGACTGGAGTAATGGATTTTCAGTAGCTTATATATATACTCAGCTCCTTTCAAAAACAAACTTGCAGAAACTGTGGCTGTGTATCCTGGTAATTGAGGAGCAATATTGAGGAACAGTAGTTGGTACAATCACAGTTCAGTTCAGTCCATCTTAGAATATTTACAGAGTGGCCTCAGCTTTATACCTGACTTGGTTGTAATGATGTTAATTATCACAGCGGTAATTCATGTCTTGAACCACTTGACTATTTGAGTGTTCACCTGTTGCCTAAGTGTGTTCTTGTTTTGTTTGTGATAAACACCCTCCTTTCCCGGCTCCTTATTTTTGTGTTAAAATCACCAAGATTTTAAAGGAAAAGAAACCATAAAACCCCTTTTTTTTTTTTAAACAGAAAAGAGCACTAAGAACATGGGCTCTGATTAATTTACACATGATGGCAAAGGCCATATGTTAGTGCTATCAGTACTGCATTACACTAGAGCTTAAAATGCTTAATGGAAGTTGTTAAACTTTATTTTTCTACCATTATTTAATATTGGCAAAAGATTTTTGCTGATCCATACTGCTTTAAGATTAATTGTTCGTATTAGCAGTGTAGTTTGCACAGTTGAAACTAAGCATAAGTGTATTAAAGGTCTTTTACCACAAAAGTCACCAAAGATACAAAAAACATTTTTATAACAGAAATCATCTGGATGAAAAATGCTTGTCTCTTATGTGTTTCCCCCATTTTTCCGCATTAACAAATGCTAAAAAAGGTTTGGATGTCTCTTATCTATATTTAATATTCCATTATATCTTAATGGCCGTCACATAACTTTCGTTAAGTAACAATAATACTGTGACACACGCTGAATCTATTAAATTAAAAGTTCAAGTGTAAAGGTATGGTGAATTAGAACAGTAGAAGACTTGCAGACATTCCTCTGGTTTCTATTACATCTTCTCTTTAATAATTTCATTTAAGAATAGAACATCTGAAATGAGAATCTAAAATATCTAAAAAGAAACTGTATATAGATTATGAGTAGTCTACTGGAAATCAAAAGAAATAATACAGAGACTAAAAATTCTTATAATGAGTAGGACAACTGAAGACAAAGAAAATGTAAGAGGAAATTTGAAAAAATTAGAGAGATGGATAAAAAGTATGTGCTGAATGTTTTACAGGCATGTTGGATACTCAAATTTAAGAGAACTTATAGTCTTCTTTGTAAATCTATTACCTATGAACATCTGAAGTTTTTTAGTAAATAGTTTTACAACTTAAATGGCAACAGTATATGTTGTATAGACAATAGGATTAACAAACTTTGGAACCCATAATGAGATCATGAAGAAGAGAAAATTTGGGAATGGAGGAGCAATAAAACAAATTTGTGCTGTTCCCATGTGAAATCCTAAACCTGCCACCTTGACTTGGCTGCAGCAGAAAGCAGTCCTCCTTTGCGGTGCCAAGGTCTAGGTGCCAAAGTGTGCCTCAGACTGTGGGAACACGCCTGCTTGGGCAACCTCTGGAGGCGAGAGCTGCAGAAACTGGTCCTCCACTCTGGAGTTACCCTATTTGTTCCCTATGGGATGTAGCCAAAGCCATCCCCTGCTGATGCCCAGCTGCCATGCTAATCTTAAGGGAGAGGTAACTAAAAATTAAGTCTAGTAGAATAGAAATTTTTAGGCTATTGGAAACCACAGTGGAGGATTCACCTATGATGTAACTACATTAGGAGCACTAAAGAATAATAGCTGCTGGCAGCAGGGCTACACATATTTCTTGGGTTTGCTGGTTTTATGCTTAAGTAAATAATACTTAAACTGTAAGAAGTTTATAAAGATAGCATTAATGAAAGTTCTTATGTTTACCTAATCTGGAATAGACAGATATATCAGGAATTAAATTGTCCTATGCAAGTTATCATTGTAATTAATTTTATCTATAATTCTTATGACGTTAAGATATAATTCTTTTTCTTTGGTTACATGATTTTGAATGCATAATTTTGCATTCTGATATGAGAAAAGAAAATCACAGGACATCCTTTTCCTTTAAGTCTCTCAGCTTCTGATTTGTAATTCAATAATATATTTACCTCACTTGTCTCTATGATATGTTAGAACCTTAGATTTTGGTTGATGTTCATTTGCAATAGTTAGTATGATCAGAAATTAGAGAATGACCTAGAAAAGTTATACAAGTGCCTGACAAGAACAGGTGGATAAAAGAAGCAAGCACTGTGTTCAGAGGATAATCATTCAATAAAATTAATTGAACTAGGCAGAAGAGCTCCTGGTAACTCCTCCTTCTCCAAAACTGTTCAATTATCCTAACAAAACTTTTGCGGCTGGAATGTCAATCAGATAGTCAGTCTCTTGAGGTTTGCCTGTTTGCAAGTGAAAGGATTTTTTTCCCCCGTTTGCTACAAAATTAGCATAGTTGCAGGGTAGAAAGTGACTAACTATAATATGACCCCTAGCACCGGAGAAGAGTAATGCAAAATAATATTTGGGAGGAGTTTTGAGTTTGTGGGAGGACCAGACAAAAAAATGAAGGGTCTTCAGCTCACTGCAGCACAACACTACATACCCACTTGGAAGAGTAGGGGCACAAGTCCTCCAAGCTGGAGAGGCAGGGCAATGTTGCGGAGTTCCCTTCTTCACCCAAGTCCAGCCCCCTCTCCAGAGACCAAGGAAGCCTACAGTGTTTCTGCCTGCATTGGCACATGGTGTGTGGGTCTCCTCAAGCAGATTTTGTGTTTCATCTTGAACAGCTTCACTTCTTTCCCACGCATAACAGTTGGTGGCTGAGTATCATCTCTGACCTGCTCAGGATTTCAACAGACACATAATTCACAGGTGGGGTCTCCAGTGGATTTAACAGGAGCTTTCACTCTTTCTCGTCCTGGAGAACATGGATGCTCAGCCTTGCTTTACAACTTTTCAGATTTCCCCTATCTAAACCAAGTAAAGGATGAGACATTGCTTCCTAATTTTGAGTTCACTAGGTTTGTGATTTAAAAAAATAAATAAGTAAAGAAAGCAAGAAATCTTCCCTGCTAAAACTATAGTCTGTGAAGAACAGATTTGGATGTTTCCCTGAGAATGAGGAAATACGAAAAAATATCCTTTGATAGGTCACATCTGCTGAAGTTAACAAGAGGAAATGCATATGATGTAGTGATCTTCTGTCATTCAGCATTTCATTTGGGATTGGTAATGCTATAGTCAGCCCTTCTATAGTCAAGGACTTAATTTAAAACCTTCGTATAAACTTACATTATTAATACTTTAAAAAGTTAACTAGCAAAAAAAACGTGCTGTGATAAAAGTTTTTTTCTGAGTTACATTATAAAAGCTTTGAGTCTTTCCTTTTTGTCAGAAATGGGTGTTAATATTTTAATTACTATGAACCTGTGGCTTCTCCTGAGAGAAGCAGGGCTATGGAGTTAGCAAATAAGGAGGGGAGATAACACTGCAGCCTAATTTTAGGATTCTTTTTCATTCTTTTTTTATAGATATAACCTACATTATAGAAAAAAAACCAACAACCCCCCAAAAACCAGAACACCTCTAATAGCTCCAGAAAGGTTCAAGCTGTATAAAAAAACTCCCTCTTTCTATGGTGCTTCAGTTTGTGACAGACATAGCTTTTAACAACCTTTCCCTCACTGTCAGAAGCATTTCTGTGAAGGCTGCAGCTAGACGAGTATTGCAGCCACAGCTATGACCAGCAGATTCTGCTGCCACAGCTATTATGTAAGCAAGGCTCTTCTTCAAGGAGAAAAGCATCTTTTTTGATGAAGAACTTAATACCTTGAGCTCTCAGCATGACACGTGAAGTCCCAGTTGCCTATGGAAAGATTGAGATGGCAACTCTCAAGAAGAATTTGAATTCCCATGTGGCCCAGAAAAAGAAATAAGCAAGAAATTTAATACTCACCTGTCTGCCTGTACATCAAGGTTTCCATTCAGGCTGGAGATGAGGGGTTGCTAGGGATATGTTTATATTTTGAAAGGATATGGAGTCCTTTAGAGGCAGATTTTTCCCTGCCTGGTGACCATCTAACATATCTCTGTGTTCCTAAAGACCATGGGCTACACAACAGTAATGTTTTTCTTGATCTTGAGGAAAAGCCCCGGTGACAGCGGTTCCTTTGTATTTTCTTCTGTTGTGATCCCCAGAAGTTAGCACTTCTAGCATTAGCAACTACTTTCAAGTGTTTCTTCCAACGCAACTCATTTCTGAGTGCTGAATATATCTGAAATACTTATACCTTCAAGGTTTTATACCTTTGTTTTATCACCTTGGGTATGGCAAGTCCAGGGGCAATCTCTTTAATAAGTATAAAAGAGTTTTTAGTTCATGTGAAATCTGCTGGGTTAAGAGAACCAAAACCAGAAAATACAAAATAAGGTTTTGTTGACAACCCAGACTGGGCTATGGAAGGATTAAATCTTCTAGGGAAGGAAAGCTGATATTAACACAAAGTGCTAATAGCTATAATCGTTGTGATGAGTGTAGAGTGAAGTGCATAGGTAGCTGAACAGGTCATAAAAATAAGCTGCTGTTACTGCGACTGAGGGACAGGCCAAATCTTACCTTTTCCAGCACAGTAAAGATGTCTAGCTATGGCCTTGTACTCTATCAAAGGAGTCCTAGCAAAGCACCATGCACATACTGTTTTTCTGAACTGAAACTGCAAAGCTGTAGCTAGCATTGCTGTTGACTTTATCGAAGGTGTTAGCTAAATTGACAGTTTGACCTTTCTATTCTGATGACAAACACTTGGGAATATGCACTAGAAGTTAGCTTGACTTGGCTTTGTGCTTTATTTGGTGCTATTGCTGCTGCCTTTTGGCTTTTGTGAGGGAAATTGCCCTTTTCTTGCATTCTCAGCTCTAGCTGTAAAGCAGATTGCAATGAACAAACTTCTGCCCTGAAAACGTAATATATAAGATCTGCTTGCCAGCAGTTTGCTGGCTGCTATTAAGCACAAAATCGGTGTCTTAGGGTATGATCAAGTTTTTACCTTAGCTTTATAAATATTCATTATCTTACATTTTCACTAATTGCTCTAGAGCAAGAGAAAATGTTAATTTTTAATCAATAATACAGCCTCCTTGAGAACATTTTACAAATTAGGAGTTCATTTAAGTCCCAGCATATGTTGTTAATGTTGGTTGTTACATGCTAATTAGTTTGGATTTTTTTGATCAGGAGTAGCACTAGAAATGCAAGCTATGGAACTGGCATTGAGCAGAAATTTTCTGAGCAGAGATCAAGTAAGAGCTCCTGTATAGAAGAAGNGGAAATTAACTCCTTTTCCTAATATAGGTTAACCAACTGTATATGTAATGCTCAGGAATTTCTTCTGATTAGTGATTTCACTGTTTTAAGGCACCATGATTATAAATTGATGGTTTTTTTGAAGGTTAAGTATTTTAAAGCACACAGATTTATTCATGCAGACTATCAATTACTTTGATATCCTTTGTATTAGCATTAAAGTTAAGGGTCTTTGAACTGAAAGGATTTCATTAATTGCAAGCAAAAGATATGGAGTCCATAATTCCTTTGGATGTAACTGTCATGAATCTTGAAATGTGGCAGAAAGAGTCATTAGCAGAGTGCCATTCACATTGGCTTATCAGAAAGGGAGTTTGATGTGATTGCCTCAAGCAGAGTACAGAAGGTCAGCACGGGCCAATACCCTCAGCTAACAGAAATGTAGAAAGTTCACAGAGCTGCATGACAGCTAGCTCCAGTAATCCTGACTCCTCTGTCTAGATGAGTTGTTTCTCTGAGTGGAACCTATTGTCAACTGCTCAAGGCTCTTGCCATTTAAATCCTTAAAGGGATTTTATTTTTTATTAGGTGACATTTCTGTAATATTCTATGACTTAACATTAGTTTTAGGGGTGGTAGTAAGGTTCAATTAGAGATTAAGGATCAAGACTATGACCTGCTCCCTATTTCTACGTGTTTCACTTCCAATTTTTCTATGTGTTTAATATTCTTCTACTATAGCTCTTGTGTAATTTCACATACTACTAAATGCAAAAAGAAAATCTTGAATCTTTGCAGACTGAAAAGATATGTGACAGGTCAGGAAGGGACATTTCTCCACTTCATTTAGCAGAGCTTGGACACAAAAAAGGTGGATGTGTGTGCGAGAGAGCGAGCACCAATCATCAATTCTCAGTTCTTTTGTGCTTTAGCTTATTTTACTGGTGCAGGACCAGGAGAGGAGGCACACTTCAATGACTGGAGGCATTTACCCTTCTCCCCCCTGCACCACTAACATGAATGGGCACAATTCTGAGAGCGAATGAGGAGATGCAGGCTGGCAGAGCCACCAGAGGCAATGAAACATCAGAGGTGTCCAGAGGGTCTTTGTCCAATATAAGAAACTTAAAATTATGCTATTCATCTTATCCATCATCAAAAATATGAGATCTGGAGCTGTTTCAGCTCCTTCACTAGATTTCAGTTACAAAAGTTTAGATCTTAACCAGTTCTGTAGTGGACAATGAATACTTTACTCTTAATATGGCTGTTGAAATGATATATATACATATGATCTCATGACTCCTGGCTGACTCTCAGAAGTTCTTACACAGGGTATCTGCCTCAGTCTTCCCTTCTTCTTAATCCTCCTACCACCCCATTGTCCCATGTTAATCTTAAAGTGAATATTCCCCAAAATGAGATGTTGAGACATCAAATTGACCCAAGTGGCCTGGCTTTCTGGCTGACACAGATTGTGCGTGACTTCATGCCTACAGAGAAGTAAAGGGAGGAGATTAATTTTTCTGAACCTCAGTTATTTCTGTTGCTTCTGCAGAACAGAAGAACAGATAGTTTCTTCACATGACACTTACTGTTCTCAGCCTCTACAAGAAGGATATTTGAGACTGCAATTGACTGAACAAACCACTTGATTCGTAAGCCTTTCAAATTACTAAATTGATAAATCTGGAAGGACAGGAGAAGGGATGAGAAGGGCCTGGATCTGACTGATTGGTAGCAAAAATTGGTCTCATGTAAAGATTACAGCGCAGAACAAGGTTCATTTTTTTTGCTTGAGGAGGGAGAGGCTTTCTGCGGTGGTTTTTACTGTGGTCGTTACTTATCTTTTTATACAGCTGCCTTTTAGGAAGTGTGTGAGATGCACTCGCTTCTGGTTGCATGGAAGTTCACGCTTAGCCTCTGGGGCTGTGAAAAGGTTCAGTTGATAGTTAAAATAAAAGGTAGGTCACTTACTGCTAGTCATATTTTAAATCTGGTGATACTTTTGGGGAACTACTTTCCATGCCATTATAAGCAAAGGCACTTTCCCCCCTTTTAATTGGCATTTCAGGTTGTAGCTATATTTTCTCTCATAGTAAAGTTGTGAGCTTTTATGTCTGCTGTCACAGTGACAAAGTGTTAATGGTTTCATTCAAGTAGTCCGTCAAATTAAAATCTCACACCATCTATATTGTTTATCTGTCTTGTCCTACTATCTTTCAGTAGTACTTTTGATCTCTAATGGTCAATGACTCTTAAACCTTGACCAAGCCTTAAGTCCAAAGGGTTATTTGGGGCTTTTCTCCTTTATTATTTAATTAAGTATATTAGGTCTGTGCCCCATCACAGTATCTGCTTTACTTCAGTCAGATTCATAAGTTTTGGCGCTGAGTATACTCTCAGATTCAAGCCTGCCATGCAAGTTCCAGCCCTACTAGTCACCTCAGAATCAACAGCAGTCAGAAATGTTAGAGCCTGGAAAAATTATGAAGTCACAAATATTTGTATTTAAAGTAACACCTTCACAGGTCTTCCACGTACCTCCTGTTTGATTCTCCCCTGGCGTGTGAGCTACATTATTTTGAGTCAGCTATAAGTACATGCACTTTTCCTGGTAGTAAATGCAATGGTTTAAAAAAGTGGTAATTGGTGGCACTACTGCCAAACAATGGAGCTCCATTATTTCATGGTCTTTTGCATCCAGACTCAAACACATGCAGTATCTGGAAATACTACTATGCTGTATGAGTTAATTAGCACTTATGAGGTGCTTTTCTTGGCAAAATACAGTCTTTTTAAAAAAAAATTTAAATTTTGTAACTAGTGATGGTGACCTGGCCAGTGGTGATACAGCTTTTGCATATGACTTCATTGCAGTCCAGTAGGGAAGATGCAATAGCCCCATTTTGTGGGACCCAGAGATGATAGTATCATCATGAGGGAAGAAAGCAGAGTGAATGACAAGTTGGAGGGTTTATATATAACTGTGTCTGTGTGTGCGTATATATGTATAAAGATTAGACAAATCTGGTAAGACCGATGAGTGGTCTGATTATCTAGTTATCCCAGAAATCCATTGAGCAACCTTTTTTCAGATGTATGTTAAATCTAAACATAAATCCAAAGCAAATTACATATCCATTTGTTGCACACAAGGGAAGAAAATGCATAAATAAGCTTAGAATTAGCTTAGAATTTTTTTAACATTCACTTTATTACACATGCCTCCAATAGTTATTTAATTTTAAATGGTTTGGGTTTTGAGTCGTAGATTTTAAGCACATATCTCTTTGAAGAGATTATCAGTGCTGCTGCATTCCAAAATAAACGGATATATAATGTCCTGGTTTCAGCTGGGATAGAGTTAAGTTTCTTCCTAGTAGCTAGTATGGGGCTATGTTTTGGATTGATGTTAAAAACTGTGTTGATAATGTGGAGATGTTTTAGTTGTTGCTAAGTAGTGCTTACACTAATCAAGGACTTTTCTAGCCTCCCATGCTCTGCCAGGTGCACAAGAAGCTGGGAGGGGAGGGGACACAGCTAAAACAATTGATCCAAACTGGCCAAAGGGCTATTCCATACCATATGATGTCATGCTCAGTATATTAATGGTAGGGAGCTGGCCGGGGGGAGCGATCGCTTCTCAGGGACTGGCTGGGCATCGGTTGGCGGGTGGTGAGCGGGTGCATCACCTGGGGTTTTTTTGTTGTTGTTGTTGTGTTTTCTTTCTCTCTCTCATTGTTTTCCTTTTCATTACAATATTATTATTATCATCAATACTCTTATTATTATTTTATTTTAGTTATTAAACTGTTCTTATCTCAACCCCCAAGTTTTCTTACTTTTGCCCTTCCAATTCTCTCCCCCACCCCACTGGGGGGTGGGGAGGTGAGTGAGCAGCTGTGTGGTGTTTAACTGCCTGCCAGGTTAAACCACAACATATAAATAAAGCAAAGTAAAAATGTTTCAGTCACAAAATTTCGATGTACTTAATGTTGTAGCTCACAAATCTGAGATAATTTTAAACACCATTCCTTTATTTTCTAGGTTTCTTCACTTTTTCACATTTAAAAACGTAATAAATAAGTAGAATATAAACTATAAATGTAAATATATACAGTGCATTTAATAAAAATGTAATAAAATATTGCATATACTGTATACATATTTTCACTTACTGTAAGCTGATTCAAAAACCTGCAAGTCAAATTCAAATACAATTCCCAATATTCAGACCAGCTCACCTACTAGTATGAGGCCTGCTTTGATCCAGAGGTCTGTAATTTGGTCTAAAATGGGATTAGGAGGAAACAGCTTTGGTGTTAGTAAAAGTTTATATGCAAACACATCCAACTGAGGTGATGCTATAGATGGAAATATTTCAACAGAGCAACTATAATAGGGTACCTAAGTAATGTTTGCTTGAATTTTTTGTTTTTTTAATTTAGCCTTTGAAGGACAAAAATCAGTCAGGACTTTCTTTAAAACACGTATTGCAAAACAAAAAAGAGAGACAGAGACACACACAGACATGCAGAGAAGCAGAGGCACTAAAGGGATGCTAAATATTTTTCTAGCACAAACTCTTAATCAAGGTAATATATTGACTGGTCCTAGGGTGGCCCTCCACCTATGCCTCGTGTTTCTTCAAGTACCCTCATTAGGACTTAGAGAACTCGCAGTATTCCTAGGAAGAGCCTTTTTAGTGAAGAAAGAAATTAGCATGGAAGCACTCAAAATAGTTAGAAATGTCATTGCCTGACATTAATTTTAAAGTAAAGATCCCAGCAATGTTGATTTTTTTCAGATGTTTCAACATTTTCAAAGCCACAAAATGATCTCTCTCTGGCTATCAAAGGCTGCTTTAAGATTATGTGAGCCCTTTGTAAGAAGACTCCTTGAGGATTCCCTGCCATTTTTGATCCAAATGTGTAGCTTTCATATTGATTGAATTGAAATTTTCATGAGGAGAAATCTCCTTGTAGCGTCTATCTTTTTTTATACCTCTGGGTAAAGCTGTGTTCCCCAGATCTCAATTAAATCAGCATTGACATTGCAACTCCCAGTAGAAAACACAAGAGTTCATCTTGTCGCTTTTTTCCCCTGCTGTTTTCAAGAAGTTGTTGTGCCCTCCAGAATTGTAGGAGCAAACCTTCAAAAATATATCCAAAACACACCATGAAAGTATTTCAAATGCAATCTCTATATTAAAGCTAACCAATTACACAACTCAACGTGCTCCTCCTGGAAATAGTTAAAATAATGTAGAAGTCCATCAAAATTAATTCTTCAGTCCTCATTTGCACCATTTGCTAACCTCAAGTCTCCCTAAATTTCTGTCTAGGAAGGTGCTGTGCCACGTGCTGAACTTGGTAGTGGGGATTATTGGGATAGGGCAGAAGCAGTATAGATAGAGCAGTGTATATCATAAGCAGGTTTTAACTGCCAGCTGAGGAAGCAGGTGTGCGTTTTATCACTGGGCTCAGCCAAACTGAACAGCACACAGGTCAGCCACTGGGTCTTATAACAACTAGTTGGTATAGAGGACAAGCTGTATAGGAGATACATAAAGACTGGGACCCTGAGGAAAGTGAACTGTGCAAAACTAGGGTTTTTTCCTTCAACTCCGCAGAAGGGCTTGTGAGCATAAGTAGCTTATACAAAACAGAGAATACAGACCTACAGTGAAGGTGATGCTTCCTGAATTCTAAAGATGGAGGGATATTTTTATAGAAGCGTAAACATTCCTAAATAGGGAATGGATAATGCAAAGACAGTTATAATTGATTTGAAGGCACTACATTTTCCATGTTATTCTCTGCATTTTATTGAGCATTAACTCAAAGAGAAATTCCAGCATATTTTGCATTGTGATTATTCTGACTTTTAAAAATAGACTTCTCCAGTAGTTTTAACAGCCTATAATGTTTTTTCATATGTCTAGAATATGGTACAGGTGTTCTATTTTTCTTCTCTTCCATTTTTCGTACAGGAACTTTCAATATCCTTTGGAAGGTATTGGAAGGTATGCCATGCTCTATTCCAGGAGTACAACAAACCAAATCCAAAGACTGTTCTGTTAGGTTTGCTAACATTTATGCGTTTTAACTATTGCCCAATTTTCAGAGGCATCTGTTCTATTACCTGAAGTGCTTTTTCCTCCTAAGAAGCAATTTTGTAAGGTCAGGTAATTCAGAAGCTTGTTAAACCTCTGGTCAGGGAGGACTGTTTGTCTGTTTTAAATGTCACTCTGGGATTTTTCCTCTGTTTTACTTTTGGATTTGGTTGAATACTAAAATCATGTTTGTTATGGAATTGGGGAATTTGCTAGCCTTCCCTGCTATGGGTTCTTCAGTAAAACATGTTTCTTCATGTGCTCTCCCCAAAACTACAGGAGTCAGCTCCAAATTAATTTGTCCCTTTCTATTTACGAACCAAGTAAGATATTCTGACTGGCTATTTTTCATCTTTCTTGCAGGCATTTGATGTATATAAGAGTGCAGGTTTTTTTGTTTGCGGGATCAAAGACAGAGGGACCTAATAAATTCTCTCCTCTATGTACTCTAAGCACTTATTTGTCTCCAGTCAGACTGGAATATATATGTTGATTGTAATTTCTTCTGCAGATGCTAAAGGGAGACAAGAAGAGTTGACATTTGTTTTTCATTTTACTAAAAATTTCGAGAGAGAACTGTGGCCTGGTAAAAGCAGGATGAAAAGAAGCCAGAAGTAAGGTGTAATTGGGCTTAGAGTCTGAAAATCTGGGACTCAGAAGTTGTCCAGTCATAGCCTGATCTGCTGTGCTTAACAGAAATAGGTCATGTATTCGGGGGAAGAAATAGAAAAGTGGCAGGCATTTTTGCCAGTTTGGATCAGTTTGTTCAGGTGTCGTTAGCCAGTACGAAAAGACGTAGGATACAGGATCTATATACAACATAAAGTATAAAGCAATTACTGTCTAACTAGCACATAAAAGATAGGTAGGATTTGATGAGCTATTAGGCTAAGCATCAGTCCATAAGCATTAGCATTAGCTATTAGGCTAAGCATGCAGCAACTCCGGCCAGCATGAGCCCGGCAGGGAAGGGTCAGCTCCTGCAGCCCCCGGCACTGGCTCCACAGCGCTGCTGAGCTGCCGTCTGCCACCAGCTCTGTCATCACTGCTGTCACTGGCAGCTCAAACTCGTGACCCAATGATTCCCAACTCACTTGACCAGCATCCATGGCTTTTCCCCTTTAGGATTTTATACCTTCCCATGTTGGTGCACCTTTCCCTCTTGAAAGTTGGCCTACCTTTCCCTCTTGAATCGTTGAGCTACTAACAAGCCCCCCTCTCAACAACTGTACCCCGTTTGTAATTTTTGTTTTCTCATCTTTCTACTCTTTTACACAGCTCTTTCTCCCAACTGAGTAATTTTCTCAGAAACTGGAGGCACAGTTACACAGTTGGGCTGGATCAGAGCTGGGTCTCCAGTCCTGGAAACACAGGCAGCCAGGGCATTAGGAGATGGAGGGGGAGCTTATAAAGCATGGCTGCCTATTTTTACTATAGCCTACTTTTTTTACTCTTAATATTTGGCTTTATCAGTTTTTGGCAACTAAACAATTCTGAACATTTTGTTTGTGGAAGCATGGCATTGCATTCTGCTTTCCTCCTTACATCAGTATAAGCAGTTGTTCTATATTGACCCAATATTTCATCATTCTACATTGACCTATATTTCTATATTGACCTATTTTATCTTTCACTACCTTTTTGAACCATTGTCATTGTTTTCTTTTCACAACCACTTTCAGGTGCATAGCATATGCGGCAGGTTTATAATACAAACTCTATAGCCAGGAAATGTATGTGTTGCATGCATTACAGAGGAAAATAAGTCATATTTCTATGGGGGCATCTGTGCTTTCACTTCACAGCATAACTATGTTGTTGTGCTGTATTCACAGAAGCAGTCCTTATAAACTGATATTTATGTAAATCCTGAAAAAAACCAGACATCCAGTGAATTATTTTTTCCAGTATAGATTTACATTTGGTCCAAATTTATTTCTTGAATGCAGATTGAAAATCTATGTTTTGAATATCAAGGAAGAATGCTCCCTATTTCAATGGATTTTGTACACTTATGCAAATTACTACTTGAGTTACGTAAATTTAGTTTGAGGTCATTATATGGATAATTTGTTACTTAGTAAAGTAGTTTGTCAGGTTATGAGACATTAATCCTCCAATAGGTCTTTAATTAGGAGAGATGAACTAAATAATTCATAGCAAGACTTGGCCTGAAAACATTTATACTACTCGATTATTCCATTTTACATGCAATGACAAATTGTTTTGGTGTAGTCTGGAAATAGCAGGACTTAATTAATTACTTCCAAGGTTTTAGACATCTGTGATAGGTTCTTTAAATGTATTAGATTGGAAATTCATACAAAGGCTAAAAATAGAGTTCAAGTCCTTGGGGTTAAAAAGCTGAGATGAAAAGAGAGCATTCTGCTTGCAGAAAAGAGCAGGAAGCAGCTGAAAGAGGAGAGGAATGGCAGCTAACTAGTGTGTCCAATTCCCCAAATATTATTTTTGCAAAACTGAACTGGAAATCATTAAATACTGAAAATGACATGGTTTTAAATTTGAATAAAAGGAATGTGCTGATTACTTGAGCGCCTTTCACTCATCTGGCCAATTAGATGGAAGAGGTGGCTGAGAAAGGAGCCCCCAATAGTTTAAAGAGCCTACGAACAAACAAAAAAAAGGCGAGATGTTTTTTCTATTCTGAAATCACCTTGCAGATGAAATCAACTAAATGAGAATAATTTACTAGACTGGAAGGAGACATTCTTTTTTCAAAAAAACCAAGAGAGATAAACTGGATGTTGTAGTAACACAAGGTTTAGCATATGTCATTAAGCGGTATCTTCAGATGATGAAGCAGTGAATCATGATGCTATTGCACTTACAGCTAGTGGGAAGAGCAAACAGCAAAGGGTTATAGTCATATGATCATATAAATCTGAAAAAGAAATTCATTTTGATAAGAATGTTTACCAATTTATGATGTGGAAGGGGGCATTTTTTACAAATTAGATACCTCCTTGAACACTTGAGTTGGGAACTCTAAAAGATTGAAATCCATAACCCCAAATCTGGAATTAAACCCTGAAAATGGTCCTTCTGAGTATGGACAAATACAGAATTTTTTCTTTTACACAGTCAAGTTGCTGACCTTTACATGTAGCCTTGCAATTGGAGCACTCATCCCATGCTCTCAGGTTCTGACTTCAGTTACCTCTATGGTCTGAGAAGACTGAAATGCATATTGGTGCCTCACAAGAGGACATGTGGGTTCAGTAAAAGGAGCTGCACCATTGTGCTGAATGCAGCTGTGGGTGACCAGAAAATGAGCAATCAAAAGGGAGAGTGATGGAAAAGATAAGTCACTTGCAGACTACACGATGGGAAATGGCACTTTGAACACCATACGGACTGAAAAGGGTGTTTTATCTACAACTGCTTTCTGACTTTTTGCTGTAAATAACTACTACATGCCTACCAGCAGACCTTGAGGTTATGCCTGTTTAATTTATTGGTATGGATATGGCTTGTGGGGTCAGCTGGAAGTTTGTGAAATGTCATCTGTGAACCCAGCCCACTATCTTCCACTTAAACTGCACATTAGGTGCCTCAGCGCTTGTGCTGTTTTAGACCTTTGTCTCTTGAGTTTCAGGTTATCTGTCTGTCTGTGAAAACAGTGAATTGAAAACCCCCTCTGACCAAAGCACTGCTATCAGGAACAGTGGCACTGAGGAGATCAACAGGTATGAAAACAACATGAGGTGGCTGAATGGAAATAAGAAGGGAAATAGCAGTAGCCACCCAGTAGCCACTACTGCTGGAGTGCATATACCTAGCCTCATTCATAACAGATTTCACTACTAATTCTTTCTAGTGATCCTAGGAAGTCTCAGAATATTTGCCACCTTTGGGATGATTCTCAACATCTGTAGAAATTTCAAACAGGTCCATATTTAATGAAGAAAGAGTCTGACATCCATCTCAGGAGCAAGATATCCCGATGTATATAGCAATATATAATTTATATATTATAAAGAGGTACCGATAATAGAGATGCAAGAGGTAGAAGAAAAGGGATGTGTAGCGTCTCAGCAAAACAATGTAGTTATATAAAGAATGGTGAATAGCTAAAGAGTAGGCTTACTGATTGTGTTTGTCCAATGCAGATATGTGGGTTAGGTTGAGGCTGAATTTTGTGGGTTACATGTGAGTAAAGAAATCGCATTTCACAGCTTCAAAGCAATAGCTTTGTTTCATAACCATCCAAAATCAGATGAAATTTCCTTGTTCCATTTTTCAGTCAGAAACACATTTTTACAGAACCTACTTTTTAGCAAGTCAGGGCACTTAGCAGGAGCTGCAGCAAACTCTTTCAATTCATTTATCAAAGCATTTGCAGCGCCCATTATAAAACAACAATAGATGTTAACAAAAGGAAGTTAATCTGTATTCTATAAATAAAAAGCTAGAGAACATCAAAGCGACTTGCAAAATCTTGTGTTTCTTTTAAGTTTCATTCAATTTCCCCTCTTTGCATCCATGTGATGAAAGTTTATTTAAGGAGCCCAGCTAAAATATTCAACATTGTAGAAAAAACAAAACAGTCTACATAAAGAGAAGTAAGAAAAGTGCAGCTGAGTGAGAAAGATGTCAGAAAACAGCTTAGCTATCGGTAGCTGTCATATGCCGCTGAAGCAAAGCCCTGCAGACAGGCTTTAGTTGGCTGCTGCCCTCCTCAGCGTGAGAGGTCAGCGCCCTGAGCAGCTCCAGCAGCACTGCTGGAAGGAATCACAGGAGCACAATCTCTCTCTCCAGCATCCACAGCCCCAATGCCTGCCTGAAGCTGAGCCTGGGTTTTGAATTAGCTGATGCTGCCAGCGTGGTTCCTCTCAGTCCACCCGAACAAAACATGAGCTGTTGGCCTTGCAGGGGCTGCTCTGTTTTCTGTGTGAAGCTTTGCAACCCTGCTGCAGTCCACTCTGCTGTTTTGAGTTTGTTCTGAAGGAACTGATTGATAGAAGGGATGGTTGCTCCTGTGCCTCTGGCAGTAGGAGCAGCACCAGTGGCTGTGGCATTAAAGCACACATGCCAAGATGGCACTGAAAGAGTCTCTGCCTAAAGTCTTAAAATCAAAATAAAAAAGAAAAAAAAAAAAAAGGTAAAGTGAGTCTCTCAAGACAAACTGAAAGGTCAGTGGAGGAGTTTGAACATGGAGTATAGCAGAATGGCATCCTCTGCCAAGATGACCCATTACCTGTGAAGGATGCAGGGCAGAGGCAGTGGTACCAGTAGAAGTCAGCATGATGTATCTCACTGGAGCCTGGCTGCTGAGAGCCAACGTCAGGCAGTGACAGACGCAGTCCAAGTTTCCTTCCCTACAATAGAGTCCGTAAAACCTGAGATAGGAGTCCTTCCAGGGCTAGATTGCCTCTGTCATTTTCTGAAGAGCTTTTCGTTATAAAGCCCATTGTGTGTTAGTCTAGTGTTAATGCATCTCAGTTTGCTGCATAGATTTTTTGGGGGCAGAACGGATGGTTGGTTTGCCTGGCTGGAGAAGCTACCAAGACAGTTAATGGTAAAGTCCTGAGTGGCACTGATGCCACTCAAAGAGGTTAATCTCTGCTTATATCATAGGTGAATTGAAAGTAAGCTAGGCTGACTTGTATGATTTATGGTTTTTCAGAGCAATTCTTATAACTGGATAAAAGAGATACCATTCAGTTATTTTACTTTGTGGTTGAAAAAAGAAAAAAAACCCAACATCCAAACCAAAAACACAAGAGCCATCTTCAAAGCATTACTGTGTTGTCATATATTTCTTAGTCATTCTCACTAAGAATGCTACTAAAATGAAGGATACTATTTCTCAAGCTACTTAAATAATATTTTGCATTTTTCTTATTTTTCAAATCACTACTTAGATGCATACAACCATCCTAAGTGTACACTGCAGTCGTGAGATCGATCTTAAAACAACTTAAGCAGGGTTTCCATATTTGACTGTTTGCAAAAATAGCTGTTAAATGCTGGCAGTTGCAAGAAATATAAAATCTGGCAATGAGAGGAAAAAAAAAAGAGAGAGGCTGTGACATGCAGGAGCAGTCACGCTGTGCTGAAGTGTGCACGCTGTGCCACCTCTCAGGTGTGGCATTTCAGGTGTGGGGCGGGGTTTGTGCAGTTTGTGTCTTTGTTGGTGTTTGGTAATGGTAAAATCTTTCTTTCCCACGGCAAGGCAGATGAAATGCAAGACTTTTCTCCTGAAGAGCTGACCGCTCGGGAGCCTGAGAGCGGCTCCTGCCCAGTAGAAAGGAGGGCTCTGGTCACACCCGCGCTGGCCATATTTCTGTCCGCACCTTCTCCCCGGTGAAGAGGCAGCGCAGGCAGACCCAGGGACACGCTCAAGCAGAGGCACATGCCTTTCTCCCACTACATGTCGCCCATCTCCGGCATCGTCAGGAACAGCTGGTGCTGTAGCCCACCCCTGCCCCTGGGGCCCACATGCAGAGGAGAGGGGCTGGAGTGAAGCGCCTGTACTTTTGGGGTGGAGAGAGGCCGCAGCTGTGTCCTCGGGAGAGTTGGTTAAGTAGAAAGGATTGAAAAATGTGCTTTTGGGCTGAGTGGGTGGGGGTTATGGTAAGAGGCCTGGCCTGCGGCTGGGAGGAGGGTGGCCTGGCCTGGCCTGGGGCGGGCATGCAGCCTGCCTTGGGTGGTCAGCGGGACCTTGCTGGCCAGGCAGGCCGTGCTTCCCGCAATGCCTAGGAAGGGTGGCCCCAAAAAGTTCAGGGGGGCACGGGACGCATGCCCTGGGCAGTGCCACGCTCCTCTTGTGGCACGACCACCACGCAGGGTGTTGACGTGACATGCATCTTTTGCTGGTGCGTTGTAGCTTGTTCGGTTTTTAGGGAGTCACTGCAAATATATGGCTCAAAGTTTGTTATGTTGTATAGGTGTCTACAAACAAGTCCTGGGCATAGGGATTTGTTGAAGCTCATTTTCCGAAGACGGGGTCGGGAGGGAAGGTGCGCAACGGCGAGCGGGCAGCTGGGCAGGCAGCAGGCTCACCTCCCTGGGAGCGCAGCATCTGCCCTGCCTGCACTGCTGTCCCCACCTGGCGTCTGCAGCCTCGTCCGAGTCCCTGTGCTGCTTTTGCAGTGTGTGCATTGGCAAATACAAGAGTCAAATGAACATACAGCATTCAGAGATACATGTGTATTAATCTTTTAAAAGAACCTGTATCTTCCATGGAAAAGTCTTCTGTATCTATGAATCAGAAAAGGCTGAAAACCACTGAATTAGCAGATAGACAGCCGTTGCTATTATCTGCGGTGTTTTCACTTCATCCTGATTGTAGTGTGCAGAGCGCTTTGAAAGGTTGTCTCTTATACTTCCTTGCTAAAACACTGCATTAACTTTTGGATAGAAATAAATCAAGTGCTAATGCTGCTTTTGTGGAAATACAGTATCCGTGATTACTGGTAGTTAAGGAAATAATTCACTCTGTTCCAGAAACTCTTGACTCTGCCTTCATTTACTTGCTGGTTGTCAAAGACAAGAGATACTGTGTAAAATACCTGCATAATAAAGTAATCTGGAAAACTAATGGTCATATTCAAAGACACATTCAGGATGCTCTCTGTTCACATCACTAGGTAGCTCCTTGGCTCTGGCTATGTGCTGAATTTGCTCACCAATATTCAGTATTTTAAAAGCTTCATTACAGTGGAAAACAGAGTTTATTTTTAAACTGCCTTCTGGTGCGCTTGCAGAAATGTTTCAGAAGTGAAATAAAGCTTTTGAAGCCTGCCTATACGGAGCCCCTCAAGGTGATATTTCTTGGTGACTCCAGCCAGACTTCTTCACAGCCAGATCATCTGGTGCATTAAACTTGGTCTGTAATTAGGCACAGTTACATGCCTGGTCTCTGCTACATGATGGCAGTCATCCAGTACCAACTTTAACCTTTACAAAGCTTCCTGAACTTTGTTTAAAAAATTCAGGTGTAAAAATAAAACAACTAATGCCCTCTCTTCCCTTTACCTAAGTGCCAGTATCTTAGACTGCCTTCTATGTACTTAGAGTTTTTCTTCAGTGCCTTTCAGTGGGCTCAAACTGCATCTCTCTGAGATAGTGTCATCCATACAGATTTTCATGAGAATTCCGAGGAGAAGGAGTATCGGAAAAATGTACAGTAAAGCCTTAATGGGAGTGCTTCTGTGCAGTCCACGTCCTCTGCGCACCAGGAAAGCCATTTACCTCCCCTTTGTTTCATATCACCTTACCCCAGATATTCTGACACTATAATTCTTCAGCCAGTAATGTTTCTCTCCACTGTATTTGTTCATAACTTTGCATGGGAATCTTTTCTCCCTCTTTGGCCTCTATCCTTAAATACACTGGGAGGTGCTGAGGGAGGAATCTCCATGAAATAGTTAGTTGGAAATGACAGGAGAGGGAGATGAAGTTCGCCTTGGTCTGAAGAACAGCCTCCTTTGACTGGCTTGTAAAACTAACTTTTAATCAAAATACAATTTAAAAAAAAATACTTTGAGAAGACTATGAACAAGAATATATAAAACATTCAGCTGCCTCTGGTTTGAAAGCCATTCTGCAACTCTATTCAGGCCTGCATTGTTTGGGCTTCCTCTGGGTGAATGGTGTGTGCCTGGGCCTAGTTTTGGTGCAAAAAGCTCTACCTGTCACTGGTACAAGCATAAGTATGTGAAATGGAGATTGAATTTGTCCCGTGATAACATTACTATTGAGAGAGACTGCTAATTCTGTAACTGCTAATACTTTAATAGTATATTCTGTTGTAATATTCAAGTAATTGATCCTTCTGTTTAAAACGTTATCGTTTAGGCTATAAGACCCCATATGTAGATCTTTCTTACACTGATGTATTTATTTATGCCTCTATGATATTAATTCAAAGGTATTGGAGAAATATCAGATGTTTGTGTGGTCAGAGCCAAAAGGCAGAGGTCCGATATGGCCTGGGATCTGTCACATGTGAGTAGGGCAGGGACTTTTGCACAGAAGTCTCAAGGAGAAACAGCCATGAAATCTATGTGGGAGAAAGAAAGGAGCATGGGCAAGGAGCTGGGTTTGCAAAAGACAGTCTTTAGCAGGTGACTTGGAAAACTGGCTGTAGTGTCTGCTGGAACCAGCTGTCAAAACCTTAACAATATGCTAGATTTGGTGTGGTAGCTTTTGTCTTTTAATGGCTCTTTTTATGTATTGCAGACTTTTCTGGGTGAGTGTGAATACTTTTATTATGTACTACGCTGTGCTATTTTAAACATGGGTAAATGGTGAAAAATTTGGGGGAATGGGAAGAGAACTGGTGAGATGCATTACATAATATATCACTTTTGGGTATTGCAGATAGTACACATGAAAAATGAAAATGTTTCCTTAGGTTTGACTACTTGTCAGTCAAAGCTCTGCCATATCCTCCAAAACAGGAGGCAGGAAAAACCATGCTGGACCACTTCCTTTGATATAACTTATGAAAAATCTCTTAAACGGAAACCTCCGTTCCATAAATGGTCCTTTGCTTATTACATCTTGGTAATAAAAGAAAAGCATGTTCACAAGTTGATTAGATAATTCTTATTATCAAAATGCTGTTTTCAATCAAAAATGACCTTTTCTTACATTTATAGGGAAGCTAGCTTTACAACACATTAAACTGAAGCTTTTGTGCTGGTACTGAAAAGCTTGCTGTTCCACAAAGATGATCTTCAGTTTGTTTGCTCTCTACAACCTTATTACAGACAGCTGGCTGCTCGATAAGACTGGGGGGGAGGGGGTTGGGAGGGGTGTGTGTTCTTATATTTTGGCTCAGTCTTCCTGATCTTTCAGTCTGTGCTGCATGTTATTAAGTCAGCTTTACAAAACCTTCATTCTGCTTAAATTCTGGGCATAAAGAAGGATGGATAAGAGGGGGTTTTAGGTAAAAGATTGTCCCCTGAAGATTATGCAGCAGCCTTATTACATGGGGCACTGCATCAATGTTATCTTTAGATGCTGAATAAGATGATTTTGTTTGAATCAAGTTATTTTAGAGAATGTAAACTTGCTATTTTCAAGCTTAATTCTTATCCCCATTCTAGTTCTATTACTAGTTGTTTTCTAGTCATGGCATTTTTATATTAAATAAACTTCTGGCTCCTCTCTGAGCCTTTCTCATCCTGCTAACCAACATGGGGAGTACAAACAAGGATCTAACTTATGTTGGCTTTTGAAAGAGGGAGAAAGAAATTAGAGCAGGTAGGTGCTATTTGACAGAGCAATGCTTTCACCTGATGTCTCTTACATTTCTTTTGTCTGCTCAGTAATACGTTTTTCAGAGCAGAATTTTTATGCTTGTCCAACATTGCTTTTTGTGGTTTTTTTGCTTAATGAACATGGTAAGGAGTTATTATCTCAGAATATTGGTTTTTGCTACAAACCATTTAATATTTCGTATTTTCCTGCAGCATTCAAAAGTACTTAAGCATCTGTTTTTTCTGTAGATCAGTTTCTCCTTTATGTGTGAAAGTGGAAATAACACTTTTGTTGAAGATGTTAGCTTTGTTTTTTTCAAGCTGTAGTTTTTTGATAATCAGTCATTGCAAGACTTCTTTCCAGACACACAGAGTGTTTTGTATGTCACAGCCATGGTATGTGAATTATGTTCCTCTACCTGTTGCCAAGCAAAGCGTTCACTATATTTTTTCTGTGTACTCTTCTGTAGTATGTAACCTATAGCAATGCCAAGCAGGACAGAGCTTGCCTCATTGTTTTACACTCAGGGTATGGTACATCTTGCTTAACTTAAAACATTCCCAACATAGCCATCTGCAAGTGAACTGGTGGTGTAGACCCCCTTATGTACTCACTGAAGAGAAAAAGGCCTTTCTAGGATGTGGTCAAGACCATCCTAAGGTTAGGGCCAAAAATACAACAGAAACGTCTGTTTCTCTCCACTGACAATAAAAGTCATCTAGAAGTTGTCATTCTCTAGACAAGTAAAGTGACATTTCTATGAACCATTTCCTCAACTGTAGAAAGTACACAAAGGGACAGAGTTTGAGAGCATTGCTTACTGGGGGTCAGTAACGCCTCCATGTGTTCAAGTTAATTTTTAAAGTTCTTTCAGAAGAAAAACTGTGGGTTTTGAGAAAAAGGATTTGCTTTTAGATGGGTGATAAATTTTAAATTATAGCTGTGCCTTATGGCTTAATACCTAGGGATGTCAGAAATACTAGAGAGAGAGAGAGATGGATTTGTGGGCAGAGGGCAGGTGAAGATGGCCAGAGGTGCACGGTAAAAGCAATTTATCAAGTGGTTTTACTGCACAAAAAATGCATTTATTCTGTAGGTGGTTGCCACATCATAACATTTTTTGCTGTGATTCATCATAAGCTGTGCCTCTATCATGCCACTGCAGGGGGCACAAAGGAGACCATGACTTCTGTTCTGTTCCTGTGCAGGAGACTAGCAGAGGCTCATAATTTTCCACACTGCTTCTCATGAGGCTTTGTGGAGGCTCTGATTTGTGTCACACTTTACCTAAGATTTTGTGGAATACCTCTGTCTGCAGTTTCAAAGAATAACAATAGATTTGGAGAAAGCTTGTCTTTTATGCCCTAATTGCTTGATGACCTGACAGAAGAATGCAACCTTTCTGCTAATGTTAATGGTATACAAGCTTCCTGGAATTATAAAAGACAAGCTTCTGTGTTTGTTTAACATGACAAAGTATCAAATGAAAGAAACTGGATTTTTAAAAAAAACCTGTTTAAATTGGGGTGTGTGCAGATAAAAATCGGCTAGAAGACAAAGAAAATCTTTTTAATAAAGAAAGAATTCTGTTATGTATGTATTGGACAAACAGGCATACCACCACCATAAGTAAATGTTTTAAATCATTTGAGGGGGAAATGGAGCATAAACTATGAACTATCTATACTTTTCTCCCATATAAAGTTATCCAGATAATATATAAATATGAAAGAAGACTGGAATTCAGGCTGTACGTCTCAATGTTTTTACATGAGGAAATTATTTGCAATGCTGTATAATTAGCCACAGTATCCTAAAATTAAAAGAGAACTTTTTGTCTGAGAGGCTGATGTGTTTTGTGGTGTTTGTGATATGGCTTTTACCAGATTACCTCTCACATAAAACATTGAACTTAATCCATGTTACCATTACAGATCCTGCTGAAGTCCCAAAGACTTCATTTAGGAAGGTTTTGACAGAGACGTGACAGAACTTCAACCATTTCTTTACTTCAAGTAATTAATGTTGTGCAAGCTTTAGAGTAAAAACTATGCACTTTTTAGTTATGCCTTAAAAAAGAAAAATAACAAAGAAAAGGTTTCATGAAGGTAATTCCAGTGTACAAGAGGGAGCTATTAATGTTTGTATGCAGTATTGTGTTATAGACTATGTGAGAGCTACTGGGACCAGTACTTGCTAGTGGCGTTTGTAACCTCCGAGGGCATCATTTGAAGATTCTAGGGTGGCTCTCAACTTGAACATCAGTACATGGATATAGAGGTTATATAGTCCAGATTATAGCATCAGTGAATTGTGTGAAGGAAGAGCAGTCTGATAGTAGTGTAATTTAACTCTGAGGAAACAAATACAACACTCAGAAGAGAGTTGTTTTCCTCCTTCAATTGCAAACACCAAAGGAGAATAAGAACAGAAAAATACTTCAATTTGCTCTTAACATATTCTGATATGTGATTCTGAGAATGGGTGGGATAATATGGTTGTTTAGGTGAATTTCTGACTTTATGTAGATGAAAATTCAATGAGGCAGAAAAT
>WAAD01039366.1:2132-47789 GCA_013389945.1 Fregata magnificens
ATTTAGTCCTTGCTTAGGGGTTTCATGAGGTTCTTTACTTAGTTATATCATAGAAAACTACAATACAAAAATAAGTGTTACACCACTGCCTTTCAGGTATTAATTAAAATATTTTTCTTTAGTACTAGTCACTCACCATTCCTTGTTTTGCCTTAGTGTAGATGTAGAAAGGACTCAAACAAAACAAAAAGTGGATTTTCCTTTTCTTGTTTTGGTGTGTTTTGTCTTTTTTTTTTTTTTTTAAGGAATATATATGTTTTGCAAGAATTTGTTTTGCTATGTGATATACAGAGAGAAATGGTTCACACATTAAAAGTGTGGGAGATCCACACAAGAGCAGCTTGATTGGAAGTCTAGTGAAATAAAAAGAAGATGAATCCACAAAAGGATCATTTACCTGTGAAAGTACCTAGCCTCTCCCAGCTGAGAAAAAAATGGGACTGCATTTTCCCCAAGAGCAGTGTTCTGGCACTCTAACTCGTTGAATCATTTTAGCTCAACTTTTTCCTTAAATATTTAATCACATAAAATTCAGAATCCAGAATCTTCTTTTAAATTCAGAAGCATTTGTTTAAAAATAATCACACTGCTGATTAGATGCGGACAAAATTTGCAGTCACTGAGAAATTTGCCCATCAGATACTTACAATATCTTTCTTAAAAAACAAAAAACAAAGTTGGTGAGCTGAGAGATCTAAATGCCTGCACAGCAGTCTCAGCTTACGTCTGCTTCCCATAGTCTGAAACTGTGAATTGGACATATGATGTACACTACAAGGTAGTAACTATAACTTGAGAATTTAACAGCATAGAATCAGGTCAACACATTTTGGGGGAAAAAACTTCTTACAGTGCAGTGCAGCGAGTAGCCATGATGACTTGCCAGATGTGATCCTGCTTACTGTAACACATTCCCCATATCAGCACTTATTATTAATCAAATGTTATAAGAAGCTGCCTGCAACAGCACTCTGCAACCATGATTAATTAGCCAGTAGGTTTTAAAGGGAACCAAGTCACTTTTTCACAGCCTACAGTCTCCAGATTAAAAAAGTATAAGTACAAATATAGGACTGCAACATGTCAGCTGCTCAGCTGATTGCATCCGTCTTGAATGGCAGAGGTGCATGTCAGGCAAATTAAATGTTCTTTCACTTCAAATCCAGAAGTATTGTAGAGCAGCGGTACTATATGGTACTGAATTGTCTCTGAAAAGTCAACAAACAACGATAATGCTTGGTTTTCTATAAAGCATAGGCTCTCTAGTGAGAGAATAGAGCCAAAACTTGGTAACTAGTGGCAAATATCTGCAATTTAGACCAAGTCTTTAGCTAAATTACATATCAGAAACAACAACAACAAAAAAATCTTAGACTGACATAAATGACAATTCTGCTTCATTAAAGTTTGAATAAAAACTGAACAAGCATTTGGCCTTAATGTATTGCTGAATAGCCATACTCTACTGGAAAAAACTGTTAACCGTTTTATATCCTTTATAATGTAAACGACAGAAATACATGTTCTAAAAGCATTTCTTATTAATGAAGAAAAAAGAAGTCATGTTACATGCAGTTAACAATTAGCCATTATAGTTCCAAAAGTTAATCGTGTATCTAACTTCACAAAAAATAATGGTATTGCTACAAAATGACACTTTTTTTCTGTGGAATTATATTATGCACTGTTATACACAATTATCATAGTAAACACTAGCTATTTACTAAAATATCCAGGAGTGGTCAGATTTTTATTAAATTAATCAATTAGAATTTGGAATAACATTTAGTTAAAAAAAGTTATTGTAGTTCAAGTCTGAAAACATTCCATAAGTAATCAGAAAGGGGAAATACGTAATCTATATTACCAATCATATATATATGAGAAGCGCAAACAAGGAAACCTAAAACAAGGAAAGGAAGGGATTCTAAGAGGAAAGGAAAGAGAAAAGAGCTTGAAGTGGAACAGAAATGTTCTCTTGGGAGGTTTTGATTTCTAGCTTGGCTAGATCTTCACAACTTAAGGTGGCAGGTGTCACCAATGCAGGAGACAACACAACTCCTGGGGCTCCTTTCTTCCAGCACAGAGCGGGAAGAGTAAGGGCATGTGACTTCTTCCTAAAGCAAGATTACCTTTGGCACCTTTAGCAGCCACTGCCTAATCCCTGACATAGCATTATTACTTGTCCTTATGTAGTATTTGAAAAGCACAAGAGCCACACTCAAAGCCATGGCTCATAAGCCACAGGTCCTTCCCAAATTAGGGCATCAAACGCATCCAGGCTTGGTTAATGATCCATTATTATTATTACAATAGATGATAGACCTGGGGGCACTAGCCTACTACCTTTGGTACACAAGTGTAATTCCTACCTCTGTCAAATATTCTCCAAGATGGGTCTCAGTTTCCTCTCTGCAAATAGGATATAATACTACTTTCTTTCCTATCTTAATTTTTCTTATCCCATTCCATTCATCCATGTGATACATCATCCCTTAAAGATTTTAATATGCATATACCAACATTTGGCCAAGCCCACTGACCTAGCATGTGGTTAGGGTTTCCAGGACAAGTTTCTTAGGAGTCAGTATGAGGTTCAACCCCAACAGTCCCGACACAAAGAAAACAGGCAACAGAGACAAACACCAAAGAGCTTATGCACTACATCATTATGATAATGCATTAAATAAATACAGATATGAGCAGCCACTGGTAGCAAAAAGGGAAAATATGGTAACAGGAACATATGGACAAAATAATATTATTAAATTCCTTTTCTCCCAAGCGTGCAAGGGATGGAGTAGCATATACAACTGCAGCAGCCTTAGAAATGAATTATCTATTTTGAATGCTCACATTCCTTTAACAAGCCCCTGAATGAATGACATGGTCCTGATTGTGCTGAAGGCAAACACTTAATGGTTTTGAACACATTTTTAAAAACAAGTAACTGAAGTTTGCTTTGTAGCAAAAGTGTCAACCTACATATGTTAAGACCTGTCAAAGAAAGATACCCAATAGGAAGCACCAGATAATCTCTGTAAGCATTATTTAAACCACCAATGATTGTGCTATAATCTTTCTATGTTCTTGATAAAGGCTGTTTCCAAACTGCCAGACATCAATTATAACTCACATTGATGTTATGCAAAGTAATACACTTGCTATCACTGAGTACAGCAAGTTTATCTGCAAGCACAGAGCATATGGTATAAAATTATTTTCTAAGACATGTAGCAGCCTACATAGTTCCTATTTACCAGCATGGAAATAGCCAACAGCAACCAGAAGAACAGCAATCAATTACAAATTATTCCCTTATGTTTTCAAATTAAAATTTTCAGTTATTACTAAAATGTGGACACGCAAGAACCAAAGTTATGCTCCAAATAAAAAAAAAACCCAAGGAGGGGGGAGAGTCACAAATATAGGATATAGCTTAAATACATGTTAACTCACTGTTGCAGAATTCATCATCAGCATTGCTATGAATCCCTAAAACTAGAAACTCAGGTTGGAGAATGACTGTTGTGGTCCAGGTAGGCAAGTACTGTTTGCAAAAGACTTTGAGTAAAGCTGGCTTGCACACCATAATCCCCACCCTTGTATTCCCCTGCCCTACCAGCGCTGTGGAATGTATGTGAACCAAAAAACCTTCCAGGGTTAGGGCTTTATTCGATGACCTCCGTGAGCTTGACACTGGCATCAATACATTTCACAGCAAAACTACTGGCAAAATCTCTGCATGTCAAAGAGTCGCTGAGGTGTCAACAGGCGGCTGGCACCAACCCACAACCAGTGACACTGCTGCAAAGTACTGGCTGTTGGTCAGGCAGCATATACACTGTCCCACCTATCTTACAGTGTCGACTGACAGCAAAAGTGGTAGGTCAGCATCTGCGGGATTAAAGGCCAGCAGTATAAAGGCCTGGACTTTATATTCTATCTCACAGATAGTGATCTAATCTTCATATCTCTTTCAGTACTAGCCCAGAGGATCCATGAAGATCCATCTCTGTAATTATCACATTGAATTTAGGAAGTAGTGAACTATTCTGACACATCTTGATGCGCTATCCTAATTACTGCTTCGTACCCCCGGCTGTCTATGAGGCTACCCCTGATACTATCATCCTATTTCTCATATTTATGTGGACATACTTTCATACTTCTCAGAGTCCCAAAGTGTTTTCACAAATTAGAAGTGCACAATAACATTTTGAGAGAAGGAAAATGAAAGATGCCTTTGCCTGCATCTAATACTGGCTTATTTCTCCAGGAGAATGGAAAAAAAAAAAAAAAATTCAACACCAAAACCCCTTAATCTTATTCAGATACCCATTTGTGCATGTAACAAAAACATTCATTTTGACAGCTGGCCTCTACTCCAGAAAATGGAATCACACTCACAGTGCGCAACTGCAAGGTTATGTCCTATCTACGCCCAGGCAATACATAACACCATAAGCAACCTCACTGACCTTGGTGGCAGTTGCTATCATATTGATTGCTCAAGGCATTTGAAAAATCAAAACAATCAAGATTTGGAGCCAATAAGAACTCTGAATTTCTTTTTTTCATGGAAATTCTGACAATTCAGAACTACTTTTTAGGTCACATGGAAGCACATCAGGATTTTCAGACACCTTTCCTTATCACATAGTCAAAATCCATGTCCCCTCTACTTTGTTTCAAAAAAAAAAAAAAGTTTCAAACATTATTGCCATTTTATTACGTTGCACAGTAGCAATGCATCATATGACATGTCAGAAAGGACATCAGTTACCATGGTATGACACTGGACATATTTCATGTTTCTTTCATTTTCTATAAAAATTAATGACAATGGCTATGTACAGATTATATTTCCACGATTCAAGTGTTTTATTTTGTACCTGAACGAAAGAATTTGACATTGAAAAACTGAAACCCACACACTGACAAAAATATTGGTGCTGACTATCCCCTGGTTAGAAAGCTAGTGCTATTAATATTTCATTTTCACAGGCAAGAAAGAAACCAAAACCCCATCCTAAGAGAAACAGAGCATTTTGGAAATTTTCTTTTTTGGCTGTTCATTTTCAATGGGTGTGGTGTTTTTATTCCCACTCCAGAGACCACTCAGCTTCGGGTGACCACTAGCATGTGCTTGGAAACAGGACAAAAGTGGCAGAGCTGCTTGGGGGGGTGGCTTTCACAGAGACTGCCTAGCACGGACTCTAGCAAGCGTGCTGCTTTCCTGTCCAAGCAACCAAGGCAGTTAATAGCATTCCTTATCAATAACAAAAATAGCGATGCAGTAATACATGCAAACCAAATATTTATCAGTCTGAACACAGTATCACCTATTCTGACACTGCCTGAAAAGAAAAACAAGTCCATATACTTAAGTCCCACTTTCCAACCCATATGCCTCCAGCCGGTTGCCTGGCAACCAAAGAAATATCATTGTGCATGTGAATTAGGAGTGGGTAAAGAAAACACAAACACACAACAGAAATGTTTGCAAATATTGTGGCCTGCCCTCTCCCAAATGGTTCCTAGGACTTGTATGCCCTGAGCTAAGCTTGCTGGCAGGTGGTCCTGGGGCAGGTGATAGGTACACCCGTAAGGATGTGCAGCAGCCACATGTGTGAGTTCCCAACAAGTTCTCCAGCAGATGTTTTAGAAGTAGCTCATAAAAAGATGACATGGATCAGGCAGCTCAAGTCAGTAAGGTGACCAAGCTACTGAACACAGTTAGGGCGTGTAGCGGCGCTTTCCAGCGGAAGAGAGCAACCACAGGAAGTCAGATACAATTTGGTTTATTTCTCTCAGGCAACCAACACTTTCTTGCAACCTGTCTGCTCTGGAAAGGGATAACTCTAGTGAAAGTGAGTGCTGGTGAACTTGGAATGCTACGCCAAGACCCCTATTCTGACCAGTAACTAACGTCACGTGAATACTACACATGCACATGTGCACATCTCACATTGTTAACAAAGGGAATTCTCTGCTGTGAAACAACCCCATCTGCCAATCTATTAAGTGGTGACAGCTCAGAACTGAATTTCAGCATGCAATTAGAAAGGATACCACAACTGCAGCAGGCTGAAAATGTGGCTCCTGACAGAGCAAGGCAGGGGAGAAAATGGCACTGATAGCAGGACACCTGTTTTCCATCAGTGTCATGATAGCCAGGGTGGGGGCAAACTTCTTGTCTCCTCTGTAACAGGACAAGCCCTGCAGCTTCCTAAAGTTATTCCAAGTTGTCCGTCATGCAAATGTAACACTTTTGAATAATAAGATTTATCACAGAACTGTAGAAATGTTGTTTGGAAGAGACTGCTGGTGGTCATCAAATCCAACCTCCCGTTCAATGTGGGTCTGTCAACAACTTTAGATCAAGTCAGCCATGGCTCTGCCTAGCTGAGGCTTGAATACCTCCAGGGATGAGAGTCCAGAGCCCCAGCAGGCAGCCTCTTCCACTGCTGAACCATCCATCCAGGGAGGAAACACGTCTCCCTGTTAGAGCCTTTCAAGGAAGGGGACAGGAAGGCCCCATGCTAGAGTTGAACCAGAGGTTTAAAGATGAAAGCCCTGGTGTCCTATTCCTTGTCTCCAGAGACACTGACTTTCCTTAATTTGATATAATGCTGTTATTACATAATCATTTACAGCTGGTGAATTAGAAAGGCTGGCTAAAAAAAAAATTCTCTCACTTGACCACAGCAATACTTCTAGAAACTGGTACTATTTGTTATGATTGAGGTATTAATAAGAATGTCACTGAAACTGCCTTAATTTCCAGTTGGACTGAACACAGTTTGATTTGCATCTCTTCTTCACCTTTCCCTACAAATATACTGAGTCTGAAGATGAATTTTGATGATATAGATCTCAAATATACATTTTAGTAAGTAAGGTGAAAATGGATTTGCGTCTTGAAACAGGCCAAGCAAAATCAGTTCTTTATAGATCATGTTTTTAAGCACAGGAAAGCGAAAGCCTGTGGGTTTAATCTGTGAAATTATGCACACTTGAACATGCACCTCACATAGTAAAATAACCCTGCAGAGGAGCAATTTTGATTTGAAAACGTTCATCCTCTGTTCTTAACACTTAGCTGAAAAAGGGAAAGGAATGATATACTTACCACTCCATGTACAGTGCTTCAAGGAGAGCACTTTTTTGACTCCTGAGCAACAGACAAGCAGAATAAAGAAATAAAGTACTATTGATCTTCACTCGCATTCATTTTGTCTGTGTACGACTCCATTCAGTGGGGTATCAACACATTATTTTCATGTATTCATTCCCTGAGAGCTACAGAATTATTACAGTCCCATTCTAAATCATCCATAAACAGCACAGGGAGCTCACACAGTCTGTGAGGAATTACATTCCTATCTTTCAAACCCTAGACTAGCAGACCTCTACAGATACCTCCAATCAAAACTGAACTCTACAAAGATCTGACCTATCATCCATATTATACTCTCATCCACTCTAAAATAGAAAAAAAGCTATTGCTATTTTTTTGATAATGACAATATTTAGGCCTCCTATATATTAAATACATGTAGATCTCAGCATATCTGTGGTGGTTTTTTTGTTTTTCCCCTAAAAGAAATCATGGCACTATAGCAAAATAAATTGCAGATTTTCTCAGGTGGCTAGAATCAGACCATGACTGCAGAAGATTATGTGCAAAGATAATTAGTTCCCATAGACAAAAACACTTGCATGAATTCTTTAAAACATTGTGTGGCAAGCACTTAACACCTATTAGATGCACATCAGTTCTACCAGAAAGCTAATCCCTGCACAATTGCTTTGTTTTACCACTAATTAGCCTGACAAAAGATTCAGTTGCCCTCCAGCCTTGCTACTCTATGTTCCAGTGATTTGTCATACCAGAAGCTCAGATCCAACATACACTTTACATATCCATGTCTTTACCTAACACCTGCAGCAACTACATGGAAGACATCCTTTTGCCCATGGACAACAGGTTTCCTAACAGCATTACTTGCCGATTCCTCTATTTTCATAGACTTTGCATTGGGACTTTAAAACCCTTGGCACTACCACCAGCCCCAAATCCATTTCAAGGGGATGGTTTAATAATGGCTCGGACATCAACACCATGTTCATCCTCAGATGAATCTGAGGACACTGCCACCTCAAGCCCACCAGCCTTCACTCTAGCCAGCTTCCAACACAGGCAGCAGCTTGTTGTTCCAGACCTTAATAAATGACTGAAATAAGAGGGCCTGAGAGTATTGTACATACATGAGTTGTAAAGAATACTTCTTCCTTTCCTACTCATTTCCCAAATAATTTTCACTAAGAAACACCTCCTCCCACAGTTATCTCTAAGCATGCACCACGAATAGCCTAGACTGTTTTTTAAGCTTTCCTTCTGGACCGAGCCTGCAGACAGTTCTCACCCTCCTCGGCTACCGCTGAAACCAGAATCCCCTCTGCAACCCTGTTACAAGTCTACTCTACTGCCAACACCACCTTTAGTGTTTTCAAGGTAATCTATACAAGAGAAAAGTAATTTGTCATGCACACTGACTGACATTTAGCTCTCACCTCACAGGCAAGAAAATCATCAAGGCAAAAAAACATGTCTGATGAAGAACAGATAAAATAAAGCACGTCAAGTGAAGGATGAATTGTATGCCAAAATGTTGAGACAGAGATGTTTTTTCTTTCTAAGACATCAGCAAGAGAAACCTAGTGTCCACTGAATTATAAACTTCCTAGGCTAGGATATAGTATGGAAATAGACTTATATACAGCATGGTGCCCTCAATATACCAGAACTGGCCATGTGCTAAACAAGCCTAGAAAAGCCTCCTTTGCACTTTTTACTGCCACACAGGGCTAGAAGTCTGAAAGGAATAATCAGAAGACACATCTCTGCTCCAGAGACTGCTTTGTAGATTAATTTGCACTTAGTAGTTACCTAATAAATGAGGTGTGCCAGTTGGTAACATTGACCAAGGAAAGGGATTAAGTATAACTTTCAGAATGGCATAGTGCATTTTGGGATTGTGTTGTTTGCTCTGACAGGAAAGACCTTTACTCAGAAGTATAGAGGCATGTTTCAACACATCTTGACAACACCTTGTGTTTCTGTTCTTCCAGGAATTTGTTGCCAGATTTGTAATAAAAAAGTTATTTTTTTACTTAGCAAGAAATAACAAACTATTTCCCCCACGTAATACAAGTGGTTTGGGGGTAATAGGACAAGCAGAGTACCCTCCTCCTCAAGGAATGGCAAATCTATACCCAGTACTGACTGCATAGTACCAACAGGTTGCCAAATATGTTTGGGGATTCACAAGAGCAGAATCCACCAATCTGCAATGAATCATTTGAGAGCTAGTGAGATTAGGAGTGAGGTTATCAGTGGGCAGTTCTCCTTGGCAAGCATAAAACAGCCCCTCTTTCAAACAGCAAGCAGTGGGTGGGGAAACAGTTTATGAGCCCAGGAAAACCACTATGTGCGATGAATCTTCTTAAAAATGAAAGCAAATGTCTGTCTTCTTAAATAAGTCTACCTTGAAAGTAGTGAAGCAGAACCAACCTAAGAGTTTGTAATGCCTTTTAAGACCTACAGAGCAATTACATTTTCAATCCTACTAATCTGGTATTTATACTACAGTATAAATAGCTACCACATCCCTGTTCACGCACAGGCATGATTCATTTTACTTCTTGCACTCCCCCTTCCTTTTTCCTCTCCCCACAGGCATCTACTTTATTTCTGAGTGTAACTGTAAAGGGGTGAGAAAAAAGCCTGGGAAACTTAAGAACTAAAATATTAGTTATGTAACAGAAAACGCAAACAAAAGGTGGAAAAATCCCAGGATAAGAATAAACTGCAGGCTGTGACCTAGGTTATAATTCAATACCACAATAGCATTGTAAAGACCTGAGGACTATAAAACTGTACTACAATATTTGCAGTATTGGTAAGAGCTGCTTCCAATATTTATGATCTACTGAATCACTTAAAGCATCAGTTCTGCAAAGCACTTAAGCATGTAATTAACCTTAAGTGTATGCTTAAGTCGCACTGATTTTAAAGCAGTTTAGAGACACATAAGTAGTTGCAGAATTGGAGTTGTCAGAGCCAGACCGTCAGCTGCCTGCACTGTTTCAAGTGAGCTACTACATACTTCAGATGAAGACCTGCATTTAACTCTCCAGTTTTGGTCCACTGCATCAAGGAAAGCTTCTATTAACCTTTTCTTGCACCAAAGGCAGACCATATCCCTAAAAAGACAAATCAAAGAATGTGATTTTGCATGCAGTATGAGAAAGCCCAGATAGAGAGTTCAAGGCCTTCTGCAGCAAAACAACTTGAAATTAAATCATTGTAGTAGCACTTTATTCCTGATTTATATTACACACAAAGTACTGTGTGCACCTTTAAACACCAGTATACAGCACTTACTACTGATCTCAGCTGATCAGTTATTTCTCTACTTTAGATGCTAAAAGTTAGTGATGTTCAGCATTTTTAATTTCTCTTTCCTCCTGAGAGATACAGAGCAAGACACATGCACATACTAACCATGTACACACGACTAATTCAATCCTTCTTACTGTAACATTCTATTAAAAAATAATGCAACAGTTAATAAAAAAAGTGAAGGGAAAGATTTGGTCAAAAATATATCCCTTTTCACTGAAAAATGTTGAAAATCTTCAGCCATGTCATTCTAGAATCATGTGGTATACCATGAAAGGATCTGGGAGCATTTATAGGAAAGGTCATATATTTTTCCCATTCTAGAGAAAGAAAAACATAGCAACTGTGCGACCTTTCCAAGATCATACTGCAACACAAACAGTGTAGCAGAGATGTCCTGAATGGCAGGAAAATCCTGAATCCCTTCCAAACTAGACATAAATGAGCATTTGCCTTTATCTCTCATATACTGAGTACACCCATTTTAGACTGGTATTGTTTTCTGCAGAATACACATTCCATCACACATAGTTAGTGTGTTATTCATCACATTTTCAGCTACATCTTTTGAGCTCCTTCCTTATGTAAGATTTGTTCAGTATATTCATCTTTTTCTGCAGATCTTAGCTGTATCTTCCTACTTTTCAATAGATAGACAAGTTTTAAACATAAGTGATTAGGTGGATCACCCTTGTCAGCAAACTGCTTGGCAAAGCAAGTGGTTCATCATACTCTGACCCAGTATATGAAATAAATTACAAGACTTATATGTCTGTAATGTGGCATATCTATAAACAAAATGAAAACTGAATACACAAAATTTCCTTCCTATGGTAGATAATCTTTTAAATGCTGTATGTAACTTATCTTCAAAAATATTTCATAAAAATATAAGATTTATCAGAAAGCTACAGGTCTGTTACTCAAAATGTAACAAGATTCCTTCCAGCTTCAACCTCATCAGATATGTCTTTGACTGAAACAGGACTCTATACGAGAGAGTAACTTCATTTACGCTAAGATTTTTTAGACTACAAAGCACTGTGAATCAAATGACAGAAAAGACTGTCAGCTATGTCACAGAGGAATACAGCTGGTAAAAACATATATACACACATACACATGTATGCGTGTTCCAGAAACTGCATACAGCATTATAAAGTAGAAATAACATAACTCAAAAATACTATAAAAACCCCCCTAACTTTAGGCCTTTTGACCAGATAAAAAATGACCAGTAATTTTACATACTTTTACATATTAATGTAAATGCTATAACATTAATTAAAATCAGATGTGCTTGGTTCAGTGCAAATGAGGAGACAATTCAACAAGTTTCTTAGGTGTGGATATTCAACTCCCTTAGACCTCAAATTTTTCTACATATCTCTCTGTGCTGTATGCAAAATGGAGCTTTTGCAAAAATGCATTACAAGGTCAGCAGGGTGCCTGTGCAGGTACATACATCTTTTACAACTACATTCATCACTTCTAAATTCAGATGCTGTTTAAATCTAAATCTGGCTGAAGGTGTAGGTCACTTCTCTTTAAATCTAAACCTGACTTAACTGTCCCTGTTCCTAAGACAGGCTGACTACAGATATTGTGGTAAATTTTAAAATTCTTTGATATCTTCCTGTTTTAGCTAGTATGAATCCCAGTAAATTCATTTAAAGCCTAAAGCAGCTTTTTATTGTTCAGGATGCTTTATATATAACTCTCTGAATGCTTTTGGTAATTAAGTATTTGGTCTCATGCATTCTTCTCTCATCCCTCAGTTGTGTGAATGCAGGAAAACTTATGCCCACGCATAATCTGTTGGTCAAGCACAGAACTGAGAGAAAGGATGAAAAAGAACCAGAATACACTGGGGACAGATTTTTCAAGTCTTTTACACAAAGACAAACTGTATCTGAAATAAACCTCTAAAAGTTGTCAATCTTGCCAAACATTTGTTCCTAGGCATCCCATTAACTTTCAAGACACGCTGTCAGTACAATTGCTGCAAAGCACTATCCATGAAGGTTTCAATACCAAGCTAAGGTTCTGGGTTAAGTGGCTGTTAAAGGCAAGTTATTAATAGAGCATTCATTTCATATACTATTGGTGCCATATCAATTATATCACTTGAATGTCACAAAAAGCAGGGCAAGCCAAGATATCCTAACCTGAACGAAGTCCAGAATCTGCCCTTACTTTTATTGCTTCAGAGAGATAATGCTGAATACCAAGCTTCCCCAGCTGTGCCATACATTTGAAACATCTTTGCAGAGAGGATCAATTTACATCCAAAAAGCAAAAATGTGCTGCCTTTAATACTTGGTTTTCTGCATGGCATTACTGTTGTCAGCACTACTGCAGCATCAAAAACAGGGAAAGGCTTCCTTACTCGTGAAGGACCACTGCATCGCTAATCCTTGAAGCAGTGAAAGCCCCCTGCAAGCCAGGGGAATTGCTCTGGCCTGGAAGTGCTTGAAGGGCAAGGACAATATCCACCTGCAAGCCCCAAGAAGAGGGGAAGGAGACGCAGTAGGGAGGTGCTGTGAGAATTTGGACAGATCTAGTTTAAGGCAGTCAGAGGAGATGGCGATTTTCCAACAGAGGCCGCTGCAGCCTGCAGTACAGCCTGGAAAAGCAGAGGTGGACAGGCAAAAAATGGAGATGTCCACTTGGTACTCAGCATAGCGTGTTCCCAGAGATATTTGACCTGGGTTTTCTGAAGCAAAAACGCCTCATTAGTCAGGCATTCCAAGATGAAATTAAAGGTTTATTAGGCTCTGCAGAAGGCTGCCTCGATGCAGCTCTTCTCTGCATGACAACTTTTCTTTGTCCTCTGCCATCCTCATACAGCAATATTGCACAAACACACCCTGTATGCTACATTTACCCTTTTTTCTTTTAGATATATTTACTCCATAACTTTCCAGGCAGTATGGATTTTTACTGACGTGTGAAGTTCTTATATTTTAATTATCAGCCAGAAAGGTCATTTTAAGATCCTACTGTAGTAGTAGTCGTTCCCAGGTGTGTAATACTGATTAAATGTGAACACTCAGAAACATTTTTGATGACTGCTACAAAACGGAAATCCAGTGCAAATGCAGCTAATATGTTGACAGTATTATGCACAGCACTAATACAAAAAGACAGTTTTGTAAAATGCAAATAAATGAACAGTACATTCACATATATTCACTCTCTTCAGTCACATTCAAAGCCATTTTGTCACAGAAAGTGGCACAACATCCTCATTTGGTCATAGCTATAACTGTATTTTCTCATGCAATGCTTGTGGAGAGCAGAGTTCTGCTCTTTTCAGCATAACAGAAACATATACTGGGCTGATACTGACTTAGCTGAGGTGATCCCCCAACGGAAATGCAATAAAACTAGATTTTAACTGAAAGTGCAGGAAAGGACTTCTACTTAAGAGCCTTCATAATCAGTGAAGACATTTCCTAAGCACAATGGGTGGAAATCCTAGCTTCCCTTTCTCCCCAGTATCTGGGCACAGATATGGTTGCTCCAGAGAGCAACCACAACCAATGCACCATTTCCTCCCCACATGTTCCTTCCTCCAAATGACAATGACTAGCCTATCAGCAAGCCAGGTTATATTGGCAGGGCACGCAGAAAACTCAATCCCTCTAGCAGAGGTGGAAAATATACCACAATCTGGTACTGTACTGCCACTGCAGTAAGGAGCCTTAGCCCAGCTGCAGTCAAACTTTAACAGAGCTCTTCTTGATATGATCCAGTGCTATCACAGGGCCTCTGAGAAAAAATGACTCTGTGGATGCCTGTTTACATATTTTACATCAAAAAGCACTGATTCAGGGGAAAGCTAGTAAGGACATACTCTTTTCTGGGTTCCCCTCCTACTGTTTCTACCATGCGAAGGAATTATTTTGGAGCAGAATATTGCAGGCTGTCTTACAGCAGTGTTTTGGGGCTTGGGATGGGGGGGGATGTCTTTTAATTAGTATGAATTATTTCACCAAACACTCATTTTCAAGCAACACGTGAAATGAGATTAAATGTACCCCACACAAATTTTCTGTGAGCTTTCTTTGACTTGTTTCGTTCAACAATTTATACCAAATTAAAACTACATTGAATGGTAACAGTGATAGTAAATAGTAATAGTGAGACTCAAGTGAATCAAAACAACACTCTCAAAATGATAAAACTGCATCTTACATGCTCTTATCATAACATTGCAAAATCTAGCCCAAGTGTATCACAACATTGTTAAATCCGGCTTTTACACTTGGAACTACGACTTGATAAATTAATACCACTTGGTAAATGACATGTGGACACTGTATTTTGAATCTTATTTTTCTGTCAGCACTAGTAAACCCTAAGATATGACTCAGTGATGATTGATCATTTTTTATTAACCTGATTGCATAGAATTCATAGGGAGAAATACCCATAACTTTGAGACTCCCACTCTTGCCTTATAGGACAAAGCTAGAAATGAAATCAGAGAAACAGTGGAATAACTGGGAAATAAGCATTCCCATTTGTTATGTCTTTGATCCGCATGCAAAATATGCAATATAAACGCTTTTACATATGTTGTTTCATGAACGCATGCATATTAAGATTGCTTTTTAAATTACTCATTGACAGTTCATTAATAGTTTGAAAAATGGACAGCCAAATCATGCCCGGGAGGATTTCACTTACTTGCCTCATAGTGGCCTTTTTTTACCTACTCACAAGAGAATATATGATACCCGGGCTTGCAGTCTCATAAGACTGGGGTTGGTCTACATCAACTATTTCAACTAAAAAATTATGATCATTTTAGAGAACACTGGGAGTCATTTAGAGTTGGATTGGGTAGCAATTTCTAATATAGATGATGGGGCAAAATGTGAAGAATAGCATAGAGAGGCCAAGACCAGAAGCAGCATGTCTGAAGGCAGACCAACTACCCTCTAGCTTTTGTTATTCTAATTATTAAAGACAAACAGTGGCAGTCTAAATGAGACAGGCCCTATACTTCAAACGATTTATCAATACATTTTGAAAGCTTAGGAGATTGTACTATTACCTGGGTCATTTTGGTAGAAATACTTGCAAACACGCCCTTTTTTTTTTTTCTGATTAAGATTAAAAAGTCAAGGTCTTCAGGAAAGTTATAGGCTGACTGTTCACAGCACAATAAGTCTGTCAATGCTTCCAAGGGGTTAAGTCTGAAAATGAGTGATTATGAAACTAAATGTATGTCTGCACATGAAAACACTAATTATGATTTCTCAAATGAGTACAGAAAAAGCCACACATCTTTTAAAGAACCATATGTTTCTGCTTTTAAAATGAAAACAAATTAAAATATCCACAGGAGCTTTTATAGTGATTAAAAACTGCCAACCAACTGAGCTAAGTAAGTTAATTAGCACCAAAGAAGCCTCAACTGATCTGCAGTTTTAGGCACTATTCCTTTGTCTTAAATTTAGACGACTAAGATTACTTTATATATGGAAAAGATTTATGTAGCACAGTACAAAAGACAAAGAGCAATGTTGGAATGATTTTTACCTAATGTCTTTTCTACCATATTTCTTATGCTTGTTTAGTTACAGCACAAAGCTCCCATCAGATAATAGCAGCCATTTTATAATCATCACTTTACTAAATGCAAATGCCCAGGAAGAGGAAACTTACTTTTTATAAGCTCAGAGAAAAAAACTGATAGAGCTAAACTCCCAGCCATAGACAAATTTAAAATGAATACAAAAAATGCCTTTTTTCTTGCTTTTTGGGCCTCAAACTGTTTGAAGCTCTTTGTACCATTTAAAAACTATATTCTAAAATAGTTGGTATTCCAGCTTTTCCTCAAAAAACTAGCAAGCTATACTGACAATAAATCCCTGATATTTGTTAGTTGCTCTCTAACAGTGACCAAGAGCATACACACAACATACATTGCACCCAGTCGTAATATCATCAACAAGGAAAATAATTTTTATTTTACTACTCCAAATAGGTCTGCAAAAATACTGAAAACAATTTTCTATGAATACTAGTTGAAATTTTAAATTAATCTGCCATTGTATATATGAGCATCTGTGTTTATTTTCTCTGAATAGTCTATTTACTGGCAGCATTTCTAAATGAATAAAGTTACTGGCAGCACAATTCATGTAAACAGAATTCACTTTTTGAAAGCATTCGCACCAAACCCGTTTCAGTAAGGAGCTTTTCCAGTGAAATAACAAAAATAAAAAATGCAAAGGAATGAAATGCAATGGAAGTTAATGAAACACCTCCCACGTCAGCATAGGATCTAGGATCATGCAGCTGGGACAGAACATTCAGCCAGTTTTCCCATAACCAATATTCACAACTGCTTATTAATGAGCTGATGAAATTATTTGATAAATTCTCAGTGAAATACATTGGGGAAAAATGTCATCCATCAGTGACAGTTTGTAGACATGAAAAAAAGAAGAAATTAGTCAAATAATTAGTACCAAATTACAAATAAAGAATGAATTTAGACAAGCACTTCAAATGACTAGTGTGCACAAATGAAAAACATTAATAACAATTGTAGAAATGCAGTCTCTGTGCATTGTGCAGGTGCAGTGAACCAAGTGGTTTCTTTGCACAGATCCTTTATGCTTTCTCCNACTACACCTTTCACCCACAAAAGAAAAATGGGTGAAAATGCCACTGCAGCCCACTGCCCTTAGAGAGTTCTTTGTGAGCTACAGTAGGCTACGATGGAAGTGTCAGAGCTCTTCCCAAGCATGCTCAAAAGTGTCTTAGTTAATGGCTAACAGGAACTCCAGGCTGATGTTCTCAACTCATACAATAATTTCAAATCCTTTGGCCAACTGTTACATAACATTTCAACATTTTTTGCAATTTTTCCCGCCTCTAAAATTTCTCAACAAGCTACTACAAAGCCCTGGCAAAAAACCCTGTTTTGCTTAACAAAATGGTATTATACCATCATACCCCAATCAGTGAAATAAGCTATGCTTTTTTACTTGCACTGCTATAACACCATGACGGAAGAATGTGTTTCTAATTTTACCAGTGTCATTGAACTCCTTTTGCATTTATACAAGATTACCTTCTACTTTATTGCAAGTCAAGTGGTATCTCAACAGTGTAGCACCTCACAGTTCAGATGCCTAGTAATTTAAGGATTTTTTTTTTTTTTTTATGTCCATGAATGGCGGAGCCGTGTTTAAAGACCAAAGATAAGAGCAACATTCATTATTATGGAAACCTAATCAGGATAATAGCAGTCTCACAATTATGTCATTAAATCTGTGGGGAAAAGTGACAAAACTAATACTTGACTAACTCCTACATATTTCTGACTGTACATTTGTTTTCAGCAAGAAAGCTTCAATAGCACTTTGTGACAAAGGCATCATCTTCATTGAATGATCTAAAGCTGGGGATCTCTAGGACACTACCATAATGCTTATTATATTGTAAACTGGGTGAGTCTTGCATTCCTCATGGGGTACTGTGAATATTAATTTTTGGAAAAAACTTAGAGACATAGTTATGGAAGCACAGAGTATGGAAGAAAGAGTATAGCAAATGTGGAGTCTTCTTTTCCCAAGCCTAGCCTGAGATGTCGGCTCAGAGAAAGAGGCCTCCTTGTGAGAATGTGCCAAGTCCTCTGACCCTTGAGAATTAGGGATTTCGGTGTGGTTGTCCACAAAAGGAAATGATTATGCATTTGAAAAACCTGTCAGTAATGAGCATTTCCTTCATCGCAGTAAGATTAAAGTAAAGTAAACAGTCTGCTACTGTATTAGAAGTCATTAGTGTCATTACAGCTGAAAGAATTCAGGTAGGTGTAACAAAGAAAAATCTCTACTGCTCTAAGGTTGTCTCATTTAATATATATATTTTTGCCACCATATAATTTGGGCAAAAAAATATTTATTTATTTTAAATTAGACTAACTGATATTGCTGGGAAAAACAGCCAAGTTTTGTCTCCACAAATTTGCCCTCAGTCTGAAACTGAAGCAGTAACTTTAAGTACCAGATGTAATCAATTATACTTTTAGTTTGACTTGATTATGCTAAACCACCAATTTGATAGAAAGTAGGTAGTAGCCCAAGAAAATAATAGCATAACCATTTTTAACCTATTACATTTGACATTTTCTTGAATCACGGTGCAGCAGGGCAGACTGAAAGCTTTCCCAAGCACAGCAACACAGCAAAAACTTATACGATTAAGCTCCTAGTTTAGTTTATGCATTACAGGTAAACTTGAAAGAAAATATTGATGGAGATTAGTTTGCTTTACCATTCTAGAAAATACTGCTGTACTTTCAGGTCCTAAAATAACCCTTTACAACCACCTGTGAACCACACAGATCTAAACCATTTTCCCATAGACCCCTGTTGATTTTAGTTCGAGAGGCACCACCAATGCACCTTCTTTAACATTTGACTGTCATGCATCCACTGTTTGTTAAATCAGTATCAGTGCTGCATTACCTTTGGCCATCAACATGAGCTAACCAGCAGGACATTTCTACGAGATTCCAAATTAACGGGCATTGATGGGACTTTTCTGCTAACAATTGAGGCTTTTTCTGACATTTGATAAAATAGATAAAAAAAGGGGTCCTGATGCATCCTCTCATGTAATGTGTTATTATTAACTTTTTAAAATTTTCTTTCATAAACACGTGTCACTTTTCTACTTAAGTAAAAGCACCCTCCCTTGCTCTGCAATATGACTGTGCTGCAAAGGTCTAAATCTTAAGCAAATCCAATCCTGTGCACCAAACTCTAAATTTGATAGAAAACATAAAACAAGTTGCGTATATATTTAGTTAACAACTGCAGTAAAGTCCACCTGCAAGAATATGTAGTAATGAGAGGACAGAAAATTGGGGTTGCTATCAAGAGGGTAACATCATTAAAATCTTACAGTAATAAATAACTTTTTTTTTTCTGAGCTGTTACTATACATTATCATAAACCACCTGTTGCCTATAAGCTTCTACAAGTGGACGCCACAAACTTCCACTACTTTATTTTGAAAATGGCAAAGTAGCATACTTGTACATTTCTCTCCTCTGTCCTTGTTCAAATTCAAGAACTGACACCCAATAAAGGCCTAAAACAATGAAGACAAAATACTTTCTGAGGAAAGTGAAGATGATCAGGGGACTGGGGCATCTCTCTTATGAGGAAAGGCTGAAAGACCTGGGTTTGTTTAGGCTGGAGAGGAGAAGACTGAGGGGGGATGTTATCAATGCTTACAAATATCTAAAGGCTGGGTGTCAAGAGGATGGGGCCAGACTCTTTTCAGTGGTGCCCAACGACAGGACAAGGGGCAATGGGTACAAATTGGAATGCAGGAAGTTCCACCTGAATATGAGGAAAAACTTCTTCACTTTGAGGGTGACAGAGCACTGGAACAGGCTGCCCAGAGACGTTGTGGAGTCTCCTTCTCTGGAAATATTCAAAACCTGCCTGGACGCAGTCCTGTGCACCCTGCTCTAGGTGTACCTGCTCAAGCAGGGGTGTTGGACGAGACGATCTCCAGAGGCCCCTTCCAACCCCAACCATTCTATGATTCTGATTCTGTGATGTTACAGATCCATTCTCCTGGATAAGGAAGACATTCATTAATTTTGACACAAAATAATTCTCCTCCAAATTTGTAAAGCATAGCCATGATTTTGGAACTGAAATGTGGAAATATGTGCATTTGTAGTTTGAGCTAAAAGATTACATGATTTAATCTTTGTAACAATCTGTAATATTATAATCTACCTGCAGAGTAGTGCCATCTTTTTCTCCCCTCAGTCTTATTAGTCTTAACAGTGGTTGCTTCCCTGTAGGAATCAACAAAATAAATTAAAGATCTCCTTTACTCACTCTACCTAGGTAGCAGAGAAAAGAGTTGACATTATTTAAATGGAGACATTACTGAAATAGGGGAGATAAACGGAAGGGCATACTAACATAAGTAAACATACATTGAAAGTCGGAAGCTTTGCAAAGAACTAAGTATATTAAGGGAAATATAAAGAGTATATAAAGTATATAAAGAGTATATAAAGTATATAAAGAGTAGATAAAGAAATATACGAGAGTACAAGAGCTAAACCATGATATATTACAGAAAAGGAGAAATGGGGAAGGTAGGTCTAAGCAACAGCCAGGAAAGGAAGGAGATTTAATTTTTATAGAATCTGATGGATGATAACTAATCCACAATAGCTGGAATCTGGTAATAGGCAGCAGAGAAGCAGCACAACGTTTTCACCTTGGCTCCTATGATATTTTTTTCCCATCCTTGGATAAATTTTAAACAATTCAGACTAGACTATTAAAACTCCAGAAGTATTAGCTGAGAGTAGACCCCAAGGCAGCATTTGAACAACTTACAATGCATTTCCCAAAGGTTATATGCTCGAGGTGAAAACACGCTGGAAGCAAGTTGCATGCATTCACCAACTACATTCTGAAACTGCCAATTTCATTAAGAAAATAAATAAATTGAAAATCCATAGTCAGTAACTTACCAGTTTGAAATGACAAATTATATATCAGCTACAGCTCCAGTCAGCCTAAATGGGTCACACAGCTAAAGCTCACTCTATTTGAATTCAGTTTGGTCACTTCAACTTGTTTTCAAAATTATTCAGCTGAGATATAAACACTATGAGATTGGTTTGGTTGTGAATTGTACTATTTAAACAATTTCAAAGGCTGGACACAACAAGGAATGTTCAGACATTACTTACAGTGTGAATTCTCAATTTCTGTAGTTGCCACAAGTATGACCAGAAATCTTGTTTTTGTTCAGTCTAACAATTTGAGAAGATGACAGTATGTTTAGTAATTCTTCAAATCATTTACTTGTATCCTTTTTCTGCATTTGAAATATTACAGTGTGCTCCAAACACAAAGGAATCTTCATTCAAATCAGAATGTCATATACAGCATTTTATGGCAAATACTGGCCATTCCCCAACCTGAGAAATGATCCCTTCTTTATTTTGTGTTATTAGGCATAACACGATTTTACAACATATATTTCTGATGTAAATCCTTGTTCAGTACAAAAAGTGAGGAGTAATTAATCTTGACTAATACTTTGAGTTTCTCCAGTATTCACTGTCACAAAACATTGGCAAGTAACTTAGTCATTTACAGGATTGATTTCCCATGGATATTCTGCTATACTTTAGTTGCCAAAAAATAAAACCAAATGTTTTGTCTCAGGTAGACTAGTAATCCAAACTACAATTTCAGGTAGCTTCATTTGGACATATGGAAGAGAGCCATTCCTATCAGAATAAATAATGCAGTGAATTTCTTCTAAAGATCACAGAAATGTAGCAATGCACAGCTGGAAGGGAAAGGTGAAGAGATGATCTAAGCTAACTGCTGCTTTAAATTAGTATCCTTGCAGATATCCATCTAATCCATTTTTAAACACTTCCAAGAAAGGGTATTTTGCAGTCTCCTAAGGAGACAGGTCTACAGTTTATTTCTTAATCTACAAAACTTGCATTCTTAATTCATTACCTAAATCTCCTTTGCTGCTATTAAGTAACTTAGCGTTTGTCCTGCCCTTGGTGAGAATACTCGTCTCCTTATGACAGTATTTTTCAGATTTTTAGAACTCTGCTCTCGTCTCTAACCTCAGCCAGACAGTTCCTCAAACCGTTCCTCACAAATCACGTTTTTCAAAGCTGTCATTTTTTTTCAGTTCCTTGGACTCTTTCCTCTTGCTCTGCATTTCTCTTGTATGCAGTGCTCATAATCGGGCCAGCCTCACCACCTGCACGCCCTGGCAAGGACCAGAGGGAGATGATTGCTTCCCATGGTTTACACACACTGCCATTGCTAATTCCATGCAGAACAGGCTCTGCCATTTTTCCATACCATCACACCACTGGCTCACATTTAGTTTGTCATCCACTATAAACTTCCATACTCTTTCCTGCTGTATTGCTGTCTAGCCAGCTGTTCCCTTTTTTTGCCTTTGTGGCTTTGCATCTCAGCACAGTACTTTGCCATTGTCTTCTTGAGTGTCACCTTGTTGGTGTGAGGCCATCTCCGCTCTCCACCCTGCCAGCTCCCCTCCCTCAGCTTCGTGTCGCCTGCAGGGTTTACCTAATCCCAGTTACATTAACTAAGATGCCGAGGAGTACAAATAGACCTGGAAACATATTAATTCCTTCTGGGAAATCAGACAAAATGATCTTCCCTTTGACAAATTTTGTTGATAACTATTCATGGCAAGTTTGCTGATACCTCTGCTCTTCAAACTACAGACCACTATCCTGAATAGTATTATGAGCCACTTTCTGCCCGGTCACAAGTAATCTCATTTATCTATTTTGAGGTGGAGCTCATGAAGTAATTCTCGCTTTCAGAGGAGCTGAGATGAGTGAAAGACCTGGCGGTCGGAGGCCATTTCCTCAGCAGTGACAGCATTGTGTGGAACAGCCCAAAACATGGTAGAAACCCAACTATTTCCCTTTCCCTTGCCAGGCCAGCCATCCTCTCAGTGAAGGCAAATTAGACAATCCTGATTGTATTTGTTCTTGACAGACCCAGAGTGTCTATGATTTACTGTTGGATTAATCTCCAGCCGCTTACTTGTCAGGGCACACTGTGATGGCCGGGGCTCCCCACAGTCCGGCAGGGCAGGGCCCGGAGTCAGGGCCGGGCCCGCCACCCCAGCCAGGGAACAGNGCGGGGTCCTGGGCCATGGGCAGGGTGGGGGAAAGACCCCAGGGGAGAGGGGTCAGGGCCAGTGAGGCCTGTGAGTGCCCCCAGGGACCTAACATTACGAACTGATTGCTGGAACATTTGCTCTCATGCTTCCCTCCCCCAGCATCACAGTTATAACTCATACAACAAGATTAATAGACTTCTGATTTATTTATATCTTTTCCTCCTGTTCAAATGTCCGAGTACTGAGTTTGCACTCTGGTTGATTGGGATCCCATCCACCCTCCATCACAAAAACTGTCACTAACGTCTCAGCCATACTGTTGTAGTTAGTTCTTTACATAATCTGGAATTAACTAACTCAGAACAGTTGTATTTCATAACACTAGTGAATATTTTATTTATTGCTATTTTTAATGTGCTATTTCAATGTGCAGTCTCCCTAGTATACCCATCGATTACATGAAGTACCTGACCACAGTTAGCAGAAAGAAAAAGCTTCAACCTCAGTCAAAGACCACGATGAGTCTGAGCTGAGCTTTCACAAAGGCAGACCTGAATCAAAGATTCGTGAGAGTTTTAACAACTCTTCAGACTTAGGCCTCTTTTACATATTAGCCTTTAACCCTCTAGACCAAGATTAAAATCTGTAAGTCAAATTTAAAAGCAAGTTTTATTCTATTATTTTAATCTGTCTTTTGTACTTGAAACAGGTAATCCCAAAGATTCATTATTATAGTAGCCTACATTTTTTTCCAAACGATTCCATTTTATATACAGGATTATAATATCCTTTCACAAATCAACTCCAAGGTGAGGCTTTGAAAATTTTCTACTGTAGAAAGAGACATATTTGTATTTAACATTTATCAAAAGGTTTATTTCTTCAGACAGAGCACAAGGAAACCATGCACGCTGTTCTGCATTAATTTTAATCTAAGGTAACATAGTAGTACAATATTGATCTATTTTGGCAGAGTTGTGTCATTAGCAGAGGTGGCCAACTTATTTGCTGCAAACAATCTAGCAAATATAGACATATTTCCCTGTCTGCTCTTCAGTCACACTAAAGATCTGGTTACATGATAATGGGAGCAGAAAAGGAGCCTTATCTAGATGTCAGTAAGATTTTTAACTGCTATATGTCTAGCAGTCTAAATTTTCTCTAAACAATGATTAATGCAAAAAAAAGTTAAAACATATACAGAACAGTAACTCTAATATTTAGCTATAAATGTTGGAATCAGAATTAGGGTTCAAGCATCATCATTTTCATAAATCCCGCTGGACTGCTGCAGTTTATCTAGATGTTTTTATTCCAACTGTGCTTCTTACTAGAGCAGTCAGATGCTACTTTTGGTTCATTAAAGATAGCATTATGAGAGGGTTTGTGGTTTTTTTCCTGTGCTTTCTGTTTTGCATTATGATTCCTTCTTCTGAATCTTGTACTTGCTGTTGCCATCTAAGATGCCATCTAAATTCAGTACGTCTTTTACGTAAGAAATTTGCTTCCTAATATTCAGTTTAGTATTTAGCTCTTCAAGAATGCTTCAGCATTATTTCTTTTCTAGTTATTAGCACACCCTCAGTTCTTATCTGGATGGTGAATTTAATTTGAATTTTCTCGCTTTTATGTAGAGCTTGATTTTCTACATCTGTTAGTGAAACCAGTCAATCAAACGTTAAGCCTTTAGTCAACCTGCATAAAATCAGTTTTGTTTCCTTTTACGTACATTTAAGATTATAAGCTAGTTTCCTGTCAATCTGCCTCCAGTCTCCTAACTGTATGTCCCTCTCTCATATAAAATCCACTTTAAGACTCATTCTATTCCAGTTAATGTTGTCAGTGGGCAAGATAATCTCTTTGCTAATGTTATTCTTGATAGAGAGTCAAGTTGCCAAATGCATGCATAGTGATAAACACAAAAACATGCTTTGTGTCATTCTTCCTCATCACCTATTGACATTTTAATGCCTTTTCCTGTTCCAGAATTTCTAGCATCATTCATATTGACTAAAGAGAGCAACTGATTTCAATTTCTGTTATCTCTTTCTTTGAATAGACTTTTCATCTTGGGCAGAAAGTCTTTAGCAAACAATTATTCTATGACTTCATAATCATAACACTTATATGTACACTGTGTTTTGATCTGTAAGTGACAAAGCACTTAAAAAAAATAGAGGTATATTAAAAAAACCCCAAACCATGTAAATATGTTGGAAAGTACATATGTAAATAAAAATTGCCAGAAGGCAACTTTAGCTCTGCTGAACTTCTTACTAGCCGAACAGGTGACTCCATAACTCTGGGCAGCAATAAGAAATAATTTTGAAAAGTACTTCCACACTTGACTATACTGCCAAACAAGTCACATTCATGCAAGCCTTCAGTTTCCAAGATTAGAGAGTCTACCTTGCCTGTTTTCAAACAATTAAAAACCTGCAGCTCTAATAGCCAGGAGAAAAAAAATACATGAGCAAAACCACAAGAGCATCAGTTAGACCAGACCTGGTACCAATATATGACCCCCTAAAGGAAAGCTTCACATCACTCCAAGAGTTATAGGATTTAGTGAATTATGCCCAAATAAATGCCACAAGAGAAGCAAATTCTGGTCCTTCATTGAATCAAATGCCTCCTGAACAAGGCAGGCTAACGCCAAAAAATGAGCTATACTTTAAGCTATCAGTCTGGCACGATTCTTTCCCTTGCACCCCGCTACCTGCTAGTCCTTCTTGTGCTGACACAGGTGTTTGTGTAGTTGCTTCATAAAGCCAAAGGCTGGTTTATAGCTGACCATTTTACATTAGTTTTGTGCGGGGGGGGGTGAGGGGGGTGGGGTGTTTGGTTTGGTTTGGGTTTGCTGTCACTTAATTAAAAACCTATTGCTAGTCAAAACTGTAACTTAAACAAAATGATCAAATCCTGACTGATTCTGAAGGTTATGAAGGTACTGAGGATGGGGAGCAAGATGCAAACATAAAAGAATGTGTCTTTGCACATCCAATCACTGCCACACATAAACACCAGTTTGACAGCTATCATAAACTATAAGGACGTTGAGTTATAAAAAGCTTCTAGCAAATATTTTGTCCCAGAGACCATCCTTTCCAAAAGACCATACTTTTGGATAAGCACTTAGCTAGAAACTAATTGGCATCTGCTTCGGGAGTTCAAAATAAGTGCTATAAGCAAGACAACCTTTATCATCCCACTGACTGAGTTGACTAAAATACAACAAAGGTTTAAGGCAAAAAGAAGCTGAAATTGTAACAGTATGGGGTTTGGGGGTTTTTTTTCTTTGTTTTGTTTGCTGTTGGGTTTGGGGGTTTTCTGGTTTTGTTTTGTTTTGGGTTTTTTAATGCATTGGACTGCATTTCTTTTCCTACCCAGGTTGCAGATCACTGCAGTGAGTGGCAAATGATAGAGTCGCTCTGGTGTACAACAGGAGGAGGCAGAAAACCCTGTACTTTGCATAGCTAATGGAACAGATTGCTCTAAATCAGAAATAAGTTCTTTGCAATTCATCTGTTAAATTTGCACCCAAGAAGCATTTTCCTTTTGGAAAACCAAAAGCAATGAAAGCAGAAATCTAACTGTGATAGAACATTTGCTCCTATAAGTAGCTTCTTTTGGTAGGTATTTCTGGGATTCAGTAAGAGAATCAAAATTGATTCTGGGCAAATGGAAAAGGCAAATTCTAATTGGGGAACTAAATTTTACCTCTCTTCAATTTTACACAATGAGAATTATTCACGTGGGCAAATAAGGCCTATACCTCACTATTGACAGTCTTTTGACTGAACTAAAGGTTCAGATTTTGTTCAGTGGAGGGTGTAACCTCTATTTAGAAATGGAAATTTTAGATAGGAAGTCAGAAATGCAGCCATGGAAGTAGCATTCCAAGTGGCAGAGAAGAGCACAAAACGAAACAGCAGAGTCAGTCATAAATAGGAGCAGGAAGATCTGCATTATCCAATCCATGGCTTCCCATACTTAGCTTCTCGCTCCGGAGGGTAGCGCATTTCAAATACAGTGTGCATGCAAAATTAGAAATCAGAAAGACAGAAAGAGAGACAGAAACCCTTGCATGAGCATTGGTCTATGACTTAAAAGAAAACACATACAAAAGGGAAGATAATGTAATTTGATTAAACTCAACATGGTCCAAAACCAGAACCACTGTTACTCAGTGAAATCTTTAAGAAAAGAGATAACAGATTCTGAGGAAAAGAATGGAGTGAAAATATCAAGCTTTGAAAAGAACGGACTGAAAATGTAGATGGAATGCACTAGAGACTTCAAAATCAACAACCTTACTTTTACTCAGTAGCTAAGCACCCAACACGCTACATTACCTGACACATCTAATGGTGTCACCATGTCACCACAAACACATCTCAAAATTATCATTACTTTAGCATATCTATGAACTCTAACCCAAGAACTTCAAAGTACTTCCCTTGCTGCTTTGGATCTCACTACCATATAAAAACAGTGAAGCACATTCATATCTGGGAATTTGAGGCTGTCTGTCTTCCCACCACCAAGAACGTATTCTAAGAGGTTCTCACTGTGACTCATTTCTCAAGTGTATAACGGGCCAGTTTGAGCTAAAAGCTGGTGCATCCTGTTCTTGATTACAAAAATAAAGGGGCCAATTTAAGTCCCTTCCCTCCCCCGCCCTTAAAGTGATTGCTGTACTAGTGAAAGATGCCAAAATGACAGCTCTGCAAGATAAACTTCACCATTAATCACAGGGTGGAAACAGTTCAGCACAAAAGTCAGCAAAGCAGACTACAGAAGCAGCTGTGGTACTTCTGCCAATGCATCTGAGCCAGCAGTGATTCCCCAAGCAATTGCTTTCCTTGCTTTGTCTTCTCAGCTGATATTCCAAAGCATGTCAACTAGGGCTGGTTTTGGTTGTTGGTTGTTTTGTTTTCCCAAAGGTGGAAAGACATTTAAATAATGCAAATATATGGCATGTAGCCCCAAAATGATAATCCATTTCATGTAGCTTAATCAGATAACAGCCAATTGTAGTCACTTAATTTTCCATCAAAATCTTTATTGCACACCTATTTTCAGCTGTTGAACTGATTTCAAGTCAGTATTTCTAGGGTAGTGTGCCAAACTAACTTGCAGTCAGTAATAGATTCATAAACTAAACTTTTAACAATACTCATGTTATAAAAATGGGTTGGTGATGGAAAGAGGAATTTGCTGATTTATTCAAATTTCATGGATTTCTCTGTAACAAATTAGCATTGAAATTTCAACCTGTTTTTTAGCATCCCAAATGACAGGAGTTTTGAGAGCTACTGAAGGACTTTTTAAGAGCTCAGAAAGAAGTCTTATGGTCTGATAACAGACAGGGAATCTACAACTATTTGGAATGGAAAATAACATTAAACTGCAATCATTCTCTAAAGAAAATATATGAAGCAAAATGTTAAATCACAATTCATGACAAATTTGTCTAGCTGATGAGCAGTTCCAGACCAATAGCCTTAAGCTTCCAAATTCTTTCTGTTCACAAAATTAAATGAGACAAATGGAAATGGAAAGCAACAAAAGCTGCAAACATGAAAAATGGAAAGAAACATACAATTAAAAGCATCTGAGAGTTCATGTCCTTTACCGCCTCCTAAGAACAGACTGTCTGGAAAACTAGATAGATAATATTAATGAAGAATCATAATAGATGAGCTGAAAAACAATAGCACTTCTCTGTCTGGATCTGATAGTTACCCTAAAGAAAAATTCTGCTTTCCCTGAATTGGGAAATGGTTGTAAATTTTTAACCAGATCCTCAGGTAACAGCAAGAATATTAATTTCTTAATATTAGAATACAAAAATACAGAAACTTAAAGCAACTTGCCTGGTGAGATCCCCTAAATACAAGATTTTTGCTGATAAATTTAGATCTCAAGAAAGGTAGCACCTTGTCTGTGTTTTAAAACCAAATCATAGGCAGCTGGAATACAGTAGTTGCTTACTCACGATGTGGGAGCTGACAAGGCCAGTGAAAGTTATGCAGTTAGACATAGAGAGTTAGGCAGCTTGCCACAAGGAGGTCCAGCTATTTAGCAGTGCAGAAACCTAGAGTCTTGGACACACAGAGTGAAGACAGGAGGTAGAGAAGGGGATGAATAATTTCAACATAGCATGTGAGGAGGCTTAGGCTACAGAAGGACTAGAGGTTTGTGAAATTCCTCAAGAACAAAGCAGACGATAACTTAGCTGAACTTCAGTGTTCTGCTCAAATGTTGCCCTAACTAGATAGACTATTAATCTGCTTTTCTTCACCAGTCTAAAAGACACCTTGCTCACTTGAAGACAGAAAGGGTGAATTTTAGCCACAGACTTTCTCTTTGTTACATTTAAAGGGATCCCTGCCACAATTAGCCCAAACTCCTGTTTCCTATTCTCCCATTCCTTCTACCAAATCATGCAGCAGTGCCTGCTTAATTCTCCTTTTTGCCAAACAACAGCTGCATCTCAATGATGCTTTACAAATACATTTTGAACTGTAAAGCCCTTTGAATGAAATGCCTTATATACATGTACAATATGCCATGAGTATTGTCAAGGAAACACTAGCTCAAAGAGAAATGCAGCAGTTGCTAAGGAACACTATAGCAGGAGAGAGATGGGGACTTGTTTATCGACAGATATATATTTATTTGAAACATTCACCATTGTTATTTGGGGTATTTGCATCTCAGACCACACCTATGTACTCATAATGACTAATTCTAATTTAAATTTTAATTTAAATTCTAATTCTGAAAGGATCCACATGTATCTCAATGTTGCTGAATTAATTTCCCCTAAGCTCTAAGACCATAAACAGACTAAAAATCCTGGGCTTTTGTAGAATCAGTTGATGGTTTTGGAACATTTTGTAGCAGACAGGACTCTACCATGCTTGTCATAGATCACCACGCTCCCAAAGACTTGACTGACCTGTAGGAATTTACTTCCACTCTACGTGGGCTCCAGCAGATTTTATATTAAGCCTTTTGAAACAGATATTTTTTTAAAAAACAACAACAACAAAAAAGCTTTCATTTACTTTCAGGCAGGGGAATTGTTTGCATAGCTACTTGAACAAAGCACATAGAGGAAATCAACATTCCTGAAAATTCTGCAAGCAATAAGCAACACAAAAAAAATAAGACATACAGTACTACGTAAGCTACTCAGGTTAATAAAAGAATATTGTCAGAGCACACACTCTCATCCTCTGACTTTATTGCAAAATGGAAAGAATTTCCTCAATGTAACTGAGACAAACAGTAAATGAGATTTGAGTGGGAACAAAAAAAAGAAGGAAATACAAACTTTTATGAGTGCAGTCATACATTGCAGGGAACAACAGGAAAAGCACATTAAGAAAACTTTACTGAAGTTGCCAAGTCAAACAGTTATAAGGTGGAACAAAACAAAACAAATAACAAAAAAAAAAAATCTTACAGAACTTTTATCTAGTCCTTTTGCACACATATATCATGATAGTATCTGCATGTGATAAAGACTGTGAGAAAACCCATTTTTCCAAGATAGCAGTCAACAGCTTAAAATGTTGCATTTCTTCATGCATTTCTGTCTCCAAAATTGTAACACTCCCAATTTGTACAACACGATACAGAGGTTTCACAGTCATGCTCATAAAGGAGAGCTATCCTATACTTAAATGAATCAAAGAACCCACAGAAAAGCAACACTACAGTAATTAAACAGTAAAAAAAAAAAATATACACTTAAAAGAAGCAGAAGTTGTAAAAGCTGTTAGGCTTAAAAGTAACATCAAAATGGAAGATCTCAATTTATTAACACTTCACACTGCAAGTCTTATAATATGTAAAATACAGCTTTCATGCATAAGAACAAATGGAAAAAACCCAGAAGTTTTAGCATCTTGCACTATACTGAAACCAGGGTGAGTCAGCAGCAGAGTCAACGAGTTTGCTGAAAATTTTGATAACTTACTCGCATTGTAAAACTCCATAGAAACAAAACAATTCCAACAACCTCTCATTCAATACAAAAAAAAAAAAAAAAAAAAAAAAGAAAGAAAGAACGAACATCTACAGGAGGCATTTCAGTAAGGTGAAATTTCTTTCTCCAAAGTACATTTTTAGACTGCAATTTATACCAAAGAAAGCAAACCAAACACCCAACTGTGAAGAAACCTTTTTGATTTTAATAAAAACAGAGCAGTTTGTCTGACAAAGGCAGCTATAGCTGCTGTCATTCTTTCTAGGGGATAAAAATATACTTAGCTGGACTTATATGTGGCCCCAAATGGGTTGGAATTGGGTAGGGACCATTTGGATTAACACATGCCCAACACACGTTTATTTTCCGCATTTGAATATTTTACCCAGGCAAAAGTGGAGGGTTTTCTACATTGTGTGCATCCCACAGCCCAGCTGCAGCCACCCGGACATGCCACTGCGCTCCCGAAAAGCCACTCTGCAGCACACAAAAGTCACCCTGTCACTCAGGCTACCTGTGCAGCACCTCCCTAGTAAGCTCAGTGCTTCCTGGATTTAATGAACTCACTGAGCGCAGGCTATGAAGCCCAGACACATATACTTCCATCTGGCAAATCCACGAGAAATATAATGACAACCCTCTTCTTACTGCATTATAAAGGCCTGCTACAAAGTAAACTAATATTATTCTAAGAAAAGGCCACTTGAATGTATTAGCAGAAGAAAAATCCTGTATTTCTGCTTCTGAATTTATTAGAAATAGCTGAAATTAAAACAAAACCACCTACAAAAATAGTAACAAAGAAATCCGCAAAAAAAACCCCCAACTTGTAATGGGAAGTATCTGTAAATTTTAGTAATTCAATACTGTTAACCATCTCGCACATGAATGATATGCATAAACAACTATCACAAGCTGAGAAACTGTCCATCAGTAAGTACACAAGTTTTGAGTTTTTGATGTCATCATAAGTAGAATTATATTACAAAAATTGTCATGAACCCAATTATTATTCCATTCTATGTCCATTTTCAACAGCAAATTAAAAGGAAAAGAAAAAATACACATTTTCCATCATCCACTTTTTATAGGCTTGATACTTCCTCATTATATTGTGATTATCTGGGTATAGAAATTTTACACTGAGAAGGTTGCTTTTAATATTACTGGTCATAAGAAAGTGGGTATGAATAATAGGATGCTGAATAGCAGGGGAAAGATTCATTATATCTGTTGGGGACAGATAAGCATTCATGAACAGATTCATAAAGTGCAGATGAGTTCCAAGGGAGCATGATCTGTCAATCACCCTGGTGGCTTTGGGAGACAAGTCTGCTGAATGTTATCTTCCAAATAACTGATTTAAAAAAGTAAGCTCTCTTAATCCAACTCTATTGGAGTTCATAGGGTAAAACCAAGATGCCCCACAAGTTTCTATTAAAAAAATATATATATAGTATAGAGATCTACAATATAAAAATTACTTCTCCTGCTCATAGTCATTACCCAAACAATAAACTGATACATTAGCTAAGAAAGAACAAATATGCTCTACTGTGAATTAATTTAAGTTTCCACCCCAGAGCACAAGGCAAACTTGGGGAATGAAGTAAGAGCGAGTGATTTTGGTCTGCTCTCAAATAGTAAAACCAGAAGTTCTCTGCTCAAGGCAGGAACATGGAAAAGCTTCTAGTCGAGAATGCAGGTGAAAGCTTTGTGTAAATTTAGGGAAGTATCTGCATTTTGGAGCCCTTCCCCAAATAAATGTGCACAGTTATTATGAAATTTGAACACCTGAAAATTTTCGTCATCACTTGCCTTCTTAGTAAATTGATATAAATAATTCAGATTTCAGAGTTTAAAACGTGCTAGGGAGGTAAGAGGTTTTAGGGATCAACTTTCCCCTTTTCCCTTAAATGTGACTTGTAACAATTCTAGTAGCCTTGATTTGAATCTAAAAAAACTACATCGGAAGATGATGCATATTCATCAGAGTCTGAAATTAGAGCACTGAACGCGTTTATGTGTGTATTATGGACAGTAGATGGGAAATACAACATACAGATATAAAACTAAAACAAAATGAAATATAGAAGTAACCAAAATCATGAGCTATGCACTATAGAATGTAGCATTCTCCAGAAATTAAGGTCACACACTATTCAAAGACCATTTGCTGATGCCTAACAATACACAAGCATAAGAGGTCTTTTCCCCCTTGTGGATTTACCTTTTTATCACCTAGCAAAAGAGAATCTATCAAGATAGATGGTACATTAGATGTCAGTTCTGTGAAACTTGCTTCAAAAATAGGAATCCTTCCGTGTCCAGCATTATCTTGCTAGCAACTTTCTTACAGCTGTAATTCACTGATAAGAGCTATATGGAACCAATATATTATCATGTCTCCATCAGTTCTGTAGCTGTAGAAATATTTCCTTCCTGAGGTTGTTTAGAGAATTTCAGCTTCCCCAAAACATTTCACAGCAGGCAGAGCTGTAAATTTTGTACCACATATCACCTACAATTTGATCATTTTATCATCCGTGTCAGCCAGTGTCAGCTCTGACTCCAGTACTCACTCCTGCAATGTGATTCCTGTCTGTGCTGCAACTGCCTGAGGTAGGGCAGGATTGATGGAGATCCCACAAGACATCATTACAGGCTACGTAATAACTGCTCTGGAAGTCAGAGAGCTAATACAGAAGTCAATGAAACCCATGGCTGTTCTCAGATCACCTGTGGGTTTCTTGAAAGTTCAACATTCACTGCAACCTTACCAGAGCTCAACATTTCTCAAATCAGGTAAATATATCTTACCAAATTTAACAATGTGAATAGGAAGGCTAGATCAGAAATGCAATCTGCTTCAGAGATGGACAAAATGTACTTTGTATTTATGAAGTCATCTGAGCACTTAACTACTACAATTCTTAAACTGGAATCATCATCAGAAGTGTGATGGACCACTTGAGTCAGATATTCTGCTTTTGTCAGTAACTGCAGCTATTGCCATGTAGGCTTACAGAAATTGTTTCCGATTACTCCGCTAATTGTTTGGTGCCATATATTATTTAGATGGATCAACAATTGTGTGCAGATTTAAAGAAATATTTATTTTCTTAGGTCTCACAAGACTTCATGAAGTTGCCTACCATTCAGATTATGCATTTGATACTCTTACATTATTCTTCTGTTGAAATATAAAGAGGAGCACAGAAAATTTGAACCATCTACACAAAACCAGACAAGAACTGTGACAAAGCAAAGAAATAAAACAAGTGAGCAGGAGGCTGGACTACATGACTGCCTGAGGTTCCTTTTATCCTATAATCCCACAAACCCATCATTCCTAGTCTTCTGTCCTCTGGCCCTTTGTACTCGTCCTGTGCATAAGTATAAAGCCATTACAGGAAACCTAACTGCAGATTTTCTTTTTCTGAAAATAAATAGATACCGAGCCTTACTTCTTTTCAGTCATGTACTGTATTAGACTAATACTGAATTCAAATTTCAAAATAAGAACAAAGTCTCAGGTGTTGGCCCTGACATTCACACTTGCTGCCATTATACTTCACGGCATAGTCCCCTCTTTTGGAGTGTTTTACTTGCATCCTACTGCATCACTAACTTAGGCCAGTCAAGGCTGAAGCTTGCTGTGCTAATCCACGAGTGTAAANATACACAGAGGGATTTGATGAACAGCAGATGCAGAGAAAAGAGGAATTGTTATTTCTATTTTGCAAATGTGCTATTCAGAGAGGAAATGACATTGAAGCAACAATCTCCTTAAGGGCTTGACAACCCCCCTCCAAAGAGCACCTACCACACGTTTCTCTGCTAGCAAGTGATTCTCACTCTCTTTCTCATTAAGACTCTTCAAGCAAAATAATCCCAAGCTTCTTAAACTCACATTGGCCAGGATGATCATAATGTCTGTCACCAATCTTGGTTTTCAGGCTTTATTAGTCATACATTTCATCTGCTGCCCAAAGCTTCAGCTAGTGACTTTGTTCCTTCATTTTATATGTCAGACATGATATGTAGCTATGAAGAATGATTACTGTAGCTATTTTTCAAGAGGATTTTTAACTAATACACATATAAATTCTCAGTTCAGCAACTAAATAAGGTATATATTTGCAGGATGAACTAACAGCTCAGAAGGGGGCATTATGGACTGCTACATAAATAAATACACTTTTCTAAGTCATCTCTAAGTCTACTCAAATTATTGATGCCTTTCAGGTCAATACAGTATAACTGTGCCATAAAATACTTTAAGAAGATGGACAGTCATCCATCTCAGCAAAATAACCAACTGCTTAGAAAGATCCTAACAAACACTAAACGTAAAATCTTTCTTAAGTAGACCAGGCTAAAGTCCAACTACGTGCAAGCACAACATATATATGTAAAATTCTATTTTATTTACACAGCAAGCAATTCCTTGTACGTTTAGTTTCTCGAGTTGCTATTCGGGGGCAGCAAGGGAAGGAAATGTTTGCAGAACAGCTGTGGGGGAACAATCAGAGGAAGAAGTGGCCTGCAGGTGTCAACCCTGCGGGACATCCCTATTGTGTCACACCTTCCTCGGGGTCCAAGGGACATGAGGGAAAAAAAAAAAAAAAAAAAGGCCTCTGAAAGTGAGGACAAGTTGTGCACTCCTTGAATGATCACTTGTGTCTTACAGACTTGGGCAAACAAGCAGCCAGCCTGGCACCCCACCCAGGCCATCGCGTGAGCCCGCCCTGAGCCTGCAGCAGCATGTCAACAATTTCAGCAGGGAACAGAACAGTTTTGTCTCCTGAGGAGGGAGGAGGAAATACTGCCAGTGGATAGAACTAGCTTCTTTGATGGCTTGTATTAGCCTAAGCTCTCTGTCAGGTCAGGGAAAAGACTCTCCTGCAGTACATACTGCTGTTGCCTCTGAGTGTGTTTGTCCTCATGTTCAGAAACAGGCCATTTTCCATACAGATGAACAGTACAGAGGTATTGGACAGTGTGAGTGATGCAAAGTTTAGACGCCAAGAAGTTTCACTGGTACAATAAGCAGAGAGCAAGCTCCCTGCAGCACTGGGATCAGTACCTGCACAGTGCTATCTTAATTACCAACAAGCAATACCATAAAAACAGGTATGTTCATCTGTGGCTTTCAGAACGCTTTATAAAGATGTTTAACCATCATGATTCCTTGCTGACAGATGCTTAAACAATATTAGAAAAGTTATCTGGCATTTTGTAGACAGTTGCTATGGCTATTTAGCATTGCTTTCGTACACATTTTTGAGGCATCCATTGAATAAAAATTGGGACTGAGCTGAAGCTAAGTAAGGTAGGTAGCTCTTTGATGACATTATCATAGATTTTGCTTTATGGTAGCAATATTCAAGCAAAAAGGCAACTCTCCACATATTTCAGGAGGTGATGGCTTCTCAAACCCTAAAATCATTCTTGATAGAAATACAATTGATAGTGTGAAGACAGGAAACATTTTAGACATAAGTGCAGACACAGCCACAGAAATCACTGAAGAGTAAAAATTCATTCCATTTGTTAAGAAAAGGCAAACACTTTGAAAAGATTAGACTGTGTTGTGTTATTCCATTAGAAAACTGATGAAGTTTGAAGCTCTGCAGAGGCATTCAGATTAGGTCTATGAAGATCTAGTTCTGACAGAAACATGCTGACTAAGAAAAATCCCTTTCTATATTTAAAAATTGCAGCAGATGGTGCTAGCAGTAGGATGCTGCATCAAGTTGTTATGACTGTGGGCCCTCTCATCTATCACTGAAAGCCTCAAAATGCCTACTGCAGGTCTCAAGCTGAACTCTGCAAATTCTCCAAGTACTAACATGATTTATTGGGTACCAAGTGCCTCTGGGTCAGGCTTCTTTGGAAAAGCTTCAAAAATTACATTCCTATGGCTTAGGAGGACTTGGGATGTTTTTAAAATAACCAGGACATTGGAGATCTGTACCCTGTATTCACTAAGCAAAAATGTTCCCCCACTTCCAGCGCAAAGCCCCGAGCTTTTGGAAATCTTGGGTATTTGTACATGGCATAACATAGAGATAGTCAAGCCTGTCAGCATGCCAGAAGTGGTGTGAGCCAGCGCCTGGCACAGAGGTGACAGCTCATGGCTGTGAAAGATGGCGACTGACAGATGTAAGCAGCATCTTCAGCCTTCTTTGGAGCTACAAGTCACGTGGTTTCAGGGACCCTTTACTGAATGTGAGGCTGCACAACATCGGCTTTCAACTACATCAGCTAACAGAATCATCCTCAGGCTGAAAAACATGCTGCCCAGTCTCTGCGTCTCGCAGAGGAGGCACAAGGGACACTAGCAGTCTTCCCTGTCCTCCCACGCCACTCACGCTGCTTGGAGCAGCACCGCTCCATCCCACCCTCCTCTGTGCAGTGCCAGGGAACCAGGCTGTCTTTGCCTAAGGGTTTGAACCTGCTTACGCCCACGTCAAAGCTAAAAATCACACCATCATGTAGCTACCCCTCCTGGTCACCTCTGCTTTTTAGCAGCATGGGCAATCATCTGAACAGAACGAGACAAATCAGTGGAGAAATTCCCTCCCAGCCTTCTGAAAAATCCACAGTATTTTTTATGAGTTATTAAGCACACAGCCCTGCTGAGTGATGATTTTGGAGTTATAAAGGTATTCACTGCAGGAATTTTTTATTCATTTTCTCTCTTGCCATGGCAACCAGGGTATCAAAGTACTTCAGAGGAAGACAGCACCTCACAGTATATAAAATGTTTGCAGCACATCTGACTTGTTTCTTTTTTATAACGAGTTAAGCATTTTTAAAGCTCTTTTAGAAAAAAACCAAAACCTACACAGCACAATTTTTTCTGCCTGATTTAACAAAAGGATGTGGATATAGTCTACGCTTCATAGAATTAGAGGTCCAGAATTCTAATAAAGGGCAAAGACTGTGAAACAGGACCTAACTTGTTTTCTTACAGTTACACGGCACACCTAAAAGAACTGGCAAAAATACCAGAAAAAAGCCACTTTGTCTTTTAAAGACAGTTCTGTGAGGATTTGTGGAAATGCATTAATTTAGGTTTTTCTTTTTTTGTCAATGCTTAAAGTTCAGGATCCTGCTTCTGCACATCTTATTTGCGTGCCAGTAGCTGACGCCTTTCCTCAGTTGTACGAGACAACAAAGAAATAGAGGGGAAAACTGACATACCTAACGTACTGTGTATTTGTGGAGGGAGGGAACTGATAGCTGAAGGGCTCCTTTAACCCAAGTCAGGATCAAGTCTGTAGCATTTATCCCAATCACAATGAAGCAGGAGATTTTCTCATTCCTAAAATAGCTGAAATTATTACTGTGCCATTAAGAATTCTACATGCCTGTTGGGATCATGACACAATCAGTAGACGTGCAATGATAGTGATGAAATTCTCTGATTCAACAACAACTCTTTAAAAAGAGTTGTCAAAATCAGACTGATTTCCATAAAAAGACGACACTCGATTAGCAAGAACTGCCTTGCCTTTCTCTTGTTATCCTTGTTGAGGCAACAGAATTGTCTCCGGAATACTTATTTGAACAAAGATAAATTACTTGCCTTAGGTAATTCTCTTATGACAGCGCTTTCAACCAGTTAGCTATAGTAACACTTTTCTACTCTAAATTGTTTATGTATACTTGCTTTCATATCCTTTTATTCCCTATTGTAAAGCACAGAAAATGTTAAGACTGAAACCTCTCTCCCCATTTTGGGAAGTACAAACCCAACTATAGTCAACCAACAGACTCTTAACAGCTTCAGCAGACTAAAGAATTAGATAGAGAACATCTCTGCTCTCATCCTTCTCTCAGCATTTTAAGATGAAAAAAAATAGATAGTGAAATGGAAATAAATAAAACTCGTAAGAACTGTCTGGAAATAGCTTTTAGGCTTTCCGAGCAGTGTGACAAGATCAGGGAAAGGATTTTATTCTCATATATTAATAAATGACATTTCCAAGAATGAAAAATAATGCTTCCACTAATGAACACTTCCCAAACACTTTCACACTTGTATTGATTATATTATCCATTTGCTGAAGAACAACAGTTATCTACTCTTATGCAAATTAAAACCAGAGTGAAGAATAAATAGCCCATTTCTATACAAATCATGACAGATTCTTTAGTTACCAACAGTTATTATATTATCCTATCGGATAATATATGCACAATTGAAATCCAGGGGGCAAAAAGTCCTGCCAGACAGTATCGAAAACAGATTTCTCGCACATTGATTTTATGAAATGAATCACAGTGTGCCAAAACCAAAACCAAATTCTATCCTTCTGTACCAACTTGAATTTTGGAAAATGTTCAAAGACAAATCATCTGATAATTGTGTTACTGCCCATTGCAAAACAAATGGAATTTTGCTATCCAACCCTAATATCTTGCTTAATTATCCTAAAAAACATTTATTATTGCATATTTCTCAAGTAAGTTCATTTACTTTTTTTCCTTTTTCATCTTTTTTTTTTTAATATGCTTTATTAGCAGTCCATAATGCACAATAGGAAGGAGGCTTATTACTTCTGAAGAACAGTATTTCCATGGCAATACAAGTCATCTATAGCAACAATCTCTTACCATCTTTTCCCAACACCTACGACTGCTGGAGCTTTGCTTAAAATTATATAATAAAATAGACTACAAAGAACACAATCTCAGTAGAGACTTTAGTCCTTCCCCTATGTATCAGATATTCTTGGTTTTGTAAGAGCCTTTAGGTCATAAGATTTCTTAAGCAATTAGAAGCTCTTTAATTAGACACAGGTGCACACAATGTTGGCACACATTTCCAGAGACAAACTCAACCGATAGACTCTCAATGAAGTCACAAGGAGTGGACGACCATAGCTAGAAGACCAAATGTTTGCTCTTACTTCTTTTGCAAATATTCTAATGCAAAATTTTTACTGTTGGAAAACCAGTAAAATTACTGTGGGTTTTTTTTTTGGGGTTTTTTTTTTTTTTTTTTTTTTTTTAATTCACAGTGGGTGTGAAGCATGGGCACATAGTAGGACATGTGGTAGCATTATTTTCTTGTACTTTTTACTTACCTTTATAAATGTTGTTACATCAGTATAGATAATGTCAATAAACTCATCTCTGGCCTGACATACCAAGCAGACTCACTGATCTCTCTCCAAAACATGCAGCCGTCCAAGTCAATTAAAGCTATTGCATCTGAGCATTCAAAGTTAACATTGAAATAGCAACTCTGATCAAACTCTGTAGTATAGATTTATCTCCATTTTTTCCCAATAAGAACAGAATATTTACACCTGATTATTCTCTGATTTGGAGGGGGGGGGGGGCTGTGCTTATAATTTTTACCAGTACAAACCATTCAGCCTTAATACCAGCATACCAGCCATAGTTAGAAACATATACCCTATTCCCCTGTCCACTAGGCAAAACAGGCAGGTGACTTCCACAACCAATTGCAAGGAAAAAGTTGAAGTTCGCTTATCGTGCTTTGCTGTTAAACCCGGAGTCGATTTTCGCTATACCGGAAAGACAGCACAACTGACATAAAAATAAAGATATTTTGACATAGCAAACTGATTATTTTATTTCTAACCCTCACTGATAATTATCCCACTTTCAATCTGATCCAGCTAAGAGGGAACACAAAAGCCTATTATAAACGCAAGTATATGGCACCGATAAAAGAAATTCAACTTTCTTTTCCAGGCTAAAATTATTTTCTTTAGTAAGACCAAAAAACAGCATTGATCTGCGGCTTTCCTCTTCATGTTTCACTTCAGCAGGATAACAGCAACTCAACCGCATTGTCAGCAATGGACATTATCTTCAAGATGACTGACTTCAGGCCTGCTACTCATTTAATGACAATACTGTTTGTTTAGTAGAAAGAAGGCTGGATGATTGCTTATGTGCAAGCAACAGTTAAATCTGAGGAAAAGACTGATTTTGTAATCTTAATCTGGAAAGGCATTATACTGTTCCCTGAAAAATGAGTAGTTAATGGATAGAGTGCCTCAAGAAAGGGTTGGCATCAACCAGAGTAGAATCTAAATTGCATAAAGTGAAATTAAAATTCTGATCCACTCTAAATAACAGCTCCTACAAAAGAAACATCTGGTCCAAAAAGGCAAGTTCAATGATTTGGCATTGCAGTACTGCATTAAATATTGACACCAATGTTGAAACGACCCTGCTGCCTAATGCAAGAATGCCACGTGCTGGGGCTGTTCTAAGTAGCACTGCACTGAAAACCAGCTCAGCCTTGCTGCTGAATTACCATTTCAAGCTTCACAACGTCATTTAGGAACAGTCATGGCTCTAAGTGAAGTCTTGCTGAGAAAATATGGTAGCTTCTCAGTGAGTGAGGAAGGGGAGGAGTGGATATAGATCCAATCTAAATCAGGCAGCAACAACCACTTTATGTGGTGCCAGACTGTGCACGTACTGATCAGTACTAATGGAGAGATTTTTCAAACTTCCTTGCATAAATATATGTCCATATATCAAATACTCCATGCTGCTGCTACATCAGCGGCAACTATATCTTTTAATATATTCACAGATCTTAATAAGTCTTCTGATCTGGAAAATGCTCTGACTGCAACACTACGCAGTAAGAGCTAGAAAGCTTCTCTCGTGCCTTGCTTCACTCTGGATTTTTAAGGGGCATTATATGCTACTATTTTTCTCTCCTTTCTTAAAAGAAGCTTCTTTCCAGTGGTGGTCCTTAACAGACCAACAGCAGTAGCCAGTGAAGAAAGCCTCCAAACTCTTCTGCATCTACATACTCTCATATATTTGCTTGGTACCTCAGAGAGCACAGAGCTAAGAACAACAGAAATATAACTTCATTGCAGGTCCAAAGAAAGAATCAACTATTACTTCTCCCCCCCAAAAACTGCCTTTTCAGAACATCACACAGGCAACATAACTGCATGTGAAATAATTTCCTGTTAGCAGTCAATAAAGAAACTCCAATCCAGATATCAGAAACTTAAGGAAATAGTAAGGCTAAGCTTACGATCTTACATTCAATTTACAGCGCTTTAGCATGACAGCTACAGCATCCCATTCTTCAAGCTGTTCAGATGAGCTGTTTCCACAGCAGATTTTGTATAGTGATTGGCTTAATGTTAAAAGTCTGTATGTTAAATTGCTGGAAGAGTAACACTGCATCAGTAAGGACTGTTACCATGCATTTCTTTCTTTGATGAGCAATGCCAAACAACATAAACCATTAAACAAACTGCAGTATTGTGGAAGATAAAGACACTGCATAAACTGATGGTGCATGCTAAAAACTCTCCTCCCCTGAAAAATGTGAGGAATTTGCATTGATAGCTTCAAGAGTTTACATATGGTTCAGTGACATTTTTCATTCCATAGTGATCAAAAATTGTTGGGGGAAGGAGGACAAGAGAGAAGGGAGAAGACAGATGACTAATTACAAAGACTGAAATAATACATATTAAAAGAGGTACTTTCTTGATCACTTAAACATGCAAACACATACTTGAATCACAAAAATATAAAATATATACAAATAATTGGAGTCTTTTACAGTAATTTTTGTGTACTGTGAGTCACAGTTCCCCGGATCACTTATTCTTTCTTATTTAATTAGACTGGGAAGTCTAGAACAAATTGCTACTGAGCAAAAACGGAACATATATCTTCCTATGTGACATGTGAGGAAGAGATGGAATATAAAATCATAATCAAGAGTGTGCTAAGGTGAAGGTTATTAAGGCTGCAAAATGATTGTAGTAATCATTGCATCTACAAATAAAGGATTCCAAAGTTAGGGAAGGCTGTGATTAAAGAGGTCTGTATAATCTTGACTTTACCCTCTAGAGTGTTACAATCCAGTCTTCAAGTGACATAATCGTGCTTTGCTCACTATATGTACACAATAGGCAGCACTCAGTGAACTGGACATCAATTAACAATTTGATTAGTCTCTCCGTTCAGTGTAAACTACCACATACTGACATAAAACATAATGACAAATTACATACTAACCAAAATCTTTCTGACAGAGCTTTCCCTCAGTGGCCATCACTTTAGCATCCAAGGGCTTCACCAAAAGTCTTTACTACACCCTGCTATGGAAGGAGGCACTATTATCTCCTCTTTGCAGCTATGAAGTTTCTTACTCAGCATCAAACTTTGGGTTGCAACTTTGAGAACCACCGTAGAAAATCTCTTAAGCCTGTTTCCATTACACTAGTAGCACCCAACTAAAACACCTTCCAAATAAAAAGCAAGTTTCTAATTGATGCTGTCCTGTTCTAAAAACAAGCAGTTTCATTCCTAACTTTTCACAGAGCCTTTGTAGAATCAGAGACACTGAAATCATTCTGAACTTGCATGACCCAATAAATCCTAGGATTCTCTCTTAAAATCCTCCTGTCTCAGCCATTTTCTTCAAAGCTACTCTTCTTACTGGGTTGGAATTAAAAAGATGATATTGGTCTTGGAGGACAAATCAACAACAAAAACCCATAGATTTTGAGCAGCTTTTATTCTCTCCTCTCCCATTCTGAAAGTTTTTGTCACGTTTGTGTATTTTCCACATTCCTTTTAATGCAGCAAGAATCAAGGGAAGAAAGAAAACGTCAGCCCATTATGTAAGCTTCCGAAGGCACTAGTTTAAATTCCTTCTTTTGCCAAATATTTCAATCAAATCATTTTGGCGTTTTTTTTAAATAGAAATAACTGCTCCCTGCGGCAAAAAAAATCAAAACTGACAAGTCACTCGCAGATTAAAGAAACTGAATGAGAACTGCACAAGACTTCCTTAAAGAAAAATACCTTTTTACAGAACTACACTTTGTGGCCCCAAACATCCAAAGTATTGTTGAGAGACTAAGAGGAATGCAACAGCTAACTCAGAGGCGTACAGGGATTCTTACTCAGCACATATTCTTTTTCAGTGTTTTGTTACAGAAACTGTTGAATGATTTTATAAAAAGGACAAGAAAAAACTTCCTAAACAGAAAAAAAGGTAAAATCCCTTTGAGAAACACAAAACTCCCTCTTTTGACATCTATTCCTGCTTTTCAGTGACAACATGCAACATATCTTAACTTTTCTAAGAGCTCAAAAGAACTATAAAAATAGCTTGCTTATGTATTCATTCATTGTTAAAGGAAATAAAGTCATATTGTTTGAGTGAATAATACAGGAAAAAAAAAAGTAAGTTTCTGAAATATTTTCTTTTATTCAAATCTCAATTTCTCAGTGAGAAAATGTTTGGGCAGAACATCTCTACAAGCTTAGTCTGATGCTTTTTAAAAATCAGGTAGGAATTCCACCTTTTTAACCAAGTGACTAGTTCAAAGAATTATGTTTTGGTACTAGATTGTAACCAGGCCATTCAGCTGACATGCCTACTTAAATTAAGTAAGCACTGGCTTTTCTTTGCTTAGTACACATTATAATAGTTTAGTTTTGATGTATGTGTCTTAATGTTCCTGAACCTAGGACAGCAACATAAGTAGGCTGTTTTTCTAAAACAGGTTTTCTCTGATCTTGGAGGACTTAGAATCATAGAATCGTTTAGGTTGGAAAAGACCTTTAAGATCATAGAGTCCAACCATTAACCTAGCACTGCCAAGTCCACCACTAAACCATGCCCCTAAGCACCACATCTACACATCTTTTAAATACCTCCAGGGATGGTGACTCAACCACTTCCCTGGGCAGCCTGTTCCGATGCTTGACAACCCTTTCAGTGAAGAAATTTTTCCTAATATACAATCTAAACCTCCTCTGATGCAACTGGAGGCCGTTTCCTCTTGTCCTATCGCTTGTTACTTGGGAGAAGAGACCAACACCCACCTCACTACAACCTCCTTTCAGGTAGTTGTAGAGAGCGATAAGGTCTCCCCCCTCAGCCTCCTCTTCTCCAAGCTAAACAGCCCCAGTTCCCTCAGCCGCTCCTCATAAGACTTGTGTTCTAGACCCTTCACCAGCTTCTTTGCCCTTCTTTGGACACACTCCAGCACCTCAATGTTGTTCTCGAGGGGCCCAAAATTGAACACAGTCTTCAAGATGCGGCCTCAGCAGTGCCGAGTACAGGGGCACAATCACTTCCCTAGTCCTGCTGGCCATGTTATTTTTGATACAAGCCAGGATGCTATTGGCCTTCTCGGCCACCTGGGCACACTGCCGGCTCATGTTCAGCCGGCTGTCGACGAGCACCCCCAGGTCCTTTTCTGCCAGATAGCTTTCCAGCCACTCTTCCCCAAGCCTGTAGCGTTGCATGGGGTTGTTGTGACCCAAGCGCAGGATCCGGCACCTAGCCTTGTTGAACCTCATACAATTGACCTTGGCCCATCGATCCAGCCTGTCCAGATCCCTCTGCAGGGCCTTCTTACCCTCCAGCAGGTCGACACTCCCACCCAGTCTGGTGTCATCTGCAAACTTGCTGAGGGTACAC
>WAAD01039366.1:47837-76162 GCA_013389945.1 Fregata magnificens
AGCAGTTCTGCTGACCCCTCTCCTTACTTCTCCAAGAATCAAAAACTCTTATCATTTCGTGATTGCTGTGCCCAAGACAGCCTCCAACCGTGACATCACCCATGAGTCTTTCTCTGTTCGCAAACAACAGGTCTGGGGGCGCACCTTCCCTAGTTTACTCACTCACCAGCTGTGTTAGGAAGTTATCTTCCACACACTCCAGGAACCTCCTGGACTGTTTCCTCTCTGCTGTATTGTATTTCCAGCAGATATCTGGTAATTGACGTCCCCCACGAGGCATCTTCACAAATACAGGCTTTTCTCTTAGGGATGATTTGACACATTAAGATGTGTATTTCTCCAGCATGCACTGACTGTAGAGAGAATAAAACCAGAATAGCCAGGGCACCAAAAGTATCTGTAATGTGAGCCAAAAAAGCATTTAAAAGAAATAGTTAAGGTAGAAACTGAGTCCCTCACTCTGAGTCACAACTGAGACTAGAACAATTCTTTGGAGGTCTCAGTCCGGTCCTAGAGTGCTGCTAGCTGTCTTTAAGGCAGCACAATTTACACATTTCTTTTCTTTATTTATTGCAATCACAGAACTTCTTTAAAAATATTTAGATATTGGAACCTCAGAGAAGATATGTTTACATAGCTGAAATTGTGAAAGGATAGGGATTTCTCTGGTGTACAATGATCCAAGAGGTTTTATCCCTTGGGCAGGAAATACTAGTACTCTAATCAAGACAAATTACTTTTTACTAATGTAGACAGACACTAAAGAGGATATTTTTCAAGCAGTGTAACCCAAAGTCACTTGCTGATACACTAAGCCATATAACATTTGGGCAACTGGGTATTTCAAGAGAAAGCAAGCAACAAGATTAAACATATTGGGACCAATTTTCATAGCAAGTTAAGCAGCAAAAGTAGTCAAGTGGTTGCTAATGGAATATACTCACATTAGCAATAGCTTATAAACGTCCAAGCAAGAATTTTTTAAACCTATTAGCCCTTTTTTTCTGCAGTTCCAGTGAAGCAGAAGTTGTGTACGTCAGAAAATAAGAAACGAAAGAAAAAAAAAAAAAAAAGAAAGGACACCTGCTTGGTACTTTAGCTACTAATAAAACAATTTCCTAAAGAAAGCAGAAGGCCAGACATACTTGGGCAGAAACTGAGATACATATGAGGTACTTTGTTAAACAAATGTGACTGAGTTTAAATGGATCATCTTTGTAAATGATAACAGAACTCAGTTTCAAGGTCAACATAATCTTGGCCTCCTCTGCCTAATTTTATGATAAAGATGACAGTTTTGGTAATCTGTGGAACTCCTAACCTTTCAAATTGAGTTAATGCAACCATTAACATACTTTACAGCAGTAAGACTTCTATACTTGGCCTACAAGCAAGTGCTTTGCATGTGAAAAATGTCATTCCTCAGCCACAACTGGCTCTTCAAAGCAACTCACCTGACCTCATATTCATGTATACCTTTAACTTGAACAGCAACAAAAAGAGTCACATTTATTTTACAACACAGCTTAAAACTAACCACTTCAGCATTAGTATTTACAAGTAGTTTCTCTTGGAAAACTAGCATGTACCACTAGATGCATCTTTAATGGCTGAGTTTTCCAAAGGATAACTTGGGATGCAGAGAGCACAAGGTAAATCCATTGGATTAAAGGACAGAATAAAATTTTTTAAAACGTGAAGGAGGAGAACTTGTCAGCCTACACTGCAGCGCTCCTGAAAACTACCAGAGTGCTGATATGAATCATAGCTGAGTCAATCATGTAACACTGCAGAAAAAAAATAAAAGCAGTCCTGGTAGGTAATGACAGGAATATTATATGCTATATGCAAGATAGGAGAGATAGTCATGCCTTTCTTGTCAATACGTTCAAATGGGATACTGGGCTCAAACTGGAGTTCTTCACATTGGAAAGTATATAGACAACACACAGTGCCCAGGAGAGAGAAGCAGAAATGACAATACCTTTTGGGAAATGCAACTGGATTGTTTCATTTAAAGAGCACCAAACTTCATTTTCTGATAAGTAAAAAATTCCCATAAAGTGGACAGCATTAATTGTTCTCAAAGGCCACATGTACATTGGGGGTTAGGAGGGGAAGGAAAAAGGAGGCCACAAAGAAAAGATCTCTATTTGCAGCAAGAAGCATTAAGGTTATATATTGTGAAAGTGTTGACCTGTTCTTACTGAATCACTTGAACAGGACAGGTATTCACGCAGTCTTGGTCTGACAAAAGAGCACAAGCTTTGCAGAATACAGAAATGAGTCCACCACTGGACATTACAAAGGGGAAAGAGGAATGAGGAATGGAAAGAGTCTCCTTACAGAAAACACCCCCTAGTTACATGAAAATGTTAAACAAATTTCTTAGTACAGTGCTTTCTCAATAGTTGCAAATAGTTCAGAAAAAATATCCATGAGGAAATTTGCAGGCAAATCTGATGTTCCTCAGTGTAGGGTCCTGAACCAGGCAATCTCCTGAGGAGAAAGAAGCCTTCCTTTCTATTATTCTGTTATTAGATGCAGGAAAAAATAAGTTTTTGAGAATAAATCATAGGATCTAAACCACAGCTTTAACTGAGATTATTAGGAAGAGAGTAATGATTCTCAAGTCCTAATGAAATTTGCTGTAACATGGAGACCCTAATGTGGTTTTAGGTTGGTTTGTTTTCTTCTGAAACATAATTTGAAGTATTTCAAAGATAAGACAGTCAAGCAGCAACTAAGGTTAACTTATTTGTCTTTTTGTATGGCTTAAATTTTACTCCTTATCTTGAACAAAAACAATCAGCTAAAGGTTTTAAAACCTAAAGAGAGCTAGTTTATTGCTTGCAGGAAAATTTAGGGTTCTTCCAAATTCCCAATAATTACCGAATACAGAAATATCGGAAGATGCCAAATAGATTGCATTTAAGTTGTTTCCCAGCAGGCGTGTTTCCTAAGGACTGCCTCATGCTGTGCAGCATTTCAGAGCCACTGCAATCAATTCCCATTATAATTATTACAGTAATGCATTGCCTATAGCCATGACCTTGTCACCTCAACAAAGTAAGTGCTGACCAGTATTTCAGTGATCCTTGATGGCTTCCTGTCTAACATCTTTAAGGGTTTGGGCAATTGGAGAAGCAGAGCACTTGCTCCTGGCTACTAATCCATGTTGTTTGCTTCAGCTTCTAAATTAATGAGTTGCACCTTCGCTACTTTAAAATATCTCTACAGTGTGAATCTAGATATGGTGCATCCCTTCATTTCCTATGCAGGGCCTCTAGGTTGGTAAATTAGCTATGACTGTCTCTCATATCTTCCTGAAATGGTTCTTTTTTGCTATTCCAATGAATGGATGGATGGCATCCCATTTTTCTGCAGAAAAACACTTTTGCAATTATTTGATGAAGCTCTGAGAGGAATAAGTATGCCAGGAATAATACTTGTGTTTGATCTACCTGAGAGTACCCATTATGAGCAGTCTTGTGCAACTTTCAGCAATGCACGACCGATGTGCTGCCTCCTGTGGGTGTTTGAAATAGTTTTCTAATACACTCTGACACTAAAAATTACAAAAACTGGACATACCACTGGCAGTTCTCTCACCTGTATCTTTTATCACATGAAGTATCAAGCACTGTATGTTACTGTACTACTTTACTCTGCAGCAGCTATTTTTAAATAGCTCGCTCTGCCGCAGGTTTCTGTGAGCATCTGTTTTCATGCTGCTTTTACATATTTACTTGAACAAACAGTATTAGGTTTAACACATATTTTGCACCTTTTCATTCTGGTTTTCTTTCCAAAAGAACAAATTCTACAAGAGAAAATAACAGAACCCTAAAATACAGACAGAGTCAGTAATTTTATGTAGATGTTTAGCTGATGTTTATGCTTTTGAGATTTATGACTTCTGCATTATCTCTCATTTCCAGTTACTGCTGTGTGCGCAACTTGGAGGGTATGCGCTATGCTTTGTCACTGCCATATGGTTCTGAGTTCAATGAATTAATCTGTAAGGTTTCCAATCAAAGCATTGGTGTCGGGAGTAACAGGGAAGATTCAGTTACAGATTTTTAAGTATCTCCCACATCGCACTAATTCACATAACCTTTATTTACCACAGAGTGCCCTGCACGTAGAAGTGAAATGCTTGGTGGGGAAAAAGCATTTACTAGTCCACAGCAAAATGCATGTCATTAGAGATGCATTTATAACGGAATTTTACTTAATGGAGATGGAGGCCTACAGACGCTGTGTTAATGCTTTACAGCAATAAGGTTGTAGCAAGCTTTTAGCACAATATAATGATTCACCAGGCTAAAAATTATACACTGAACAGCGCGCGCTTGGTTGAACCAGCACATTATGTTTTCGGTACATACTCGCACAACTTGGCAAAACACAGCTCCTTCAAATTGCAAACATCATTTATAATAATTGGCAGTATCTTCCAATTGTGCTGGCACTAGAAGCTCCAGAAGAAAAAGGGCTTAAACTATCCAGGCACCATCATTGTGCAACCAGTTTTATGGCTCCCTTCACAGACCTTAATATTAAAACCACAGATACTGCTGTTTATGGGAAATTCATAATGAATAAAAGCATAATTTTTCAGTAAGAGACTATTTACAGACTAGGTTCTTACCAGCTCTGTACAAAATCCTTTTAGATGACCTTGTGGAATGCCTTTGTGGAGCAATGAACACCGAAAATTATCATAAGGATTTTTGTCAGAGTTGACTTTGCATTAGCTAGAAATTTTCATTAAATGCAGTACCTAAAATTATCCGAAGTGGTTCTATGACATCCCTTAATAAAAGGTGTTCTTGCAACTTTTCTTTCTTTTGCACCTATGGGCTTTTCCAGAGCTGATAAGAATAACGCTTTGTTATATTTCAAGGTGAATTTTAATATGTATGGGAAATGACAAACTGATGGCTACTGTGAATAAAGCAGCCTGTTTATCTAAATGATAGACATAGCACAGGCATCCTGATGAGAAGCTTGCCTTACACATGCTGCCCGCCTGGTGATCTGAAAATTTGAAAGGGTATGCCAGTCCATGCAGAATTACTCCTTGGCTTCTCTGCTAAGACTATGAGCAAAGGTCTTCTCCTTCTGTTCTTTATGATAGGGTACCTTTCCACCCACAGGTGACTGGATCCATTACTCCTCAACCCGGTCTGCTCAGATAGAAAAGGCGGGTAGAAATGCGTGTCAGACGACAAACAGGCTTTCCAATACAGGATGTAAAACTGCCTCACTGCGAAACAATGTAATTTTTTTTGTTTGTTTGTTTTGGGCAAAATGGCAGCCAGACAATTTTTGTATTTGAAAATAGCTGTATGAATTTGAATCACCCTGAATTTCTTAGTTTCTTCTTTTAACATGCTAAGTAATAATGTCTAATTCATCAGGCTGACATGAAGGAAAAATATGCTTCATACTACAGTACAGTTCTACTAGGCATCCAAATATCAATAACAGCAAAGTCAGATGTTTTACTTCGCTATGTTTCCAAGTAAAATATCCTTGCAGTGACAGCTAACAAGTGAGAAAGGGAGCTGTAAAAACAAATCAATAATCTGTTAGGATTATTACACATATCTGTGAATTACACGGGTGTAACTGGGAGTAGCTAGAGAAAATTGTTGAGGATTAAAAACTGAATGGAACACTAGGAAAGAATTAGAAATATCAATATTCATTATCTACATTTCCATACTACAGTCTTACTGTGCCAAAAGTTACATCTAGATAAACGTGTACAGGGACAGTACTGAATGCTTAGGCAAATTAGGGATTTGGGATACATAATTAAATCCAATACTATTTTATCACAAGCAGTGACAGATGATGACCAAAAAAAGAAACTCTGAGGACAGACCCCTGAAGACAGTTAGCTATCAGACACATATTGAAGTGGCAAATTTTAAGGAATACCAAATTTTTTGGCAAGCCCTGCAGTATTAACTTTGTCAAAATGCATTTTTATGCGAGATGCTCAGTTGCTAACATATTCATTAATAAAACTTGTAGAATATTTCTTTGCTAGCTGGCTAGTCCTCTGGAAATTTGTAAATGGGAGCAAAACAGGAGGAAAGTCACAGCACATCTCTTGCAGCTTACAGACAGACTTCTGCTCACAGTTCTTTTACAGCTTTCCAGTACAACTTTAATCGAGACTTCTGGGCCAAAACATGTAGAGGTCTCCGAATTTAAGTGACAGGGAGTAAAGGTGTTGGTTAATTTTGGAAAGCAAAGAGGTGAATACCTGGGCAGCCACTGAGGCTGCAGTTTCCACAGCAGACCAAGCCTGCCTGATTGCTGGCCCCTCCAGTCCAGCCCCTGCACCCGTTCACTCCTGGCCATATATTTTGGGCCTTCCTTTTGCATCGATTCCCACCACTGATCACATTTTTCACCAAGCCATTTCAACGTGCAAAGTTAGTAGGAAGCCCATCAAACTACCAAAAGCAAATAGTTTTCTTACAACATTTAGTGATGACAGTGAATGTTGAATAGATGGCAATAAGGACTGGAATTGCTTCTACTTTCAGAAGCAGCTCTAACTGGAGGCTTGTCAGGTGTGAAGGCAACCTAGGAGCGAAGGTTTCTCCTTTGGTGTTACGCAGAATATGAACCGTAAAAACAAATCAGTCTGCTTTTACCAATTTTATTTCCTGAGTCAGCAACCAAGAGCAACTTAACGCACGTTTAGCAATATCTACCATTTGTTATTTATTACAAAATATCAGAATACGTATTGTAACTATACATATCAAAGAACCAAAATACTCTCACACCAAAAAGAAAAAGCACTTTTCCTTGACACGTTGCAAGACAAAAGCATGTGTTTTTTAGCTTTACTATTAAATACATAGACTAACAAAGCAAACTGATTGAGTTTGGACTCTATATGCTAAATGCACAGAGTATCAGTTCTGCTTTGGAAGACTAGAGAACGAAAAACACTTGAGGACAACCAACCATTCTAGAAAGAAACCCCACATTTCTGGAAGAAGAGTTTACCAGGTCAGTTAGGAATAATTAAAAAAAAAAAAAAAAAAAAAAAAAAGAAGAACATTCCTTCAGTGCAAATATGATTAGCCTTGTTCTTGACTGCCCCAGCTCAAATTCTGGATGCAGATTTTTTTTCTCTATATCATTTTGAGAATTCATTGATCCTTTGTGTCACTATGTGTAGCAGAGAAAAAGATTTCATATATTCAACTTTATACCTACGTGACAGAAATCTTACAATCAGACTGCTAACAGCACCACAGTATGATAGCCCTCAAAAGGCAAATAAGATCAGCTTCAAAGGCACTGCTTATCTTTCCCTGCTCTGTGACTTTTTATACTCCCTAGCCTGCAACATTGCTGCACTTCTTCCCACAGACCACCTGTGGCTGAAAGATAGGTCTGTAGCCTGTCCTCCCTTACAACAATCAAAGGCTTACAGGGAAAAAGCAAGTCAACAAAAGGCTGATGTTTATTTCAAGCCCTTAAACTGTGTATAGCCCTATAGGATTAACTTATTGCTAGAATATTTGTACAATTGTTAGTAAGTTCATCTCAGGTTATATTTCTGAGCGACTATGAGAACACAAACTATTTTTCAGGAGCTGTTGCATCTCACTTTTCTTCACCTATACTGTGATCACCATCAGCATTTCACATGTAAAACCACTAAAGTAGACTTAATTTAACCAAACGAGATTATGGCAAACATCATGCAGTTTTTTAAATAATGCAATTATATGTGTGTGTGTGTGTATATGTATACACACATACACACACAAATCAATATCCATAACCCAAAACCAAACAACCCAAAACCATACTGGTGGGCCAAATCATATAGTTAACCTAAAAAGAAATTAAAAATCTGTTTATGAGCTAATCACTTTTACCTTTAAAGATCATCATTACCACAGCATAGAGAGAGTAAGGTTTAAAGCTGATTTAGCAAACTGAAAACTCGTAACTGTGAAATAAACTTTTCTGAAACAAAATATAACAAGAATAACATTTAAGTAAATGGAGGCAAAAGAGATTGCAAGCCTCTCCAAATAAAGAATGCTTCTTTTCTAAGCTGACAGAGAAGACACATTTAACTATATAATTACAAAAAACTTTATCACACAAATAAATAAATCTAGGTCTGAACATATGGAAAGGTATATTCAGAACTGATTAAGCGTGACTTAAAGCAGTGCTCCAAGAGGTCAGATAATACGAATTTATGCTCTAAGAGACAAAAGCTTATTTTTAAACACCAAGCACAGAATTCATCTCTTTACACACAATATTTTAAGTGGTAGCTCTGCAAGTTCTGCAAGCTTTTACAGGCTACCCTACCTTGAACATTTCATGAAAGACCTTCCCATAAATGTGTTGGGGAATAACAGAGGGTCGAAATTTTGGTTCCTAGCATGCCCATCATTATTTTCAGAGCAGCCTGATTAATAATATATATTTTTCTGTTAACTCTGAAAAACAAATTAGTACCCTAGTAAGCTTCCTTAATTGTGATCCTCTGCTCTCCAGAAATTGGAATTATGCTATAAAATCTCTGCACACAAGTGATCACACAGGTTATTAATAGTTCTGGTCGTTATCCTTGCATAGGAAAATGCTCATCAACAGAACAGAGATTGTCTGTGATTAAATCACACTAGCAGCCCCATTTATAGTAGGTTAATGGCATTTAGGTGATCTTCAGCCCACAACAATCCTGCTAAATTTGTGGCTTTTAACAGGATCTGTTCATCAGAGATCTGACCAAGTTTCCCTTGATATCAACAGAAATCCCCCTACCAACTTCAAAAGGAGGTCAAATCCAGGAAAGCCAAATCCAAACCCAAGAGACAAAAGCTCAGAATAACTTGCTAATATTTCTGAATGAGATGCTTCATTGTTGTGCTTTGTTATATTCAGCTCTGGAAACAAGAGACCTTGTCTCCTTGGCTGACAGAGACTCCTTAAAAATACAAGTTCTAAATGATAAATTGTACTTGTCTTTATTCGGGACAGGCTTTTTCACAGCAGGCTTGTCAGGTGCTAGGAAGAAAGCTGATAGCGACACTCTACAAATTCAATTCTAAAATAGAGTTGACATTAAATGACACAGATTAATTCTTTCTACAAAGGTAACCCAAGCAGTTTGCATCCACAGAATATCTTATCTTAATGTTTTTACTAGAACTAATGCAGTCAGAGGGTCATTTATCATAATCTGTAGTCCTAAGATAAATGAACATTGGTATTTTTGAGGGTTAAAGTGCACAGGTGAGAGTTACAAGAGGCAACAAGAGGACCTACCAGTTCATGAAACAGGATACCATGAACGGGTGCAAAAAGACTAAAAGGGTTTTGCTCTTTCAAATGCTGTCAATTGAATTTGTGATAACGCTCACAAGAAATGTAGCAGATTTCCTGGAAGCACATTCCTGCAACTGCTTGCAAGTATGCTTACTGCTCAACTTGGAAATAAACTCTTCGACTTGAATGAAACAACAACAAATTTTAAATGGTTACATGTGTTCTTTATAAATAAGGACCTGAGAAAGGATGTGGAATACAGTAATGTAGGCTTCGCACAGATGATGCGAATATGGAAAAGGATAAACCTCTGGATTCTGACATTTCAGTTACACCCCTGTTTTGCTCTAATTTTTTGTGCATCTTTAGGTCTGAGAAATGCAAATAAATCGGCATCAGTTTTTGTTGTAAACTATTTTTGTCAAAGATACTTGGACATACTTGAGCAACGGCTGCTAAGGTGGATTGCAGATATGCTTCTTTCAGGAGTTGTTGAACAGGCTGAAGTGTATATTCGGAACAGAGTTAGAACAGGGCAGCTTAGCATGGCAGTTAGCACATTGGTGCAAAACCAGCAAAAATTGTCCTGGAAACTAACTGTATTGTACCAAGGATTTTTTGTTGTTGAAGTTTGTGTGCAAAAATCACAACAAATTTAGCGTAATAGTATTGTGCGTGATGTAAAGCTGAAAAATCAGTTAGCTGTAAACATTTGATGTTTGTTCAAGCTAATTAATCCTCTAATAGCTACAGTATTCAGATGAGAAGCTCATGAGAATAGACATGTAATTAGTTTTCCAATATTCTATTTGTGCCAATTCCATAACGTTCTGTTTTGTAACCAGCAAAGAGCATAGAAGGGGAGATGCTAGATCACTGGAGAAAGATAAATGCAGCTTTTTAAATGGTAGAAGCAGGAGGGACTCGCTGTATTATATACAAGGACACTATATGTGTCTGTAATGCTTGGGAAGACCCAGGAAGAAAATCAATTTGTAAGCTCCTAGAGCACAATAAAGTAATGAGAAATAGCCGACACAAACTTGTCAAGAACAGATCACGTCAAACCAGTCTAACTTCCTTCTTTGACAGGATAACTGGCCTAGCGACTAGGATACAGCAGTAGGAATGACATATCTTAAGTAAGCTCAAGCTATTTGGTCTGTCACAGGGAGCATTCTCAAATGGAGCCTAAGAAAGTTTCCTCCACAAGGAATCAGCATAATCATGATCCACAATCAGCTGGAAAATCATAATGGAGCCACAGTTATCAGTGGCTTGCTACTGTATTAGCAAGCTGTATCCGGTGGGATTATATGGGCTCCACACTGTATTCTGCCTAGTCTATTCAGTATTTTAACAACTTCATCAACAATGATATAAATTACACATGAGAAATTTAGGAACGTTACCAAAGTGGGAGGAGACATACTTGGGAAGACAGCAATTAAATTCAAAGTGTTCCTGGCAAACTAGAATTTTAAAATAACAGAACAAAGTTCAAATTAGACATGTGCATGATGAGCCTGGAGAACTGCTAGCAAATAAATTCACACAGAGGAACTCAGTAAGCAGGAGGTGTAGTAGATCACAATATGACCCAATAATATAACTCAGTGCGATTGCTAAAAAATAATTTTAAGAGATGAGAGGAATGCTATATGCAAGCAGTGGTGGTAACTATTCCACTCTTCAATGCTGGTGTCTCTCCAGCTGGAATACTGTACCCAAATTTGAGCTCCAAACTATAAAAACCAAGGAAGCATCCAGAGAAAAGCAAGAAAGATTAAAAATACTGGAAAATATCCTACACATCCTACAAGGAAAGACTGCAATTGTTTTGTTTACAACACACACAAACAAATCTTTCATTAAAACCTTTAAAGAGCCATTTCAAAGCCATGTCGACAATACTGTGTACCTTATCTCGGGTGGATTTTAAGTGATATCTCGGATCACTTCCAGGCCCCATTTCTATGATGCTCCTCCTGAAATATTTCCAACAACACAAAACAAACCCCACCACTGAAAGTCTTCATTGTATAAAACAGATGTAAATGCAGAAAGGTTTACACAACAGACTTGCAAATGATAACAACATAATGGGTAATAAAAATCCATATAATTCAGAAGTAAAAAATGAAAAACCTACTTAATTTATACCTAACCTAAAATTAAACTATATAACATTCTTTTCAAGAGAAGTATACACCATGAAAAGATAATATGGGGGGGGGAAGGGGGGGAGTCAAACAACTTCTACACTTGATATTAAAGAGAGCAGTCACTCTTAGTGTCCCTACATGCTACAGTAATCAGAGAAATGAAAAAAAATGAGGAAAGAATTCTACTCTTTATTCAGATTTAACATCCAGTAATTGGGGAAAAACTCCTTTTTCAGCTGCAGAAAAAAAACCCCACTAATAAAAACTGTCTTCCAAATCAGCTAAGATGTATTTAGTATCACATAATGATGACAAGGAAGAACTTAAGAAGATTCAGAAAAAGTATTTAAAAATATTTTGGCACTCTGGAACTGACCTCCATGGATGCAATTGCATTAGGCTTGTAAATGCAGACTAATCAGGCTTTTCACAAGACGTATGCCTACGTTAACTATCTATAAGAAATTGCAACTCATAGGGCTATGATTAATTATGAATAAGCTTTACAAAACTTTTTTTTTTATGAAATCTCTTCAGTTCAGTGAAAGCTAAGAGGCACTTGAAATGGCTTCGCTTGTACAAACTATACATTATCCCTACTGGAAATCTGCATGAAAAAGTTCTCCCACATTTCATCACAAAGGAGTGATGAAAGGTCAAACAAAGAGAGACAGCATTGCTATGGGTTTCTTTGTGGGTTTTGTATCAATAAATGAGCTGAGTGGATCATCTACAGGGCTGAATGTTGTGGGAGCTGGATCGTTTACCTGGCTTTGCCATTTACTCAGAACAGCATCAGACAAAAATCACTAAGCAGAGAACCCATTGCCTTATTTGAAAAAATAAAGTTAGTGGTACTGCTTATGTTTTTGGAATCCTTCTCAGTCTATGAAAGAAGAGTACTAAATTATTTTTATCCTGAGGGGCAAAGAGCACTCCTGAGTTTTTGCACCCTATTTTAAGTAATTCATTCAACATCCTGTAGCCAGCAAACCTAGCTGCTCAAAAATAAAGTCCAGCTCCCCACAGTAAAGATTAATCAGTTGTTGTTTGTAGCATGCTTTAGAGTCCTTAAACAAAAGATGTCTCACAAATGGTTAAGACTGATTTCAGAAATGAAAGGGTGTACAAAACCCCTTTGTTTTGGCACATAAGAAGAAAGGTGAGTGTACACAAAGAGAAGGATTGGTCAAGTCCCTGAGGATATGACAGAGGGGTGGGATAAAAGTAGCCTATACCTGTGTGAGTGGGGCAGAATGGGCAAAGTGTCTCTGAGCCGATTGGGTATATAGCAGCTGCCACCTGGAATCTGCAAAGCAAAAATGTTAGAACATGATGCTTGGCCTACATGATCTGTCACTCTGTGGCCACAATGGTAGATCATAATCCTTCTAGGGCTCTCCGACTGGACTTTCCTTGAATCACCAAGCCAGACTGCTGACAGAGAGAAAGTTTCTCTGTCCCCTTCCATGGGCACATATTCCCAGTGCCTGAGTGAGAATCAGACTTCAGGTTTGTGGCAGGCGAGAACATGGGGACATGGTTCCGACATCATCTGTTTACATACATCGCTTTGTATGGCACTGAGCCTCATTTTCAGCTGATGTAATGATTTTAATGGAATTAACAATTAATTCAGCTGAGAATCTCACACACTGTCACCTTCTTGGACCTGAAAGTTAAAATAAAATGTCACTTCTAATGGTGACTTCGAAGTTTACTGTTATGAAAATTGGCATTTAGATACACTTTAGGCCCTGACACTTTCCAGGGACTACAGCTCTGACCGGAACTATATTATATACCTGCTACCTCAGCTCATGCATTAATAAATCAGCCAGGTGATGCATTTTTGGTGGCCAGCTCATCGTGGCCACCAAAATTAGCTGATCAGGTTAAATTTCTGCTAAATACCAATGCTGGCTTTCAAAGCAGTATGATCAGAACACACATACCACTGTCATAAACGTCACGCTAAAATACCAAGCATTAATCAACACATGGACTTATGAAAAGAAAAGCCTAAAATAATCAGGTGGGAGAGAAATTGCATTTCTCACCTTTATTCCTGATCAGTTCAGCTTGTATTTGCTCACATCACACTTACGCATGTCTTTCTCCTGTCAGATATTATGCTCTGCTAAACAAGCTTGGTGACAGCTACCGGGGTGCCTGTTCACCTCTGAACTTCACCATGTAACTACCAGATTGAGGCTGATTCTCTTGAGCAAAGTGTAAAACTGAAGGATGGAAGGGCAGGCAGGGTGTATCTGCATGGAAGTGGCCTGCAGTGCTGCAGCGGGGACACCAGCACCTGGCCCAGCCCTGGGGAGCCCTTTCCTTGTGTTACTGCTGTTGGGAAAACCACACCTGGGTACCCAAGTGCTCACCATTCCTGACTTGCACTTCCCACATCATCAGTGTCAGGGAAAATATGTCCAAAAAGAAAAGAAGATAAAAGAAAAGAAACAAAGCAAAACAAAAAACAAAGCAAAACAACCCCCAAGAAGATATTACCTTGCACAGTGGGAAAACCTAAATGCAAAGAACTGCTAACAGGTGCTGGCAACTGATGCACAAAGTAATTGCTATAACAGAGGAGGGACTTGGAAGTACAGGTCTTAATAATAATTTTCAGCACCCACTAATGATTTTTTTTTTTATTCCTGTGTCTCTTTGTGGTGATGACTGTCTCATTTCTGTAATTACCAAGGGTGTCTTTCTTGATCGTGTTTTCCTCATCACAGCAAGCTTGTAGTGCTAATTAGAAGTTTTTCAAACTGTAAACTAGAATGGAGGCATTTCTGTTGTGAGAAAGTCTCAGCATCAAATCGTATGCTACCCCAGTTATGAGAAAAGGAGAGTAAAGAGATGTAGAGTTGCTTGAAGGAAAGGCAACTTGTTTTTTGTTTGGGTTTTTTTGAAGACAACTTTTCTAAATTATTTCTTCCAATTTGTCAACAAAATTCCTAAGCTGTTTACAGTGGCCTATGACAGTATCCATTATATTATTAGCAAAAGAAACTTTCATTAAACTAATTTAAAGGCAAGGTGTAGATTCAAACAGAAGACATTGTCCAATGAGTAGGAATCAGTAACTTCTCAATACCCTGAATCGGCTACACATTATCAACGATGCTACACTATGTGATGTAGGTCTCATGAGCTGCAGACCGTGCTCAGCACAGCATCGGTTTCCAGTGCTTTTCCCAAACATTTATCCAGCCTAATGAGGGGTGTAATATGGTGGGACACAGACTTTCTGATTCTGTTTTTTCACTCTGCATGATGTTTCACTCCCAAAGCGCTAGAGCACAGCCTAACACTCATGGTTTGAAATAAGTACGTCAACAGTTAGATAAAAGCACCACAATACAGTGTGGGATACTAAAACTATCCAAAGAAGGAAATGCAGCCTGAGCTTCAGCGAAGAAAACCCCATCCAGAAACATAAATGATAAGAGGCAGGGGATGCTTCTACCGGAATTACGTGACAAAGGAATGACAAAGCACATACATGCAAAATATGCTCAAGCAAATGCTCAAAAAAGGAAGGATATGACCAACAAAATGAACCCCTTAGTATTTTGAAGGCAAGAGCCTTACATTTTCTTTTACCACCTTGTCCTGATACATGAGAATCATGCTCTTTCTCCTGTACATAGCACACAGCCGTAAGATAAGAATTCACCAGCTGAGCCTTCCGTAGAGTGCTGTAGAACAGTGATCAAGTTGTGAGGGTTTTTTTGTTTGGTTGGTTTTTGTGGGGCTTTTTCAGGGTTTNTTCCATAGAGTGACCTTTTGCATCTACCAGGAAAACATGTCACTGAGAAAAACAACAACATCGTGATACATGCTAGAAGCAGAGTTCACTGTCCGCTGGCCCTCAGCCCAGATCCTGAAGTGTCCATGCTTATTTTGTAAGCCTGCATTACCATAATAGCAATATTTTATTAGCAGAGAAATTCAAACTCTTAATGTATGTCTGGCTTTTCATGGCTACATAATGTGCAAAGTCCAAGTATTTCTTCACTTCCTTTTCACTTCAATCCAATGAAACACATCCTGGCTGCAACACCAGCCCCTCTTCTTTCCAGAAGTATTCTGGCACCCTCTTTCATATTGCCTTTTTTCTTGGAATAAAGCCTGCTTCTCAAACCTGTTCACCTTCTTCCACATTATCACTTTCAAACACCTTTTGTAACCATTCTCATATCATGACTGTACAAATCATTTTGAGATCAAAGAGTTTGGAGTTGCCTGTAAACAAGAAAAATGCTGAAGATTTATGTCAGAAATTGTTTGGTGCTTTCCAGGCTGGATTTTTTCACTTGAGCTGCTAGGTTTTTCCTTTCAGAATTAAGGATAGTTGCTTTTTCCACAGCTTCTGCTTTGGTCACATGTGGTGACTGCCTGAGGCCTCACGCTCTTTGGAGGATCCTCATTCTATTCTGGGATACACACTGGGAGACATCATAAAACAAAAGACTGTGGCAACAGATAATAGCTGAAAGCATCAGCTCATACACTCGTTGCTCTCATTGAACAGGCATGCTATAGAGAACCACCTGAACATAAATAAAGCAAAACACAACCCCCACAATAAGACAAAACAAAACAAAAAAACCCCTATATTTTAACACAACTTTTCAGCCGGAGAGTGTTTAGTAAGAGACAAAGGATGGTTCATCATTAATGCAAATATAAAGTCATTCACCAGTGATGACACTTCGTTTTAGAGGAAATCAATGTTCCAGTGTGATCTGAGTACAAATATTTGTGCTAAGAAAGATGATCAAAAATGGAGATAGGGTCCAGGAATGGAGATAGGCCACTGAAAAATTGGCTCAAAACTTGCAAACGTTGAGCCCATCCCAAGCAATCTGCTTCACCAAGGAAATCCCCAGTAAATAGCCTATTTCCTGAAAAGTGTACAGCAATTCTACAGCCAGAAGTTCCCCTTCTGACTTGCAAATAGAAATGCTTTTAAACAACAAAAGCAGCAGACTTAGTACAAGTAATTTAATCCCGTACTCAGCATGATAGAGTTCTACACAATGAAACAGTAAGGCCTAGTACAGCCTTGGCAATTAGTTGCCCATTTCCAGTTTTAAGTACTGAAATAAAAGTGTTCATTAGGACATGGGTGGAGATGAAACTTGAATGAAGAAACGGAAGGATATATATTCCGTCCTCCACTTCTCCAAGAATGCTTCAGAAAAACAAGAAGAGTCAATGTCAATATAGCCATGCCATGCGATATCAAACCAGGAGACAAAGGAGCTAACACACAGCTCACAAAGGAATCTACAGCAGAACCAGAAAATGGACTTGGTCCCAACTTGTGTCTTCAGATACTCCCAAAATTACATTGTTTTAATCAGATTTATAGTACCGGTATACAGTTAAACCGTCAGTGTGCATGTATGCCTTACTGTATGTTCTATAATTATTATGGGTAGCAAAACATTGCATTTCTTTGTAAAGGACCAACCAATTTCCTTGTAAAGGACCAAGTGTTACAATACTTGGAGAACAGGAGATTGTAGTCTTTGCAGCACTGCCAATATGGGCAAAACTCTGCCATAGATAGCACACAGCTGTTCCCTACTCAGGTGGCCAAAACACTTATTGCCACCCTGAAAGCTCTCCACAAATAGCATCTGTCTAGTTATTATTTGTAGCATGGCTGTGCTTGGCTCATACCTGATGGGCCCTGGCAGCGATGGGACCATGCAGGTTTTGGCCTAAGGTCTGCATCTTTATTTTACATGATGTCCTTCTGATTAGTATTCTCACTGTAATAAAGCCATTTAATGCCATCTACATCAGTATGACAAGAATGTCTTCAACAAATTGCAGAAAAAGATATGGGAATTACTTAATCCACAGTGTCTTTTCTTAACAACAAAAGAAAAGAGCTTGCAGTGAAACCAATATGGAAGAAAATATTTTATTTCAATCTGTGTCTCTCCATGCTTTTTAAAAATTGAGTATGTAATTGAACAGGTGTCACAGGGAAAAACAAGGGTTGGGAGTCTAAGAGGAGCTTTTTGCATGAAACAAGAGCTATAGATAAAGCCTGAGGTTAAAATACAACATCCCAGGGTCACTTTCCAAAGCACCATCAAAAGAAGTAGGATCACTCTATCTTCTTACATGCATATAAAATAACTGTCGAAGTGAGTTTTGTCCAGTGCGTTTTTTCCATTTTTTAAGGGTCTAAATGTTGCAATTAGCTCTACAGACCTAAGTCCCACTGTCTGGTGTAAAGCCTTGGCACAATATTGGGCTAACGCTGCTGTACTACTTCCACATGTGAGTGCTTCTGACAGCATTGATCTGCACCGCATGCAGGCAGCGACTCAAAGTGGCACAGCCTGGGGTATCTGCATGATTCTCCGCTGCACAGTGAAGATGTGCTCTTAGAGACTTGTAAGAAATTATGAATTTTCACTTCCTTTGCTAGCCATTAACCTATGAGCAGTGTAGCAGGGATAGCTAAAGGGAAATTTATCTCCATTTTAAAGGAAAACCTTAAGATAATATCAGTCATAATCTATATGTTTTCCTGATACATTTCCAGGTTTATTGTATTTTCAAAATTTAACTGACAAATACAATCAAACCTAGTTTCCATCCTGTTATCATGATTATACAAAAAAAAGAAGAGGCTTTCTTTCAAATACGGAAGCTGGTTTCAAGCACAAAGTTTCTTTTTCTCAGCAACACTTTCTTAAACAACAAGTTGTATTGGGCAATCAAAGACAATCTTCAGAAAGCCACAAATCAGACATCATGCAATGATATTCTGGGTCTTTTTTTAGAGTGCTTCCTCTTTCCGACTTTAAATAAAACTGAAAGGGAGCACAGTTTTATTCACAATATATGAGAAATAGTTCAAAGAACTATTTCCTCAAATCTTTACTACTCGATAAATGATTTAAAATAAAAAAGCAAAAATTCCTGCATGTTGAAAAATCATGACTGTTCTTTTTCACTTTTATTTTAACTATTCCAAGTTTACATTCAAAATAAAAGTTTCAACACCAAAAAATGCTTAATTCCTGCAATCCTTGCAAATCCCTTCCTAGAGTAATAGTAGAGTAACAGAATAACGGATTAATAACCACCTTTTCCAGGCCAAGTTGCTACCCATCTCCTGTCAGACCACGCTGCTTGGCATTTCCTCTCTCATGACTAGCATCTTCTCCCTTTTGGCAAAAAGCAACGAAAATCCAGTAACAGCTCCCTGTTCTAGGTCAATATTTCCTCAAAGCACTCGCTACACATGGCTCTGCCAGAGGGTCCTGTAACAGTCACTGCAGCAGTCTCCAGTGTCTTGGAAATACCACAGATGCAGCAGGGTGCCAGTTAAGTCTAACTCTTCCATCAGCACCACAGTGCTGACACCACTGAGGTTACTCGTCTGCGGCCCAGGACTAAAACACAGCAAGTTGCCCGAGGAGGCAGCCAACAGAAAAGGTCTCAGCACTATTTGCCATAACTACTCCATCTCTCAGATACCAGTCAACCTGCTGGACTTCCAAGAACCCACACTATGACAACTTCCTATCCAGCAAACAATGTATTTTTTGCTATACAACTGCTCACGGTCCTCAACTAATTGGAAATAAAAAACTGTTAAACTCTGGATTTCCCATCCTCTTCTAAAGTTCCATTTTGCTAACAGCAGAACCAATGGCACTGATGAATGACAATAACAAACCAGTACCAAGCAAAGGGAGACACCAAGATAACTTTTAGCACTATAACGAAGTGCAAGTCAAAATATAGGCGCTATGCAAGTACAAAAAAATAAAATGAAATCCATATTCATATGTTGCAGCAGCCTTGGCATTGCTTAGAGATAATACTCCATCAAAACTAAACTGCAGTAGTAACATTCAGAAATGGACTCTCACCAAACACTTGGAGCCAGTCTTCACATATCAAAAAAATGGAGGAAAAGAAGTGTCTCCTTCCAAAGTCAGTGACTTCCAGTGACGAAAGAGGACTATGCCTGTGTTCACAATTAGAAATATTAATCACCACCTCACCACGTAAGACATATCTTTTGTTCAACAGCACTCTTACAGCTTTCTTGGGAAGTATAGCGCTTCTAATTTCAAGCCTGCAGCATGTATGGGTCTTCTGTATTAGGAAAAATCACAACTGCTTGCATTCAAAAATGAACAGCACTTATACATTTAAAAACTGTATTTGGGGCATTATTTTAACATTATCATACTATCTCAACAAGGAAGATGCAGCAGAAAAGACATCAGTGCTGTATTCTCTAATACCAAGTATATGTTCTCTAATACCAAGTTCTGCAAAAATATCCCCCAAAATCCAGTTATTTCTTTGGGATTTTATTAGCTTTTTTTGTCTTCTCCTCCGAAACCACTGTATACAAGTAACTGGGTGGATGGTGACAAAACCTCATGAGAACTATTTACTCCCACAGTGGTTTCCCACTTCTCCAAAAATAAACATACCATTATGTTTTTACACTTGCTGTAGGTTCCACTACATAAAATTCTGAGGGGGATGGGGGTTTCCACTTCATATACACAGCGGTATGTTGCAGTATCGGTGCTAGCAGGAAGCTGCTCTCTTTACAAAAAGGGAAGCTGGCTGCCTGTAGTTTTTTTGAAGTCACAGCCTAGCTTAACCCTATATGGGCACATCCACCTTCTGCCAAAGATGAGCCCATTCAGGCTTTTCAAGTGTGATATGTGGTTGCGAGAAGCAGAATAAGAAATGACAGAGTAAGTGTTGATTGCACCCACGCCTATGCCTAACTCATAACGCAGAAACTACAAAAGGTCACATCTTGCTAATGCTGAAGGTCAAGACAAACTCTGCCTGGTAACTGCACATGGATCACATTTAGGCTATGGCATTAAGAGGCTTTCTTTGATTCTCAGGCAAGATGACATATGTCCCACTCTAGACTTATTTGTCATCCTCACGAGTAGGCAGGAAAAGCAAAAGGAGATACCCTACAAAGGGAAGTCAGTATCTTTGTTATTACAGCATTTTAGGCTTTACTGAAAAAAAAGAAGTCTTTACAAGGAAGCTGCATAAACATAACTGGCTTCCCGGTAACCTTGTTTACTAATAACACAATCTAAATACAATTGCATGCTCCTACGGCATTAGGTTCTGATGGCGTCTGCAGCAGAGCTTGGAAGGCCTGCCAGAAGGTCTTTGAATTTTTTATACGGAAGTCATCTTCATCCTCAAAGTCATTGGAGAAGGTGTCCTGAATCAGGAACATGTATATTGATTTAAAAACAAAACAAAACAAAGAAACCACAAACAAACAAAAACCTACAAACAAAACAACATTTTCACTTCAGTTCCAGGCAAAATCTGCAGCTGTTAGCAGGGAAGGGAAGCAGCATTTCTTCATTGATATTATTAACACGGAAAAACCTTGGATCAAATGAAAGTAACAGAACAACGTACATCCAACTCAAAATTGCATTTTTCATGTTTCTTGCTTACTTCCTATACTTCCTTCTGTTTGTATAATGAAAATCAAAGAAATCAGATTTTGCTTTGAAAACAGACAGTTACTTTGATTTAAAATAACCCATAGATTAACTGAGACCACAGGAGCCCTAGAAGTTTTTTAAAAGTTGGCTTAAACTAAGAGATTGATCAAGCACTAACTGAAAACAAAATTCGTTGGTGACATTGAATCACTTCGGAAAATTCACACTTGAAGGTACAAGTATATGAAGATTTAGTCCTTAATTCTTTATGGCCATGAAGTCATTATCACTCTCATAACTGACTGTTAACCTACTTGGTGTAAAATAGTACAAAATATTTACACATTTAGTCACATACCATCTTTTTGTGCAAATAAGTGTTATTTTTTAGTCTGATTTTCAAGGGAAATGAGTCTTGTGTGCTTATTCCACTTGTCTGTCAAGCTCCCCCAATATTTAATTCCAGTGAGTAACTCAAATTTGAAAAAGGTAGAGGTTTCAGTGCTAAAGAAATACCTGCTCAGAGAAGAACAACTCAGGTTAGTGCCAGCACTGAAGTAAAAGACCTTCAGCCATAACAGACCTGCGTGGCTGGTGCCAGCCTGCGTGCTCACAGCTCCATTTTAATTTCAATATTTTTGGGGGGGGGGGACGGGACACCAAACCCACAAAGGCCTTGAAACGACAAACACCTGCACCCAACTCAGTGGTACTAATTACAACATAAAGTTCAGTTTAGTAATGCAGCAACAGTGAATTTCCTGTAGAAAGAAAAATTGAAAAAAACCAAGTCCTACTAAAAACTTACAAGAGTCTGTTTTGAAGGTCTGTGGTGAATTATCTCTGTGTTTATCATAGCTACAATGTGTCTTGAAACAGCTCAAACCTGGATTCCCTTCAGTCCATTTTATCTTAGGTGTCAACAGAATGGATGCTAATTTCCCTACCTTCTTTATTTTTATGTCACATTTAAGACAGTTTAGTAGATATTAAACATACATAGTTCATGATTTAGCCATCATTCTGATAAGATATGATTGTGCTGTCACTTTCCTTTATGCTGCTATAGTACTTCTCAAGAAGAAAAGAAGATTTATTATTCTTCTATCACCATAACTGCACTAAGGAATAAAATTCTAAATTCCGAGGCTTTTGTTAAACAGTTTTCAGCATGCATTTTAATAACCAGTCCATTTAGCAATATAAATATTATTGATATTTTACTAGATATTGCTTCTTAATGACTATTACAAAACTGCTGTCATTGGGGGATTGGGGTGGGCGGTTTAACCCTTCCAACTCCTTTCCTATTGCCCTTTTCTTGGCACCTAGTATTTAAAATTCTGCCTTTTTCCCTTTTTTGTAATACCACAATTTGTGCTATTTCCTCCTTCTTATGACCCTCCCCTCTCTAAAACTATGCATGCCAAATTTTATTCTGATACTACAATACATTTTCATTGGAAAATAACAGTGTGTTCTGAATAGTAATCCATTGCACCCCTTGTTTTAAGGGGAAGGAGGCAAGACACATGACAAAAATCATAGAGTGAAATAGCTGGAAGTCCACCCACTGGGAAAGGCTGGATGGCAGAACCACTGTGCAATGCTGCTGTAAAGAAATGCAAAGTAAGTATTATTTTTACTTTTTATGATTCTTACGTAAAGTTTCTTTTTTATTTGAAAGCACTGGTGTAGGATAATTTATAGTTAGAGATTTATATTGTTCAGAACTCACACTGGGCAGCCTTAGACTTGAATAAAAATTAGTGCAGACATTAGACAACTCTGTAAGCAGCTGCAGAAGAAAGAATCTTGGAACTATCTGAAGCCCAATTGTGCACTAGGAAATGCAGACAAAGACATTGAACAGCGGCAACAGTTCATTGTAAAATTCAATATTGTTGATAGTTGCTTTCAAAACCCCCTTACTTTCCCCTCCACACACATCATCCTTTCCTTCCATCACTTCAGAAAAATCTCTGATTAAGGGACTCATGTTGTGCTCCTCAGTCATCCACTTCTCCAACATCCACCTCTCAGATCTCATCTAAACACGCACGTCACTTGTAAAAGTCAACTCCTTCTTAACCACTACTATTGTTCATCTAAGATACCACGTCCCATGCAAGATCAAATTACATGTTTTCCACTAACCTCTTCCAAATGTATTCTACTAGCATATAATCACGTCCCTATCTTGTTACCTTCCCTTTCTAAACTATTCCTCCACATTTCCTCTATGGAAATGCCAGCTCCATTTCCATAAAGGTATGTCATCATCTTTTGCAATCACCTTTGTACTTTCTTCCTCATTTCCTTTGTCAATTGTCCAGTTTCCCTAGTCTCCTTATTTCTACGTCCTTATTTAAATTTCTATACCTTTATACAAAACCCAATACAAAACAAAACAAAAAACACCTCACCACTGACATGCTGTCCTCATTAACTACAAACTAACATTACCTACATAGAACATTCCTTTTGCTATTTCCTTATCTGCCTCTGCTTGGAAGATTTCACACTGTAGACATACATGGAATAGAGAGAATTTCTTCTTTCTTATTATTTTACCTATCAAGGATATAATACCATTCAGGAAACTGATTCAGGTTTCCAACCAGAATACATCTAGTATTTTTTCTGTATGACTTAACTGAGCTTTTGAAGAATGTTTGGCATACTGTGGACATACTGTGCAAAAATCAAGTACAAAGAATGGTCAAATGAAAAATTATTTAAAAAAAGAAAAAAAGTCACCACGTTTAAATTCCAGACTGTTGGTTCCTAGCTGTCAGATTTCCACAGAAAACATCGTAAACAATTTCCAGGTAGCTTTGTAGGAATTTTGTATTTTCCAAAAAATGATAATCAAATTAAGATATTTGGGAGATGCTGCTCTAAAATCATACCAAACCAAAAACAATTTTGGATAAATTTTAGCAGCAATGATATAAGAAAGCAGCCAGTTAGAAATGCCTGCCCAAAACCTACTTCCTTTCCTTTGCAACATCTGTACACTGGTCTTAACTAGCATGTCAATTCCTATAACCCTGTGTGTAGGGAAAATGGCAAAACAGCCTTGGTTTCGCTGTAGCTCAAGCGGGAGAGGAATGGAAGTTCCCAGTCACTACCCAGCAGCCCAGCACATGACGCCTACGTAGTGGAAGGCTGAGACTCAGAATTTCCTCTCGTGCGCTACCTTCCGTAGTACTTTCAGTTTTTCTGGGGTATAATTGTAATGGAAAACACAGGGCTCACCACAGTCCCCAGCACGCTTTGCCTGAATGTAGACGTGAAAGAGGAGCAGTGAAGCAGCTCTTTGCTTCGTGGCAGCATAAAGCAGGGACAGACTCTGGCACGCGGGGTGCCCCAGCTATGAGAAGACATGGTCCTTGAGACGCCGGTAAGTTTTGCACAGTGCTGTGCTCTATACTATCTGTTCCCATGTGCTGCTGGTGTTTTAGGAGGCATATGTGCCTCTGGGCAAACTACAGTGAGACCATCTCTGTGCTAGGTACTGCTACTGCAGTGCTGGCAGCGTTCAGCCATCAAGAGACATCTAGCCATGCATGATTTAGTCAAAGTAATTTAATACTATGTTACAGATAAAGCACATTTAAAATTGTGGTGCAGTTTAGAAATTCACTGGTTATTCTGTGTATTATGTGATACTTAGATCATAGGTAATGAATTGATACCACCCATAAGGAAGATTATGCGGTGGTGGCTTTCTACAATGCTGTTGTGGAGAAAGGAAACAGAGGTTGATATTTCATGCTATTCTGGTACAGGATTTTTTTTCTTCCCTCTTGAGTGGAGTACCAGAAAAGACAAAAACATCGATTTGAATGAATATTCACCAAGTGAGATAGTTTCAGTATTGTGCAAGCAGGTTTAAAGTGATGCAGTACACTGACAAGCCCCAAACAAGGAATCAAAGTTTAGCTTTCCAGCATTTTGAATTTGCCTTTGGGGCCAGCTCATCCCAAACTCAGGTGGCACTCCCCAGAACATCAATAATCAAATTTCAGATATTTGAGTCAAAAGATAGGTATTTTGTCTCAAAGATTTCATTCTCAGTCCCTTTTTTTCCCCAAGTTAGTTAATTAAACAAACAAAGAGCAATACTAACACTGAAATTTCAAGAGTTATGGAGCATTTGAATTGCAACAAAATATGCCTTCTGTTAGCTTATGCAACAGAATAAAAAATACTTTCTGTAAGAGCAAAAAATAGCAGGTTTTAGTATATTACAAATAAAAACAATTAGAAAGTGAGAGCTCTTTTCGGACACATGGCATTTACCATCTCCAGAAAATGTGGTTCAGGGGTGTTTTCAGTATAACTTCTGCTAGATCAAAAGTGCTGTCCCGGTACTTTACAGGGAAATGAATGTTTCTGCTGCAGCAAATAAGATCCAATCCCACACTGAGTTTCCCAGTCTGGTGAATTTAAGCTTTAAGTGGATTGGTAGGGACCTGATGCACATAAGCCATGCAATCCCTTGAGAAACGATTTTCAAATTAACTAATAAGATATTGCACTGCTTACAGCTTATTAGAAAGAAACAGTGAGCAGCAATAGCACACAGCTACTATGCCCGGGATTTAAAAGCTGGATTTAGCTGTCATGTCCATAATTCTTAGTGCATTGGTTATGTAAAGGAGTAGGTGAGAGGAGGGTTTAGTTTCATATTAAGGAAAGTAAAAAGGCTCTGCGGAATGTAATTGCAGGATTAGTAAAAAGTATAAGGCAGCTTTGCTCCACTAGTTACATATCAAGTCAATTTATGGAAATCCTTATATAGAAAACTTCAATAATTGAAAATGAGATTCAGTAACAACTTGCTCTTAAATTAAAGGACAAGCAATATAATTTTTCACATTAAACTATTATGTGTAGAGAAGAAACTGGTAAATTTTCACAAGATACTTTAAAGGTTATCTCCCCAAGGAAAAGGAATAAGATACAAGAGCTTCTTGACCGACATTGATAGTTGCAATAGTGATATCTCTGCAAGCGTGCAGATATCCGAATGATAGTCTACATGTCCACAGGATTTCTATGCATGAGAACATTTTGACAGTAATTACCATTCATCCTGAGGTGGAAAGTTAAGGGTAAAGGGACAGAGCAAGCAAGTGCCTTGAGAATAACCTGGTAGAGGTAGCATCACAGTATGTGGACAACACTTAAGAACAGACTATAAAGGCAACAGACAAGATGAGTCAAAACATGGAGGGTCTCAATGAACCTAGCTAGGCAGAGAAACTAGAATGATTAGAATTAAGAAACCATCAAGTTTGGTAATGATGTATACAATCCTGAGCACAGAAAATGAGGTTATCATAAAAACAATCTTTAGCAAAGCTGCCACCTCAAAACTAGAATGGCACAAAAATTTGAGATTGCACACCAGAATGCATCAGTGAAGACTACCAAAGTAGCAGCTAAATTTAGAATAAAGAAGTACTAAGGGAGCAAATTACAGGACAAAAGAAGTAAAAGTCATTGACTTTAGTCTCATAGAAATGTCACGTACTGGTGGAACAAGTGATCTAGTTGTATGTGATTGCAAAAAAAAAAAAAATATAAAACCATTACAGAGGACTGAAGTGAAAGTGCTTTGCTTGGAATATATATAAAGCCAGTGACTACTGCTTTCTAATTTGTGAAACCAATTTCAGAACCTTCCCACCAAAACAGAAAAAGTTACCATCTCTCTTAATATAGATGACCTGTTACAGGAGCTGAAAATGTAATCAATGCATAAACACTTCACTTGAAAATGAAGGTTATTAAAATAACTATTTGATGTTTGATCAGCTTCAACCTTTAGCTGCAATCGTCATGGAGTCAGATTACCCTTTGTTACACAGCCATCCTTGAACAAGCCCTTGCGCAACTTCTCTCCCATCCTAAGGAGACACAGATCAACCCCCCTGTCACATCCCATTAGGAGCAGAGCTGATAAAATGTACTGGGATTCCAAGGTGGCATAGCTTCTTTCATTACGTTTGTCACAATATTGATTAGATTAGGTCTGAAGCCCTTCTTTGGCCTGCTAGTGACCCATCACCTCTCCTGGGAAATTCTGCAGAGTAGGAAAAAAAATTGAAAATGACTGGAACAATAGAGATGGTTATAGCTCATGGAACTCACATAGATGTGAAAAGTGCTGGTTTTTACTAACTACATATCATAATCCATTAATACCAAACTTGACAACTAAATATTACATTATCTTCTTCACAGTAGTTAGCCTTTGGGAGCTTAATAGCATGAAAATAACACATCAAATATTTTTATTTCTTTCACTGGAGTAAATAACAACATGGTCAAAGTGCTGCCTAGCTCATTTCACCCACCAAAAATCTAAAGAGTAAATAAAGAGCAGGTAAGCTTGGTCTCTGTGCAGCCTTGTATCAATTGTCTTCTGCAGTATATTTAGTTTTAGATATTACACTCATGCAGGATAGCTGATGATGTTTCAAGTCAGAGAATTGTTCAACTGAGCCATATGGCATTCAGCTAATCGTAGCAGTCAATAGCTGAAGATCCCTGTTCTTGTATTTTCAACAGACTTTACTTATTGACATTAAACGCTTCTAATATAATATATGCCCCTCATTGATGTAGCCTTTGCATATGACAGATTTGACAGTTCTGAAGGTACAAAGGACTACTCTGAATTGCTAAATATGTTTTTTGATTTAGTCAGAATGGAGGCTGGAGATTCCCCCCACCACCACCACCCTTTTTAAGTATAAGGTCATTTTTTCCTCTTTCACACATGGGCCACTCTACAAATATCATCAGCAGGCACATCTGAGCTACAAGGAGCCTGAGCAATAAGTTCAGTAAATGTCACTCCTTTTCCCTACGCCTTTACCTCCCACGTATAACACCCACTCCTCTGACAGCACCAAAACCATGGTTTGATTTTTTCCTTTCTTCCAAGCGTTCCCTCCTCCTCCTCCTCATCTTCACACAGCTTTGCAAAATACGACAGCTAAGCAATTAGCATCCTATAAGTAAAATAAACATTCCTATTTGCAGTAGGGAAATTGTAGTACATCTGTCACACTCAGTAACACCACCCGAGACAAGATGACACACACTATGATAGCCTGGGAACCACAAGCTCTCATGAAACATTAGCTTCCAAATTTGCTTCTTGTACACTTCGAAGGATAAAGCAACATGAAGCAGAACAAGAATTGTGTATTTCATTCCAGTTTAGCATAACAGAGCATTGCGTCTAGATCCTGTACTTATTTTATTTCCATGGGAGTAGAAAAACCATGGGGGGGGG
>WAAD01039366.1:76256-90087 GCA_013389945.1 Fregata magnificens
ACATAAAAATGTTATTACCTATATGTACCCAAAAAAATACACAGTCCAGGTTACTACTTTCATCCTTTTCACAACTGCTAACTTTCTTGAAAATTAAGTCCAAGAAATTCTTTCACCCTATTCTTAAACTAGTCATGCTTTTTTTTTCCACTCAGGAAAAAAAGGAGTAGAGTTTCTCTTAATATAATCCTAGCTTTTTTTTTTTTTTAATAGAAACTTTTTGTATATTACTGAAAGATTTGACATGGTAATTAACATTCCATTGAAAAAGACTTTAAAAATGAAGGGGGAGCAGGGGAAAAACAATAACTAATTATGGATTCAGTTTAATTAAACTTGCCTTAAATATGCTCTAGGATACTTAAATTGAAAGAGATTCATCTATCTATAGCCATAAAGATTACTCCAAGCTCCAAGAAACTCAAACAATGTATCTTCATGCTTTGCAGAATCTTGCCTATAGGTTATTCCTGTGCAGACTTCAATTAAGATTCAATAGCAGCTTTTACATCCAAAACCTATGGTTTGCACCTTGAGAATGTGAAAGAACCAATCTTCTGAGGATTGCCCAGGAATAGTGGATTGATTTTTTTATGCTTTAAGGGCTGAAAATTTGGGGGGGAGGTTTCAGCCAGAATTAGAAGATTTTTTCCTTGAAAGAGTACAGGTCATGTCCCAAAGAAAAATGTTTAGAAGATCCTTTCCTGAATTATCAAACAATTCTCTAATTATGTTACACTTATGCCCTTGCTCATACCATTAAAATAAAAGTGGTACAACAGCTGCACCCCTCACATTATAAAATAAGGAAATCCTGAGCACAGACCGAAAGGAAAAAGTGGCCATTCCTCAACATCATAATATACAATTACAAAAAAGTTAAATAGATATTTTTGTTGCACACAGATATTTTTGTTTTAAACACAGCCATTTATTTTTGACCAGAATAGATCACACAAATCTAAGAAGATATTTTTGAAACACTTCTTTCATATTAATGTGGAAAGCACCTTTCCTTCCTGTAAGAAAGTAATATGCAGTACACATCCGTGGAGAAAAATAACTTTTGACAAGTTTTAAATGGCTTTAATGTTTCAAGGTCAAAGATTATTGCACACTTTATTTGGCCTTGTCCCACTTCTTCGTTCCTATCTCTTGATCCTCTTTTCTGCATTCCCTCTTTACACATACTACTTTCCCAGCTCATCCATGTCTCCTGCTGTTCCCCCCAGCACATACCTGCTCTCTGCCTTGTTCCCTTCTCCATACTAATCTGGTCATGCGGCCCAGCTGTCTTTTGCAGCATTCTTAATTACATTCCTCTCCTATCAGTTGCTAGCCTCTTCATTACCACTGCTGGGTTTGGTTACCAGGAATAGGACTTATTCCCATTCCCTGGTTCCCTTCACCCCCCATCATCTTCTGGTCTAAATGAAGAGACGCGCTAGACCCGCACACACAAGCCTTCACCAATCTCCAGCTCTGTCACCTGGTAATTTGTAATCCAGAAAGAAGCTGGGTTAGCTGAAGGCTGAGAGTTCTTACAGTGTGTAGATCACGGGCTGCAACAGAAAGGGACATGACATAGCTGGGTTTGTCTGATGGTTTCTAACGTCTCTTTCCACTACAAGAACAGAAAGCTAAGACATCCTAAAGCTGGCTCTCAGCTGCATGAATTTGCTACTTTGCAAACTTCAGGAGGAGGCCACAAAAAGAGGGTGGAGATGCAAAAAGCAATGTCATTCTTTTGGACTATGCACAGCTTGCTTGAGCCGGGATGCTTTCCTCTCCTGGTGACCGTTTCAGCCAGAGAGTCTAAGGTATAAATGTGTCCCCTGCCCACACTCCCTTCTCACCTACAGAGAAAGAGCTTGCAAGTCAAGTTTGAAGAGTACTGTAGAGCATGTAAAAAGAAGTGTACAGGAACCCACTTCTTTGAAATTGCTGACATTTTAGAGGATGAAAGAAGCTTGAAATCTCCAGGGCTCAAGCCTCACAGGCACTTAAAAAAAAAAAAAAAAAATCCCTTAAAAAGAAAAGAAATAGAAGGAGGAGAAAAACTGCCTATCTCTGTATTTAGAGGTTCATATTTTTAAGTCCCTTGAGGAAGGAAATAGGTTAGAAAACTGACAGTGAAAACTAACAGATTGAAAAAAAAGTCTGATTTTCTGATATAAGTCTTAATTCTTTTTTTAAAATGAGAAACAGGTCTTAAAATGAAATAAAACCAATCTGCAAAAGCAATACCAATACAATTCAGCCACCAAAGGGCAAGAAGTTAGGAAAATACACGCTAGAAATAATCTGGCCAAAATTTCATTTGCTTTCAGGGACTGTACATGTTTACCATCAGCAATAGGCATCCCATTACAGTTTTTGCCACCAAGCAATAATGGAAATGAACATTACTTCTTTCTTTTATGCAAGTAATAGACTGTCTTACAATGCAGAGTAACTGAATCCTAAAACTGGTGCTGTAAGTCTCTCAGTAATACACGCAACCATTTTAGCCAAACTAGATTTTTGAGAATAAACTAGAATAGCTGTAACACATCGAGGGTAGCATTATTTATCTCATATGCTGATGATGTCTGCAGAGGTGACACTGAATAACATCTATCGCTAGCTTTGATAATAATTTGAAATGAGAAGAGTAAGTCTGCACTACTTGTAGAGAAGGGAGACAGGCAAGTTAGGGTAGCAAAGCAGCAGCCAAACGCAGTAAACTGAGGTGGAGTACGGCGAGACCCCCGTTATCTCTGCATTGTGCCCAGATCCCTGGGAGCCGCAGACACTATGGACAAATTAGAGCAATTGGCAGGTTTCTCTGACTTGTGCTATGGGGCATCCATACGTGTTTCAGGACTACAAAACAGATGGCAGTACTGAATGCTTCCAAATTATAACCAGAATCTAGTTTGGACACATTACTTTATATTACCTTCTGCCACATCTTTTGACCTTGCTCTAAAAACAGTGTTTGCGTACTTAAACGAGAGAAGGAACTGGTGTCCCCTTACATTTTTCATTTCTGAAGGTCTTAAGGGAGGAGTGAGGATGCACAGTAAATAAATAGCTTAAGTTTAAAGAACAGACTGTAAGCAAGTAAAGCTTTGCCTCTTGCAAAACTCTAGTCAGTGTGATTAATGGTTCAGGAATTATATTAAAGTGCAATAGCTTTCCCTGTAGACTGGTGATACCCAGGAGAAGAGAGTCTCTGCTTTGAACGAGAATATGAAATGTGATTTGCGTATTCTAAAGAAATAAATAATAATATCTTAATTTAGATGGATCTCTTTACAAAAGCAGCATATTCCCATTTTGATCACAAATCAAACGAGAAAAAAGTAAATAAAGAAGTCAGGCTGTCCGAGCGCATGAAAGAAAGGGAGAATCTCCATGAAGCAGTCCTCTCTTGTAATTAACAACAACAAATTGACAGGCATTACATCTGCTCAGCACCTTCCAGTATCATGACTCAGAACTGCACTGTAAAAGCTGTACACACTGCCAACAGCTCCTTTCTTAAAGGGTTGTTTGCGCTAAAGGAAACTTGTCAGTGGACTAAGTAAAGAAGAATTTAGAGCTTCAGTTACTGCTGGGCAAAGACAATATCTCAGAAACTTTTGGGGTTGCGGAGTTCACCCTAACTACTTGGTACTTTCTCACCATTCAGACCAAGCAACAATAAACAGGCATTGGAGGACTGACCTTAATTTTTAGGGAACGGACTCTAGCAGGCTACTGACTTGTTAAAGGATACAGGAAAACCCATAAAAATGAAGATTAAATGCCGAGTTCACACACACACGGATGTAAATCAGCACTAAACCAGTGCTCCAGGCAGAGGTGCCCTTACCAGGGCACCTTGCCGGGGGCTTGGTAAGGCTGGCTCTTCCCAAAGGCTGCCTTTCCTGCTCTGTTCCCATGACAGCAAGCTCATATTTCACCACAAGTTTAGGAACTCTTTTCTGCACCATGGTCACTGATTAATGCCCTGACCCTTGACTCGTTAACCTCAGCAGTAACAAAACAGAAGGCAAAGGCTCACAGCCCCAGATTTTAAATTGGTTTAAGGACAGACCTTCCTGTGTGGCAACGGCGGGACTTGCAGAGTTGCTTGCGTGAATAAACACAGGCCTTCTTTACCCCCCCCTTAGCCTTTTCTGAAATTTGGTAGCAATAGAAAAGTAAATAGGTAACTGTTCCAACACAAGCTTAAATAATTCAAAGGATCACATTCATTGCCTACTTGAAAATCCAGAGGAGCCAATGTAACAAACAAGTTTTTAATCGATTCTAAAATAATAATAATATAGAAGATAGATGACAGTAAGATTTAATTTAATTTCTATTGGGCAGAATTTAAAAGAGCCTGAACGCTCCTCTCTTAGAAAACTGAAATAGGAACACAAGTTTTAAATAAACTTCTTCCGGGCACAGCTGCAGGGAACTGTTCATGACTGAGCAGTCCTTGAGATGCTGTCATGCCATTTGCTGTAGGCGCAGTGCAGTTTTAATCACTGCAAGGAGCTTCAGCTATGCCTAGGAGTTGTGTTCTTCATGGTGAGCCTAACTGGAAGAACCTGGAAAAAAGCAGGTCACTGCACCACAAGGGCTCGAACGATCCCCGTGCTTCCAGAGGGGGGAAACCAAGCAAGGCTGCAAAATGGAACTCAAATGTTCAGATGGCACCTGGGGCTTGGGAAGAAGGAGGAGGCTACTGGTGAAAGGTCCAGGCCACCTGGGCTCTCTTTCCAGCCCCACGATTCAGCTAGCATGTGAGCCAGGCCATCTACTTCCACTTCTGCCTTCCTCAGTTTCCCCACACGCGGCACAGAGGGGCCAGGGACTGCAGCCAAGACACCTCCTTGCTGCCCGGTTTTGGCACAGCTGCATGACAGGGCCTCAAGGCGCTCTTGCAGCACACGTGCGCACACACACAAATCAGTCAGTGATAGGTGTGTTGTGAGAATTAACCCAGAGTTTCAGTGCCTTGTTTGAAGTACAAGGGAACAGTAGCTACATTTCAAAGCAATGCCAGCATGAAGCAATGAGAGAGGAGGAGTTTTATGCTTTGCAAGCTTTTACTTAATTTTTCAAAGGACAGAGAGTAGCAAGTAGGACTGTGAGGCTGCACAGCTGGCTGGGAAGCATTGGGGCACAAGCCAACAGTGGCAGGGAGGCTGAGCTCCCCAGGCAAGTGAGAGAAGCACAGCAGCCATCCTGGGAGCCTGGTGACAGGAGGAGTTGGAGGTCACAGCCCAAGCGCAGTCCTGGCAAGCAGCAGCTCCCTTCCCCGATTTGAAATGATGGCAAGGAGAGAAATGCTTGCTAGTATAAAAACAAGCCTGGAGAGCAGAAGTGAACACTTCCCCCTCTGCTGCGTAGGCTGCTACAGAGCATGCCAGCAGACGCTGCCGCTGAACAGCTGGAAGAGTAGGCACAGGCAGGAGCACAAACATGTAGCCTTAAGGATATTCACCACTGACACCAGGAACAACCGATCGGCTGTTCGTGTGCCAGTGACTGAGTCACAACAAGCTGGCACTCTGGCAGATTTTACAGATCCTTGCTGCAGTGATGTGCTTTGCAATACACCAGCATCTTAACTTACTGCGCCAGTACTACTGACCTCCACTTGGGATACTTTCGTCCCTATGTTCTGATCCAATTATTTTCAATCCTCAGTTAAGTTACTTCAGGCATGAAAATAAACAACTGGAAGGGGTGAAGAGGGAAAGTTGGTTGTGCCTATAATTTTACAGCTATATCTGTAACTCCAATCACAAATTATTCTTTCACATGATTGTCAGGCAGAGAAAGCTACTGCCAGCACTTCATACCCTGATTTATGAGCACTCACAATATCTATTTAAATTAGCAAGCAATCAGTACCCACAGCAATTAACATCACATACACAGTACTCCAGTTGTGCATTCTCTAGTCGTTCTTTTCTCCCACGGAAATCTTTATTGCACAGCACTTGTTTTGACAAGTTCTCTCTTTTTTATTCAAGAATTCTAGGTACTTTTCACTCAGATTTTCAGTTTCAGTTAGTCACTATATCCTCGAGGTGTACGTACTATCAACATAAAATATCAAACAGAGCTCAACAATCAAAAATTTATTTCCTCTTTCTTATGTATTATGACTTTTTCTCCTGATTCCACCAGGGACATTAACAGAAAATTTTTCACTATCAGTTATGCGTTAATAGAAAAAGATAACTCTTGAAGTAGAATGGATCTAAAGACCAACAGAAGTCTGAATTTGGCCATTCAGTCTGAACGTTGACCATAACCATTTGCATATCATAATGAGAACCGAAACTGCCTGATGTCAAAGGCACTATCAAAACCTAAACCAATGCTCAGCTACACTGAATCTACAAAGCAGGCATTTCTTACCAATTCCCATTCCTTTTCAATTCACATTCCCACACACAAAGCATCTTCCCCCATACTTGTCACAAGCAAAGTCATTTATATTTACATATGCGATCACAGCACGAGTGCTACCAAAACAGTGGTCCCCAGACCAAAGTATTAGACATGAGACCATTCATAGAATAACAACTGGATACTTGTTCTGTGCAAGCTTGGGACCCACCTGCTAGAAGTCACATATGATATCTTTCCTCACTGGTGTATTCTCTTATTGACAGTAACTATTCCTTTAACATTATGGACATAGGATAGGTACAGACATAGTAAAAAAATTCGTTTTTGAAATAATGACAAAGAATGCCTTTCTATTTCTGACAACATGGGGAATGGAGATATACAATTTCTGATGTGGTGGGGTGTTGAGGTCATATTAATATTTATGATATAGAATTAGTGCAAAAAAAAAATCAGCTGATAAAAATCTCCCAAACCGAGCAGGTATCATGCTAGGTTAATGAGGTTTTCACCAAACCTGAGCTAAGTTTCAGGAGCTAAGGATGATTTTAGCATTTGAGGGGGTAATGTAGTTTGGACCAAAAGAGAGAACAGCAGCTGTTCTGGTGGAGCCTTGCATTTGATTTTCCAGGGTTCATTCTAACCCCTATAAACTCAAAACAAAACTCAGTTGGTGTGAACTGAAACAAGAGGTTTGAGTGAAACAACTGTGAGTGGAAACCACTGAGCCTGAGAATAAAAACCAATGTTTGGACCTGCACTGCACACACGCCTGGCAAGCCCGATGCAAATGTTAGTTTTCCTTGCATATAATTCTAAGCCAAACTAATTTTCTTCACTGAAACCAAGGGACTGGGGGCCAGGGAAAGGATGCAATTAATTTGAAGTTACATCTCTTAATGAGCAAATACAGATCAGGAACCTCAGGATCTACTCGTGCAAGAGCAGGGAAATTACCTTTGCATATTTGGTTTTCAAGAGATAAGGGAGAGAAAGAGAGAAATGGAACTGTGGCCACAGGGGGGAAATTTATGAGAAATGCAAGTTGTGTGGTTCAGGCAGCTTCAGGGAGCGATGAAAGATTTCAGAAGGTGAACAGATTCCTTTCTCATTAATGAAGGGGCCCTGACTCTAGATCCGCTGAACTCGTTCTGAGTGGAAGGCTATTCAGCTCTCTCCTTTGATTGAAAGCATGAGCCTGTTACTTATGAGCTCTTCGTAGCTTTCCTTTTAATAGGAAGTTGGGGGAAGGGGGAAGAAGATGGCTGGAGGAGGGGAAGGAAAAGATGGGTAGCAAAAAACGCTGGTAGCTGAACATGGGACTTCAAGGGATTTGCAGGGCAGACCTTTGGGGAAAGGTTACAAGCTTACAAGGTAAGTGATGCCTTTCCTGGGCTGATTTTTCTTTCCTTACTGTTGACCAACATGTTAAGAAGAAAACTTCTTTGCATTTTCAATCCACCCTTACCCTCCTACTTCCTCACAGTCTTACCAAATTATTTATTCTGCTAGCATGGAACTAAAAAAATTGCTGATTTTTGATTTTCATTTTTTTTTCTGGCTGATATCAGCTGTATTTGAATAATACTAAAAAAATACTAAATAAATAAAATCCTGACCAGCTTCACTGCTGCAGCTTGCTGTTCTAAATTGTACACAGCCGCAAGCTCTCGTCAGACTTTGCGTGGGCTTGAAATGTTCTTTGCAGCTGAAAGCTGAACACAGATTATCACTAAAAGGATATGAAAGATGATGTTGGGACGTTTGCCGTAACTATACAGGAACACTCCTCAAAGTGATCAGAAATGTGAGCAGATTACTTAGGTAGCTCAGTTTTGAGGACTGTATTGGCAGTTAGCTGTTGCTGTTAAAGGTTACCTTTTTATATGAAAAAAAAAAAACAACAAAAAATACACTTGAAAGAAATCCACACATATGGCAAATGCCATGATAGATACTTGCTTGTAGGTAAAGGGCAACACAGCAACGGTGTGTCTAAGCTTTGACACGTACTTTAAAGGGACAGAATCTAAGCTCCTATTCAAATAATTTGGGCATAAGTGCCTATAGTGAATTTTAAGATATTTAAGCATAATAAAGCTTAAATTAAAAAAGCAAAATATCGTTATAATTATTATAGCAGCAGTGTAAGCACACTTCCTTTATAATGTGAATTGTAAAATATCAAATTTTAAAGACCTGATTGATGGTTTTAAAAGATAGAATATTTTTAGTAGTTGAATTATTTAAATCTTTCAAAAGCAACATAGTTACAGAAAATGCTTTAAACTCACTCACTTGTAGCCAAACCTGTTGAAGCAAGAGGGCTTCAGCTGTTTCAGTGTTTGGACCAATCCACAGCTGTAACTTCTGGGAATGGCTATTTTGTTCCTCAAAGGCAAACTCCAGATTATTTTATCCCACTGCAACATTCCAGACCACTTCTCAGACCCGAGTTCACACACTCAACTGAGGGTACAATTTTATTTGTATTCAAAAATTCAGGCATAAATTTACGTGTAAGCTCCCCAGTTAGCACACAACAGTGCACTAACTTACAACACCCTCTCAGACAAGACTTTCAAATAAAATCTGAACTATAATAATTCAATGTCTGATAAAACCCAAGATGAAACCTAATTTATACAAACAATATCACAGAAAAATTAGAGCTATCACCTTCAAAACTACACTTGGGAGCATTTGAGCATAATGGACTTGTTAAACATCTTTCCTTTTCTCTTTTAACTACTTCATTATTTCAAAAATCAATTGCAAAAGAACTCATTTTGGTCAAAATATGAAATGAAACTACTAAAAAGGAATAAAATAAACCCACCGAATAACTACTTTCTAAAAACGAATAGGTGACTTAAGTAAACCACGTGACTGCCCAACAGGCATGGTATAAATCATCCTTTGGGAGGGAGAATTTTTTTTTTTTTAATCAACATCTTCCACTATTTATTCATCAACAATACGAAAAGAAAAATTGAAAGGTGCAAAAAAGAACTGTGATATATTTATAAATCAAGGGACTAGATTTTCAGTTATCGGTACTAGTCTTGCTGGTGTCTATGGATGCCTGAATCCAGTTCAAACTGTATTTTGCTAGTTTTTATCTCTTGCTAAGGAAGATATATCAACAATTTGCAGTCTGTAATAACGTTGGTTATCTTCTAAGATGAGCAGAGATCTTGGCAGGAAACTGAATGGGCAACTTCAAGATAAATCTAAGTACTACCTATGCATATTGACTTGGGGTGTAACTTCAGTGCTGAAACAGTTGGATTGCTATGATCTCGATTTGGTGGAGCTCCTAGGTGTGTAGAATATTAATAGTCACTTTGACAGAGATAGTATATCCAGAGTTAAAAAAAAAATTAGCAAATCTTTAATTTTTTGCTCTTTCTATGCATGTTAATGAGACAATTTGTATCTGTGTTTAAAACACAAAATGCATGCAGAATCTGACTTTGAAAGTCAAATGTATCATCACAATATAGATGAAAGGATTATAAGGAAAAATAGTAATAAGAAAAGATGAGGCCATTCAGCTCAGTAATGAAAATAGTGATTGTAGAAAAAAGTAATACAGCTTATTACAAATTATACAGTAAAGCACTTTAGTGCTTAATACATTAATCCCCAAAAACCAGTTTTTATCATTTCTTGCACTGCAAATGTCTATAAGCGTATGCTAGTGAGAGGCTGTTTGTAACTGCCTCTAGCTTGCAGAGAGAAAAAGGCACTGTAACATTTGTGAGGTTGCATGAAGGTTTAAACAACTGTAGTTATTATGGGATATTTGCAAAATTTCAAACCGGAATTAGGCACATGATGTACTTCAGCCCCTGTGAATTTCCTTCATTTGATGTGATCAGATTCAAACCAGCTGCAGTGCAAAGCAGTTCAAGCAGCACTCTTTAGCCCAGATCTAAACCCTGCTCTCCCCATTCTCATCAAAGTCTCAGATACTCAGCCTATTTCCTATTCCTGCAGGAGAACCCATGTGTCTTACTACATTCTCAGTTTCTTAGGAAACTGGTGTCACTTCAAGCCATAAATTCGCTGTGCATCAAAGGCTAATTCAGCAAAGCAGGGCCTTGCACACTGCATCCTCCCAAGCAGTACTCAATAAAATTACCCAGCAAATCTCACTACTTGAACAGCAAGCATCTTCTGATTCTCACTGAACTCCTTACCAGTTTCACCTGAATTTGGGTTGAGTTTGGAGGGGGAAAGGAGAAAACAGGTATGAGCAGAAGAAAAGCAAATAAAGGATACCTAGGATACCTGGAAGTGTTGACAATTTCTGCATAACAGTCATGCAGCACCAAAGGGAAAGGAGTGATTAGGTAACACTGAAAAATCAACCTTTACTTGGGGCTTTATCTAAAACCTACTGAAGTCACTTAGATGAGTTCAGTTGCCTCCAATGAGTTTTGCACTAAGACCCAGGTCTGCAGCATTGGACATGATAACCTATGGCACCCCTTCTATAAGATAATTATGAATTTATCATCATTTATTTTTGAAAGAAGAGTAGGGAATGTCCCAATATCACTAGCAAAACAATATTTCCTCACTCTTTAAAGCACACACATACATATACCACAAGAGCAATGCTGACTGCTGGCTTGATGCTCTTTGATGTGTGAACATGTAAAACAATTGGAGACATTCCAATTATCTCCAGTTCAAAGTTAGGCCAAAATTAGAAGCAGTTATGAATAATGTATCAGGTTTTAGTAGAAACAGCAATGCTGAGCAGAATAAAGATGAAAGTTTAGCTTAGCTATGAATACGTGAAACAGGTAAGCAACGCTGCTTCCTTAAACAGACACCTTGGAATTGCACATCCTCAGAAGTTCAATTAACAAAACATATGTCAAAACAGAGTTCTATGACAGATTATAAATTGCTTTCAGATACAATTCTGATGTTTTCAGGATAATATTAGAAGCCAACGTTTTGTGAAACTTCCTCTAACTTCTTTATGAGACTTTTTAAAAGAAATAACCATGTCAAAGCCCCTGTCATTTACCATAGCAGCCTAGGAGTTGCTTCCCAGTCAAAAGATGCATCTTGGAAGGTTCAATAGCCAACACATAGGTCAACACACTAGCCCAGACCCTCAAAGGGTGCTAAGCAGTCTATTCCCATTCATTTCAGAAAGCTTACCAATTTCCTGAAAATCTAGCGTTTTAAATTAAGGAATAAATTACTTCCAGGTAGTAATGCTTCTAGTTGAATAAGCTATTCCTGCTTGGATGTCTATGTTACATTTCAGATAGAGATGTCCAATAGCGTTCCACCGTTGCCTTATATTCCTGCAATTCTACTTTACTTTGTGGATTTTGTGAAAAAGATTGGATCTCAGAAGATGATCATGATAGCGCAGATTGTAAGAACGAGAAGATACGTATGACTATTTCTGTGTTTTTTGCACTCTTATCAGAGACCTGTTTTCCATTATCTACCTTGTATCTTCATAGTCCTTTGTAACTGCGGGCAATCTGAAGGAAGCCTTTCCGGTTAGGCAATGGCTGGCACTTAGGCTCAGTGCTTTGTTAGTGACAGTTTTGACAAGGGTGACTGACAACAGGCCAGAGACGATTCTTCATGGTTTGTGCATGAATTTATCTGTACTGTTATTTACAGATGCCCTTGCTGAAATCCTGTGTTGCCTTCCTTCACTGACTTCAATTTAAGTTTGCTAGTATTTTGCAAACCATAAAAATGAAGTGACTACATAAAATGACCCAATATTCTCTAGATTTTTCATAGCAGTAAACAAGCTTTAGCAACAACAAAAAATTATATCACTCAATAGACTCACTAGGAACTACAAAACAGTAAAGCACACATTTCAACAAATTCATAGCACATCTGTTACAAAAGTTAATTAATGTACTAGCTATTATGAATTATTATCTTCTATATCATGCAAAGCTAGGGCAATTCTAGGCTTTCATTTACTTTAGAAAATAACTACCAATAAAAAGCATTAGCATATACAGCGCTTTTTATCTTTTGTTTTAAAATTACAATTCCATTTCCTAGAACCAACGGCTCCACTTGAACAAACCTTCTTTACTTCAATAGACGTAGGTGTGACAAGGGGTACCAGGGGCATACAGCAGGATTGTGCTCAACTTGCAACAGAGACATTTAAAATGCCAACACTTGAGTACCTCTGTAGTCTTAAATTTCTCCTGCATCACCCGATTTTTATGCCCGTGAAACAGCAGATCCGATAAGAAACATGGAAGTAGGAACAATGTGATTTTTTTCTCCCTTTCTGGACTGGTCTTGCACAAAGTAGAACATGACAAGAAATTCCTAAGCCTGCTTATCTCAGTGATGCGATGCAGACTGGTGTGTAACCATGGGAGAATTTTGTCTCTAATGTTTAATATTATGCTCATAATCATTCTTGGAACAACATAAAATGACAGAATATAGTGTCTCCAGTTAGGTAGAGAACTCTCCTGATTAACGTACGTCTATAAAACATTTACATTGAACACACACAATAAAGCATTTTTAAATCTCACTGATTAAAATCAGGCTAGACTTCATTAATGAATTTGAAAAGGTAGTTATTTAAGTAACTTAATGCATTTGCAACACTTCATGTGAATCAGGCTGCATGATTTCCTTTTAGTTAAATCTATAGCACAACTAATTCCCAGTGGAATGTCTTGTAATTTTAGGATTTCTAGCTCATCTTTGCCATACACGTGTTCTGTGGGAGCTGCTAATGAGAAAAGAGGAAATTGTAAAATGCTCATAAGGAATTAGTCTCCTACACAAGAAAAAAACCCCCGATTTTCAGCAAATGTCCTCAAATTATCAATCAGTACTGCAACACTGTTAAGTCACTACTATTAAATGGCTGCATTTGAAGGCAAGGTACTTTGAAGTTATTTTCCTGCATATAGAACTTCCAGAAATGTAAGAGTACCACCTGATCAAAACTCCCATATAATTAGGAAAGTTAAGGGCATTATGAATAGACTGCCCAGCAAGTCTGCCATGACATGGAAAGCTTTTACTTTTAAACCACCAGCTCCAATCTTTCTCAGACAGTAGGTAACTGTGTAGCAGTTCAGGAGGAACCACTACGGGAAAGGAAGAACATAGGAGCATCAGGGAGGAACAGGGAAGGTGAATAAAAAAAAAAAATAAGAAGAAAAAAAAATTGCTTTCACTCTTGCTATCAAAAGTGATTTAAATCTTTTTTTTTTTACGTGTTTTAATTATTATGTAATATACGTGTATATATATACAAGCATGAGCTTTACATAATATTTTACATTTCGCATGTATAGTGATGCCAGTTTGTTTTGAAAGTTTACAGAGAGAAAACTAAATAACAAGGTTGACTATATTTTCCTGAACACCACTTAATAATTCTTCA
>WAAD01039368.1:1473-37758 GCA_013389945.1 Fregata magnificens
TTGATCTACAACAAAGAAACTCCTCAGTAATCTCCTGTTATGCTGGGGTTGTATCAGTTTCAGTAAACTTCACCTTTTTACTGAGTTAGAACATACGCATATCAAATTTTTGACCTTTGAGATCACTCTACATTGATAAAACACTTTCATTTTCACCATCTTTGTGTCACAAGGAATTGTTCGGGCCATTTGGCTCATAATGGAATAAAATGGTCATACTATTCCCCTCTTTGATCTTCTTCTTGATTCCTTTTCTGGGAAAAAAAAAGAGTAAAAATATTTAGGAACATACATAGAAAACAATTTGAGCTATAAATGGTTAGTTTTCACATCTCTCTTCTAAATAAATTACATTTGGAAGTCTTTCTCAATGATAAGACAGATTAAAAATCAGTAAAAACCTGTTCAGCCAAGTTCTGCAGTCTAGCAAAGACATGGTTTTTGTCACAATAAACAGTAATGTAGTACTTTGTTAATTTATGGTAGCTTGCAAGTTTCTTTACAATACTGTGTCTTCTGACTTGCTTTCTTCCCAGAGATTACTCAGTTTCTCTCACTATAACATGTATACAATTTCATATTTGTAGATTTTAGAGTGTCAGGGATGTTGTTATCCCTGCATCACTTTCCATAATTTCATTTTTATTAATTCAATATAGTTGTGTTTACTTTTGTTGATTTCACATTTGATAAATGGTGGTATTCACCCAAACTGCAGGGCTCATCATTCAAAGGCATAGCTTTTGAGAAGGTCTTCATCAAAGTCAAGTATCTAGTCCAATGTATGATAAGTGTAGGCATCTGTGATTTTTCTTGTAAGTTTTCTCTTTGCTACTCCGTGACACAGAGTAGCCTGCCCTATGGAAGTACAAGAAGAAGTACTTTCCTAACCAGTGCTATTTCACCAAGCTTGCAATGAACCATCCAGTTTTCATTGGAGAATGAGATGTACAAACTGGCTGCATTTCTGAACAAGATGTTCCTTGCATTACACAAAACAAGAGTCTACCTTAATTTGAAAAAAGACAAATGTTGAACTCATGGTATGATTTCCAACAGAGTTTTTTATATTTTTGCTGTTTAAATATTTTGTTGCTAATATTAATTTGAATCCAATATTTATCTAGATTGAAGTTGAAACAGGATGAAAAACCTTTACAAAAGCTGAATGAACTATGCTAGTTTGGATGAAACCAAAATAGTAAATTTCATTCATACTGTTTGGTATTTTTACTTAAAATATCTTAATTTTTTCCCCCAATTAGAGAAAATAATATTGCTTGGTTTTGTTTTACTTTTTCAATTGTTATGGAACTAAAAACCTAATTATTTGAACAGCTCTACTATCAGTTCCTTTATCTTCTTTACCTAAATTTAGGCAGTTATTATCTGGAATGAAACTTAAAGTTCTGAAATATAGAGCTTACAATATTTTGTTGCTTAGATGATGATCTTTCACTTGATGGGTATTCATGCTAGATTTCATCACAGCCCACTTTTTTGGTTTTGATTAACTTTTACATTAGCATAGACACTAAAGATTCTCCAACTTTTTATATCTATCCTCGTTCCTTCACTTTTGACATATATTTTTAATATTGTTTTTCTCTAATCCAAATTAGAATTATTTCAGAAATTTGAAAAACAAATATCCAAACCAGATTTTTGAAAAAAAACCCCAGAATTTTTAATAAGCCAAACTGTAATAGAGTCTTGGAATCTCACAGAATCTCTCTCCTGGAAAAAATAAAGGAGGTTTTATTAAACTCCTCTGAGAAAGGCTATGACAAGCAGTCAAGAAGTAAGAGTAGCTCCATTAGTGGCAGCTCCTTTTAAAAACGAGTATAGTATGTAATGGAATATACTCCAGGTTTCCTTTCTATACAGTGCCATCTTTAGAGCAATATATCATCACTGCAGCATCTTGTGGTGATGTATTACTCAAACACGTCACCAGCCTGACCACTGTTTCAAATGATTTATAAGTCTAGTAAATCATTAGAGTGAGGCACACTGATGATGTATTATTCAAAGATAGTGCCACATGGATAAGAAGGTTTTAAAAGCATAGTCAACAGAATAACAGAACAAAACATAAAGCACAAACAAATTCATACCATGCAAAAGGCAGCTGCCCCGAGCTTGCAAAAGAATATTAATTCCAAATGAGCTCCAACAATGATATAGACTACTGCTCCTCTTCTCTCATGACTCAATTTGAACGCCACTGGGTAATAAGGATCCGTACAGATAATACTTCTAAATAAGACAGATATACATGAGAAGACTCCCAAGGGGAATAATAGGCAATGGGATCCTGGCACTTACCCTTACTAAAATTTGCGTAGGGAGATGTGGACTTACGCATCTTGAATACCCACCTGTAACAGAGGAAAGAGGGAACATGTTTGTGTGTGTGCACAGGTGTGGGTGGGTAGGCGTGTGTGAAAATAATAATGAGCTGGTTTCTGTTGATTTAGAACATAGTTCTGGGTCATTCTTTCAGCACATAGCACAATAGAAGAGTTTGTGAAAAAAAATTTGGCCATAAGAACTTGACAGTAGCTGGGAAAACTAGAAGTAACGGTAAAAATACATTTTATAGCCTTTTATTTCTTGCTATTGTAAATTACTTCTTACCCTACAATAGGCAGACAATCCAGATCTCTTATAAAAAATGCTGTCAAGGAAAGAAAAGTGAGGAAGCTTGGTATGACTAACACTGACATTTTAGTTACACTTGAAGGTAGCAGTTTCTGTATACACACCAATGCCCTATTAGGCGTTTCATAGCTTCTCTAAATAAAATACACTATCTAACTATATTCTGTGGAAATATGTATTCCTGATGTGAGCAGGCCTATTTCCTTCCTAATCCTACAGCTTTTATTTCAGATCACCTAAGGGCCTTGAAGTTTGTTTTCAAGTGGCTTGTTGCAGCTCTAACAATGATCCTGCATTGTATAAAGATAGTAGATAATAGCAAGCACACTCTTCATGGACACATATCTTAAACTTCATGATGAGGCTCTGTGTAACATTTCTGCAGCAGAGACGATAATTAAAAGCAATAAGGACAAAGTTCAAGTGTTTGAAATGTCAAAAAACACCAATAGGGTAAGATCCAAAAGTTTATGGGAGGGAAATTTCTAGTTCATCAAAAGATAATAAAAAAAACAACTTTCCTTGAGACATCCTGCTGCAGGGCTCCACATTTGTAACACACAAACAAACCAAAAGAAAACCAATGGTTTTTTTCTTAGATGTTAAGGTTCTGGGAAGAGAAGTTGCCTTTCTAGGTTTGTTTATATTTGGGAAACAGTTGAATTTTCTGGGATGATCTTTTAATGAAGTCCGATCCCTTTTTTCCTAAAGCCTTCTTCCTCATTCTTCTTGAGGAAGATTTCAGATGCTGACCTTTAGATCCAGAGAATATTTGAGGAGGTGGAGCATAAGAACTGAGGAAAAGGTTTAGGTGCCAGGAAATTTATGTACAACAATCTTAACTGCATTATTAACAGGATTTTTCTGTAATAATTAGATGCTACAGAGTATAAATGTTAGCTTATTTTAGTTATCATTATAACTGGACTAACAATAAGTTTTTTGTATTTTTATTACAATGTTAAAATACTAATTGAACTGACAATAATTTATTGGATCTGCATATACAAGGTACAGTCCTTCCTGCCCATAAGAAGATTTTGAGTGCAACAAGGGGCACCTGGGCACAGAGTCTTAAAAAAAACTCCTTTGAAAATAACTATTGAGGCAGGTGTACAGAAAGCAGCAGGCACCATTTACATAGCCCATGCCAGAAAATGCTTTTCCAGAGGAGTAAAAGACATATTTGCAAGCATTAAAAAGTACAGCAAATTGATCCTCAGTGGGATCTCAGTTTAGTTTCATTTTTTTCCTCTCTCTGTTACCTTTTTGAATCCATTAATTAGTGACATTGTATATCTCTATTTCAACAAATTTGCTTGTTCAAGTATGTGCATTTTATGTAAAAGAGGCCTAAATATGTCTTCAACACACCAGAATCTTTGAGTATGTACATGAATATGCATTTCTGTCTAGGAAATCTTGGAAGGAAATAGAGGAGTCTTGCCAAATGTATTTGGTAGGTCAAAGCCATGGTTGTAATATGAGGTTTTGCAGGTGAGTTCTCAGACTAGAAGGAGAAAAGAGTGGAAAAAGAGCTGGATAATACGGGTTTCAAGCACATTATGTACTACCTGAGCAAATAGTGAATGCAGGAGTCATCCAAGGTAATAGAAATTTCCCATTCGAAGCGTAACTGTGCCAGGCATCTGATTTCTCCAAGCCAGATATTTAGCATTTGTTGACATTCAAGGTTTCTTTTGGGAAAAAAATGTTTTCTCATGGGATCTGTTTTCTGAAACTACTCTAGTTTCTTCTTGTGATATTTATTTTTGCCCCCAAAAACTCCCAGCTAATTCAAAATTCCATTAATTTAATTTTGTGAGATAACATCCAAAGCTTTTTAAGTACCCATTAGTATGACTAATGTATTGATTTCAAATATGTTACTGTATGAAAACGTGGCTCATATTTAATTATTAGAGCTAATTATTGTAAGAAAAAAGTGTAGTTTTCTATTGAACCTTGTATTCATTTCATATGTGACATATGGAAACAGAGAAAGCTTATAGGAAATAATGGAAGAGTAAGTATCTATTTTGCCTTCTGAAAATGAAAAACTCTATTAAGAGTCCTATTCTGGTTTAGAAAGAAAAGTGAAATAAAGATATAACCTAATATCAATCCATAATTTTCCTATTTTTTTTTAGTTTATTTGATCAAAATAATTTGATCCTTCTATTCACAGCACAGCAGGAATCACCTGCTTTTCTGAAAATCTAATGGTTTTATTTGCTTTGCAATAGCAGCACCTTTCAGCACCATTACATTGATAGTGTGTCGTTGTATAACTAATAACGCCTTAAACTATATTGGTCCCAGACCTAGAATTTGAAACAATTGGGGTTTTCTGGAGCTGCTTACATTCTGAATTACAAAACCTACCTCCTTATAAATACTGAGGCTCTTTGAAAAATCTGGACATATATATGTGTTTAAATGTAAGTTCTTCTTTAACCTGAAAGAAGATAATTTAGAACTCTAATCTCAACATCTATCTTCTTCATATATCTTTGACAGACCTAATGGAAATAAAAGTATTGTGTTTCTACTTTCAGGGTTTTTCTGTATTCTGCAGATACTCAGAGATAGAGAAGATGACTTCATATTGCTTACATAAACTTTTAAAGGGGATTCTGAAAATGTCAGTATATTTTTAATTGTTTTCTTTAGTTTGAATTTTTTATAGCAACAATATACTATATTGGCGCACAGGAACTCTGATCTACTGAAGCTTAAGAGGCAAGCATGTAGAAGGTGGAAATCAGGAAAAAAAAATAGTTGGAATGAATATGAAAGAAAAGCCTGGAGTCAAAATCATAAAATACAAGGAAGAAAATGAGTTGTATTTAGTAAATGACACAAGTGGCATGAAAGAATCACTTTATAAGATGTTGAATAGTTGGAGGAAAACTATAGGAAGAGCTTATCCTTTACTGAGCTAGGGGAACTGAAATGTTTAATGCTTTACTGCTTCATGGTTCCCTGAAATGTAAAGAGGTCATTGGTTAAAAACAACAGCAGAGATCTGGAAACTTAGCCTAGAAGAAATTGCAATAAGTTTGATGGCTTTAGATGTCTTAGATTCTAAGAAATTTGTGCTGAGATGTTTAGAAGTCTGTCTGAAGCTATCCCAGGACCTTTAACAATTATTTCATAGAATCATAGAATTACAGAATCATAGAATATCTCAAGTTGGAAGGGACCTATAAGAATCATTGAGTCCAACTCCCTGTTCTTTGCAGGATTACCTAAAACTGAACCATGTGACTAAGAGCATCATCTAGACACTCTTTGAACTCTGACAGGCTTGGTGCTGTGACTACATTCCTGGGGAGCCTGTTCCAGTGACTGACCACCGTCTCAGTGAAGAATCTTTTCCTAATGTCCAGTCTGAACTTCCGCTGATGCAGCTTCATACCATTTCCATGTGTCCTATTGCTGGTCACCAGAGAGAGGAGATCAGCACCTGCCCCTCTGCTGCCCCACCTTGAGGAAGTTGTAGACTGCGGTGAGGTCACCCCTCAGCCTTCTCTTCTTCAAGCTTGTCAAGCCAAGTGACCTCAGCCGTTCCTCCTAAATCTTGCGCTCCAGACCTTTCACCATCTTGGTTGCCCTCCTCCGGACACATTCTAATAGTTTGATGTCCTTCCTATATCGAGGCACCCAAAACTGCACACAGCACTCGGGGTGGGGCCACACCAGTGCAGTGTAGACTGGGACAATCAGCTCCCTCGACCGGCTAGCTATGCTGTGCTTGATGCACCCCAGGACACAGTTGGCCCTTTTGGCTGGCACGCTGTTGACTCATATTCAACTTGCCATCAACCCAAACCCCCAGATATCTTTCCACGGGGCTGCTCTCCAGCTTCTTTTCCCCCAATTTGTATGTGTAACCAGGATTACCCTGTCCCAGGTGGAGAATCCAGTACTTGCTCTTGTCAAATTTCTGAACTCTAATGGCATGCAATTGGCATTATAACAGTCAAACATTGAGTCTGTTTTTAAAAAGAACAAAAATGGTACCAGAGTATTTTAGACCAAAGAGCCTAAGAGCAACTCTTTCAAAATATATGGTTGACTAACTCACGACACAAACTGTTGTTATGAATGTAAAAGAAGCAAAGACATGAGTAACAGCCAATGCAGAATTGTCAGGAAGAAGTCATGTTGACTAAATTGGACTAATTTTCATTTCCAGTAAGTAATGAATCATAAAGCAGTAGTTATATTTCTTGATTTTAGTAATACTTCTGTTTTACTTAGAAGGCACTGTTTTCTACGACATTCTTATAGGTAAATTGACAAGACAGCCTAGATGAAACTTTACTTAGATGGGGAAGAAACATGTCAGGAAATGGTACTCAGAGAATACAGTGGTTCACTGTCAAAGATGCATTGTAAGATGCATCTGAAAGAGTTACTCAGTAGGTTTCTACAAGGATATGTCCTAGGTTTGATGTTATTCAATAATTACATCTGTAATGTGTGCACATTACCTTATTATTATCATTATTAGAAGACAGCATTAAGGTGGGAGGAATAAATATAATGTTTGAGGACAGGACTGGATTTAGAATGTTACAAAAAATAAGATGGACCTGAGCAAAACAAGTGAGAAATTCTGTTAGGTCAGAATAACCAACAGCAAAATACAACCTGGTTAAACACCTGTACTGCAGGATCCAGGGATTATAAGAAATTACATGCTGAGCATGAGTCAAACTCTCTCACACTGCTGTGAAGGGGCAAACATTACACTGTGATACATAAAGATATTTGTAACTCTTTAAAAGCACAGCTTTCAGGTTTGGGTATAGAAGTCCAGGTTGCTAAGCCCCTAGACTGAAAGCAAGAGCTAATGGATATTTGCCAACATACAGTATATTATATGACAAATATATCACACTTACTGCAAATATAACAGAGCTGATCTGCAGATAAACAATGTAATAAGCACTGTGTATCTCAGTAGCTGTCAAGTACAAGCTGTATCCATGGTCTTCTGAATTCTGACGACAGCCTATTCTGTAAGACACAGAAAATAATCCTTCAATTGTAAGGGCTCAGCTGGAGTACTTACTTTCAAATTTTGGCAGTAAGTCTCATAATCAATTGAAGAGAAACAAAAGAATTAGTGGAGGAACAGCAATATCCAGAATCTCAGAAAGCATCGCATAAAAGGAAAATATTAAGGACTTTGAGTTTAGTCTAGAGAGGACAATACTGATGTGAGACAGCAGTCTTCAAATAAGTGAAAGATTTTTGCAAAGAGGTTGTCTACTACACATAGAACAAGACTTAATGGGCTTAAATGTTGTCAAGGGAGATTTAAGTTATACATTAAAAAAAAAATCCTAATGGGAAGGACAGATAAGCAGTAAAATAGGTTGCCTAGGGAGATTTTAGAATCTGTATCATTAACCAAATAATTATTGGGAATAATTTAAATATAGTTGATCCTACCCTGCAGCAAGTTAACAGATGAAATGCTCTCTGCAGGTCCCATCTCGTATTTTCTATGAGGCTGTGCTTCCCTCTACACCCCACAATATGTACATTGCACATTTTATGTCTGCCATACCACTATTCCTGAAATTCCATCCTCCTCCCAGCATTATTTATCCTTTTTTCACTGCAAGGCTTATCATAAAATTTAAATACATTGGTACAAAAGTACAAAGTAAGGCAAAAAAAGAAAAGGATAGAGAATAACACAGCCTCTAGAGCAGGAAAAATCAAAAGTACTTCTACAGGTTATCTCTACAAACATTTAGTTTTGTTTCAGCCCAGGTAAAAAAATGAAATCATATTATTACTTCCTATAGTCTGTAAAGCTTAAAGGAAGAAAGGGACATTGGCAACATGTGGTTGTTTTTCTTCTTGTCCACAAACGAGATATATCAAAATGCACAGGGAAGTGCACACGGTTGGAGCACTGATTTGCTGTTACTCTGTCAGTTATTACCGTGCAGGCTGTATTATCTTTCTGCACCTTTAAGAAGATCAATTCTACCTAAAGCCTTAGTCAAGAGCTTTAGTGAACTGCATCCTTCATAATTTCCTGAGTTTATCACATTTTCAGTACGACATTTCCTAATGTGCTGATGAAACCAGGCATCATGTCTTGTATTGAAAGAAACACAAAACCACTTTTAAGAATAGCCTTTAAAAAAAGTATTATTTTTGTCAACATAAATAATTCATGTATGTCTCATGTTAGTAAAGAAGATCACAGAAATCATCATCCTTATTTTTCTGCTCACTGACAGTCCTCCCTCTCTCCTTTTTAAAAAAAAAATCTTTAAAAACATATTCATCCAAATTTTCTGAGACATGAGAAAATGCCTCATTCATTCAAACTGTCTCTGTATAGAAGACAGAAAATATGCCGTACATAAGAAAAACATGTGTTGTAAGATGAAATATGAAGTAGTATGCATTAAAACTATGTCCATAACATTAACTTAACTGTGTATTCCCTTTGTTTTAAGGTACTCTTCTCCAGAGACACCTCTTTGAAAAGCATTTTATGTGCACCTATGGCTTTGTTAACATATATTTGAATAGAAAATTTTTTTTGTCTATACCTTCAGATTTTTTGATTTAAAAAGAAGATGAATTTTTGCCACAAACTTCAGCCATATCAGGATTTCACAATATATAAGCATTTTGTAATGGTTTTTGTGTTTTGCACTGGCTAATGATTCTTCCTCTCAAAAGTTCACATCTAGAGGTAAAGGTTTGAGGGATTAATTTGATGAACCTTCTTTTTAGAAAATGCTTTGAAACTTTACAGGAGCTTAGGAAGAAATCTGATAGAATTTGCCTAACGAGGGAGGAACAAGGTGGGGAAGGAAAAACATCTCATTTGATCATTTTCTAATGTTTCAATTTTTCAATTTAAATTTTTATTTTTGATTTGAAGATTTTATTTTAAACTTGGCAATCTTTTTAAATGCAAAAAAGCAAAAAGGCTTCCATTAGTACCCAGCAAAAACTCAACAAATAGAATATAAGGAAATATAAATAAGGTATAATTATACTTCGTACTCTTTTCCTGAACATTAGTTTGACTCTCTGCTTGAATCATGTATTTGGCATGGATATAACAATTTTTAAGAAGGAAAAGGTGAAAAGGCCTGTTATATGAAACACTATATTAAAACCCCAAAGGTTTTAGAATCAGGCTATGAAACATCATATTCGCATCTGATCTTTTCCAGATATTAACATCGGATATTGTGTATAGATAGACAGATGAAATAATGAAGAGAATAAACAACTTCACTGAAATGTGAGAGAACACACAAGTTAGAGGGAAGGCTGCCTTCAGGGTTGTTGACAGAGACAGTCAGAGTTTTCATAAATTATGGTTAGTTATTTATCATAGAAGTTATGTTGAGCTAAGAGTAAGGATTATTCAGATTACAAACATAAACTATAATACAAGTAGCAAATCCTTTTGAATTCTTTAATAAGTGACAGTAAGTATTAATACACTATTTTGAAAAGATTCTTCTTCAATATTAAGAATGTTTTAATGTACCTTGTCACTTTGACACATTTTCTCTCAGATTATTACTTGGCTTTTGGTTTTTTTCCATAACCTCAGTGTGATTTTTATCATATTATGACAAACTGTAAATTCTAGTCATGAGTAACTTCTTCTAGCAGAGATCTAATTTGTTTGTAAACTCCCATGAATACCCTTGTTCTTAATGAAAGCATAAATGTTCGTAATAATAAATAGTTGAACAAACTCAGGTCCTGGTCTAAGGGATACTGTAGATGGTTGGATAGGGAAATGATTGGATGGGCAACGGCCTATACCTCAAAGGACAAAAATACGGGAACAGGTTCATGAACCTGAAACTAACATGAAATACCAGCACTGAAGAGGTAAATGTTGCAGGAGAGATGGGTAGATTGAGTTTTGGGGAAGCTGGGAAATACTTCCAGACCTGCACTGACCAGCTGTCCTCCTTTTTTATCACATGTAGTTCCAAGGGACTCTGCAACCCCACCAAGTGTATAATTGAATGGGTTCCTATTCCCTTACGCTGAACATACGAACTTTTTCTACTGATAGTTTTATGTATAAATAAAGCCTGAGCTTATCCTTCCTTTAATCCCACCTTTATCTCAGTTGTCTAGATATGACTCAATGAATCATAGAATCATTAAGGTTGGAAAAGACCTCTAAGATCATCAAGTCCAACCATCAACTAACACCACCATGACTCCTAAACTAGGCCCTGGAGTGCCACGTCTACACCTTTTTTGAACGCCTCCAGAGTTGACTACTCCACCACCTCTCTGGGCAGCCTGTTCCAATGCCTAACCACTCTTTCGATAAAGAAATTCTTCCTGATGTCCAATCTAAACCTCCCCTGATGCAACTTGAGGCCATTCCCTCTCGTCCTATCCCTAGTTTCTTGGGAGAAGAGTCCAACACCCGCTTCACTACAACCTCCTTTCAGGTAGTTGTAGAGAGCCATAAGGTCTCCCCTCAGCCTCCTCTTCTCCAAACTAAACAGTCCCAGTTCCCTCAGCTGCTCCTCATAAGACTTGTTTTCTAGACCCTTCACCAGCCTCGTTGCCCTTCTCTGAACACGCTCCAGCACCTCAATGTCCTTCTTGTAGTGAGGGGCCCAAAACTGAACACAGTACTCGAGGTGCGGCCTCACCAGTGCCGAGTACAGGGGCACGATCACTTCCCTACTCCTGCTGGTCACACTATTCCTGATACAAGCCAGGATGCCGTTGGCCTTCTTGGCCACCTGGGCACACTGCTGGCTCATGTTCAGCCGGCTATCAACCAGCACCCCCAGGTCCTTTTCCGCCGGGCAGCTTTCCAGCCACTCTTCCCCAAGCCTGTAGCATTGCATGGGGTTGTTGTGACCAAAGTGCAGGACCCGGCACTTGGCCTTGTTAAACCTCATACAATTGGCCTTGGCCCATCGATCCAGCCTATCCAGATCCCTCTGCAGGGCCTTCCTTCCCTCGAGCAGATCGACACTCCCGCCCAGCTTGGTATCATCTGCAAACTTGCTGAGGGTGCAGTCAATCCCCTCATCCAGATCATTGATGAAGACATTGAACAAAACCAGCCCCAGAACGGAGCCCTGGGGAACACCGCTCGTGACCGGCCGCCAACTGGATTTAACTCCATTCACCACCAATCAGTAGCATTATGCTGCACACCTTTCTTGAAAAAGATTAGACTCCGATGACCCATTCCACTTTGAAATGTAATCAGCATGGTAGGGAGCATGGAGGTTCTTTGCAGAAGAATATTATTCTCTCTGGTCTACTTTGGTAGTTCAACCATGTAAGTTCCATGGTCTTAATAAATAAGGATGATTCTGTGGTCAAGAGAGAGACATGGTCTTAATTCCTAGGTGTTCCAAGGACTTGCCATCTTGGGCAACATTTTTTTCTATCATCCTTTTTTGATATTAAATGTCATAATGGTTTTCCTGATATGGGGAACAGAGAGGATAGAAAGATATCATCACTATTATCTCCAAAACCTGCTGCTTTGGGGTCTGTGGAGAGGGAAGAATAATGTGTATGTACATGTTTTCAACATTTTTGGATCTATGTGTGCATGTCTTGGGATATGCAATCATACTGAAGTTTAAAAACCCATTGTTATGCTCTTTACTTGAAATAAACTTCACTCAGAAGAAGAATTGTGTTTCTCGAACAGAAAGGTTACTCCCACAGATTATCTGACTTTGTTTCTGAAAATGCATTCCCTCTCATACCTCACTGAATACTGTTTCTTTCTCTATGACATGCTTTCTTCATTCAAGCATAGATTGCTTTTTAGTAATGTGCCACAAAAGGCTCATTACCACCGAAGAGCGAGAGTTTTCATTTTACAGTCCCATATTATGGCACACTTTTCCCATTCCCATCTGCTTATGTAAATCTCCTGATAAATTAATATCTCTGCCAGAGAAAAGTTTTTTACTTGATCTTTTGGTTAAGTAATTATTATCTCATTTAATAGTTTCCATTGTTTTCTCTCCCAATCAGTACTTTTCATGAAGCCTGACTTGCTATTAATTACAGAAGTGCTTCCAGGTGTCTGTGGCAACTCAAGCACTGTTTAAAAACCAGAGACTTTTATATACCATTATGAGAGGTTCTGTCTATGGAGTTAGAAAGGAGCTTCTGTATAAGAACCTTTATCTCGTTAGTCCTGGTAATGTTCAGATATGACTTTTCAATGAGATAACCAAGTTGGAAAAGCTCCTTCCTTATTTGAACTGACCTAGAAAGAACCCCAATGTACAGTAAAATGTGTATTTAATCAGCTTGTAGTATTTCTTCTGTCAGGATGGAGTGTGACCTGCAAGGAGAAACTTTATTACAAAGACAACCTGTACTTCATATAAGGTACTAAAGAGCACTAAGGAGTATGGCACTTGCAGCACAAATCCTGGACTCTTAGGCGAAGTTATATGAAAAAATATAACACTTCTGATAGTAGTGTACTGTGATTGTGTGTCATTCAGAGCTATTATCATGTCTGCCATCAATGAAACCCTGGAAACAGAGAACTTGTAATAAAAAAAAAAAAGAAAAAAAAAAAAAAAGAAAAAGATAAAAGATATTAAAGCACTAGAAATTCCACTGCAAAACCTAACTAGTTCATCCATTTCAGAAAGAAATATTCTGTCATACTCCTGGATTTTAATTTTTTTTGTTTATTTAGGTGGTGAGATTTTCTTCTCTTTTATAGTAATTCCTTCATTCATAATGCTAACCTATTAAACACTCTCCAAAACCTTATTAACTACTCTTCCAGAGGTTTAGCAGAATTGCTGAAGCAAAACTGAATCTCAGAGGTAGGAATTCAGGCTGTGTCAGCTATTGACTGGAATATGTTAAGTTAACCCTTTGTGCTTCTGATGAGAAAGAATAAAAATATATTGATAGCCAACTGCATTCTAAAAGTACCAGATTAAAGGTTAATAACTAGTGTTTTCAAAAGTAGTCTGAAAGATAAAATACCTATGCAGTGAACTAAAGATTAGAAAAGCATTATAGATTCACTTTGTGTAAAATCTAGCAACATACTGTGTCTGCAAATTAATGAATGTTTAAACAAGATGAGTTATAGTGACTCTCTTATGTAAGTCAAAATGACAGTCAGATTTCTACCAAATGAATTCATTATGGTCAGTGAATGAATAGCTAATGAATTTGGAATTGAGGATCTCTTACATTAAAAGTAATCCATAGGGAAATATCCAAGTAAACTCTTGTAGAGATTTTACTCAAAATGCAAATCAAATGCAAAAGGACAAGCAGGCTAAGCAGGCAAAATGCATTGTTAATTCCTTAAGAGGCAGTGCTAGGTATAACAAAAGGAAAAGAAGAGTCTTTCGAATTACTTGATACATAAATGACAGAATAGGATAGCCTTTCTTTACCAAAAATGAGAAGGGGAATAAAGGGAGCAGCTGATCTCTTTTGATTGCAAGATATGAAGAAATATCAAATCATCCGTGAGCCTTGGTTTTAGCAAAGATTAAATATAAGTAAAAGATCTGTGACCTGGCTCTCAAAGGTCAGAGTTTAACATTGGGAATCCAGCAAGATTATGCATTAAGGAGGTCTATAGCTGTGTTTGTTCAGACTGGCTGTCGGAGACAGAGATGAAGAATTCCATTTCTTCCTTCAGTACTGCTGTCAGGATTAAAAAGCAGGTCTCCCCTTTAAAGTGAGACTATAACATTTAGGCCAACCACTCAGATCTGTCAGTCTGTGATAATGAATTTCCTGAATAAACAAAGTAACAGGCAGTTGTGATAGGTGCACTCATGAAAAGACAGAACAGACTAAACACATACTGAATACTTGAGACAAAGGAAAAATCTCCTCCCCAGAAAAAGCGATAAAAATTTCATTAATTCTGATATCAGCTTGCACAACCACACACCACAGAAAAGCCAGAAAATAAGCCATTAAACCCTTCCTTCCTGTCACTGTATCCGCTTTACATGATCCCAATTAGATCTTCTTTCAGTGAAAAGCGCTAATATCTCAGTATTGACCAATCAAATGCAGGGCTGAGTGGAAGCAATGATGATGAAAGCCTCTACACTCAGAAAGTACTGATTATTCAGAAGTAAGATATTTTGCTACAGCTTAATATTTTCAAATTTTAAATTTAGGATCAAAACATCTTGTTTAGAGAAAAAATAAACACGACATACTATTAAAACATATTGATGTTTCTCAAAATCAGAGCATGATTTTCCAGTTTGTAGGTATAAAATCCAAAACTGTTTGAAATCTCATTTTGAGAAATATTCCTAAGTATTTACTTTTGTTGTGTTTCATAGGAACATAGGACTTGAAAGGACCTCACAAGGAGTAGCCACTTCATCATAAATGTAAAAAGTTCCCTGATTAAACTAGAGAGACTCTTTGTTTCCATTGCTTCAAGTTCTGACATAATTGGGACACTATTGCTCTGTTTATTATAAACCTTCTCTTATTCTTTGACTAAAGTTTATTTAAGATTTCTTTGTATCCAGTTACTACTGCACCTGCACCATCCTTCAGACTACATTTCTGGGAAAAAAGGGAGTTTGCATGCCTTTCAAAAGATTGGAGAGCAGGGTTTAAAAAAAATGTTTTGTATTTAGTATTTAAAAATATTTAGAATAAAGAAGAAATATTCTATAGGTGCAGGTCAATTAGGAAGGGTAAAAAGACTACATGAAGAGCTGGAAGAAAATCTTAAGGAAGTGAAGGTGCCCATAATGATTAGCTAGGTCGCATCCAATGGTAAAATTTAAACTACTATCAGATGCTTTTCACAACCACGGTGGTTGGTTTTTAAGATTCAATTTCTTTTTTTTCTTATTAAAACAAATAATTACAGCTTTCACCATAACTTTCCATGCTTCGGGAAGCAACAGTCTCATAATTTTCATTATTTTCTGCCTGAGAAGATCAAACAATAATGGGAGACCCAACAACACTGCTCATCCACTGTAGGCGTCTCAGATGACGGTGCTGATGGCTGTGGCATTTCTTGGACTGCAATTCATTACATTGTCACAACAGTTCAATAAATCAAAAGCAACATGTTACCCCAAAGGGTAGAGGAGGTTCTTTTGAATACTGTTCCAGCTGTACTCTATGCATGAGAGCCAAAGGTTAAGTTTTTCCCTTCCCCCACTCAAATAGTAAAACTTGACGTGTCGTTTGAAATGAGCAATGACAAGCTACAAGCTGTGAGAATGCAGAAAGACACCATACAAATAGACTTAGAGGGCACAGGAAAGAGTACGTTGAGATACTTTAGCTCTGGAAAAGCTCCAGCTGAAAAGAGAGGCGACTTTGTGACACACTATAGAAAATAAAAAATCCACCAGAGTTCCCAGACCTTACAATAGATCCAGCTGTTTGGAAGTCTGCAGAAAACATTCCCTGGAAATTACATCATTTTTCAAGTTTGGTATCTTGTGCCACGCTTCATCTATAAGGAAACAGAGCTGTTAAGATGCTAAAAATGCCAGATGTATTTAGATCTTTAAGGACTAGGGCATGTTTGCACTGAAATTATAGATTCCTCTCTGCATTTCAAATCTCCAGAAATGCTTTATTTCAAAACACAGTTAAAAGAAATTAAGCAGAGATGGGTACACCTGGGGTGAAAGCCAAAACATCTTTCTGGAGTAGTTGAATGAAGTTTGTAGAACTTCTTATATTTTGACTGTATTGATTTCAAGAGTTGAAACTTTGGGTCTGATTTTGACATAAACCTCTAATTTTTATAATACCAGTTGAACACACCTGAGTATTCCATCAACTTGGCACAGATAAGAACATGTAAAATGCAGAGACTGCTTGGGATATTGGCACATGGGAATTGTAAAAAGATGTTGCAGATTCAGCCCAGAAAGAGGTCTCAGAGACTTTGGCTGCCTAAGTATAGCAGTCATCTATATGAATATGCAGACTGAAATTTTTAGGGACCTAGGAGTTATCCAAATCTAGACAGATCTTTAAGACAACTGGATGGTCCATCCTTTACAGTTCTATCAAGTACATTTCACAAAAAAGTTGGTAGAGTTTCCTAACTATAGATTTGTGAGATTCTGACATAATCTCCCTAGTCCTGTATTTGGAAACAATTGACCCATCATAGAGCTTTAAAAAAAAAGAGGGAAAAATAAGCCTGAGGCAAACACCTGCCACAACAAATTTCAACATATATGATCAAAACCTGACAAAGATATAAGCAACCTAACACAAGATTTTGTAATGGGAAGTGTCAGTCAATTTTAATTATATGTGTTGCTATCAGTTCCACCTATAATTAACAGTATTCCTCTCTGTTGTTCAGCTGTGTGTTCTTTTCCCACGTTTATCTAGAATGAGTCATATGGGAATAAAAATAGATCAACATTCTCAAAGCAGAGGGTTGATGTATGAGGGCAGATGTCTCTGTGTTTCCCCAAACTGAAAGACCCAATTTTGACAGGCAATGAATACTTGCTCAGCAGTCTCTACTGGTTTTATCAATTCTCATTTGACCCTTAGGACTGGTCTGAAATGTATACAACCTTTAACAGTTTAGAAAGGATTATGGAGGAATAAAAATACTTTTCTGAACTTTCCTTGAGGGCATGAAACTGCAACCTAGGTGTACATATTATGTGAGACAGGAGCTGCTATATATTGCCTAGTCCAACTAATCAAAACACAAGAGTCATAAATTGCAGCTAGTTATCCGAACCTTGCATTTAGGACAGGTGCAGGACTTTGTGATTGCCTTTGCTGAGCTTCATGAGGTTTCTGTTCCCTCATCTCTCCAGCCTGTTAAAGTCTTCCTGAACGCCAGCCCTACCCTCTGGAGTGTCAGCCTCCCTCCAGTCTGGTTTCACCTGCGAATTTGCCAGGGGTGAATTCCATCCCATCATCCAGGTTGTTAATAGGGATGTTAAACAGTATTGGCCTCGGTATCAACTTCTGAGGAAAGCCACTGGCAACTAGTTACCAGCTGGACTTAATACTGTTAAATAAGATGAGAGATTTTCAGGATTTTAGGGGGGTTTTTTTTCTTTTTTTTCAGATTTTAGGAATCTATCTTCAACAGGTTGCTGAGGTGAAATTCTGCATCCCAACCTACATGAACATGTGCGCTGACAATCTGGTTCTACAGCCATTGTTTCATTTTACCTCAGAATTAGGGCCTGAAATAAACTCTCTAGAGGTGTGCGGCAAGTGTACTAGCCCATGTTTCTTCCTTCACCCCCACCTCCTGTTCCTGCATGGATATTTTTAAACCATAGCAACTACATCCACTACTCTGAAACCACATCTTTTACAAAAAATAAGGTGTAAGGTACTCTGTCCAGTGAGACAGATCTCAAAACTCTATTGTTGATAGACTCCTGTATATATCCTCTCTTACCTGGAAAGACTGGTGGGCTAGAGAAACGGACTTCCCTCCACGGAGGGACCTGTGCTATGTATTTGCCACTTGCCGACTCATTCATGACTATATATATTCAGAGGCTGTCTGATGTACAGAATTTTTTCTTCTATAATACATCATTAAAAGCTATAACACTTAAGGTTATATTCAGCTCTCTTTTGCAAAGGATTAAGGAATTGGGTAGGATCTAAGTCACTACACTTATTATATTTAACTTTTTTCTCTATTTCTTGTTCAAGTCTGAATCTAGAACTGTAATGTGTGATAAAAAAAAAAATTCATTGGAATGTACTAATAAACTATGTTTTGAAACTTGCAGTTAGATGCTTCTGTGCACATCATCTGTTTTTCCATCAGTACTTGTAGTCAAAATTATGTTGATTTGCTCTGTATACATTTGTCTGGAAACTTTAATTATGCTTTACCATCTCACCTTTGGTGAAGGCATAAATCATCTGCATGGTATTCTGCATAGAAATTATGCTGATAACTTGGTTATTTAAGAGGACTCAGGACAGCCCTTACTGCAGTGTCACTTAAAACACATACCTAAAGTGTAATAAATCTTAAGTTTCTCAGGATTTTTGTGACATCATCGCAAATTGTAATGATGTGATTATACATCATATACTAGAGTCATAATTACATTCTAATTATGCAAGGAGAAGTATTTATACTAAAACAGGCAATTAGGCATAATTACACTAATGATGTAAATGTGCAAGAATTAACTGAAATTGATTTGAAAAGGAACTAGGGAAATGTATACAAATAAAACACATTTGATGGCTAAGAAAAAGCAAACCTCTCTGTTAAATGTTAGGTCTTAATTATGTATTAGGAACACCATGCAAGGAAATGCCCCAAGGTCATTTTTCCTCCCAGAGCTCCTACTAAATGCTACTATTCTCTGGCCCTTAAGGAGAGTGAGGGATTACCTTTTTTCCCCAGATCTTTTCAGCCAGATGGAGAGGCAATCTCTTAAGAATGCTCTCCAAAAGAAGTATCTGTGGCTATCTATGTGGTTAGTTATTACATAGTGCAACTAACTGACACTCAAGTTTTTCATATTTTCCCAAAAATAATTAAGATTTGTTATGTGCAGCTCCCTGGAATGTAATTTACTTTCTTTGTGAATATTTCCTTTCTAGCCTGACCACTTTCTTGTTCTCAGATCCCTGTCTTATATCCTTCCTTCCTTGTTTACCACAGGGCACGAGCTAAATCAAAATTATATTTTAAGAAAATCCTAGTCTTGACTGCCCCACCCCATCCAGTTACCTCATGATCTGCAGTAAACCTTGCAGAATTTTATTCTACTTGATTTTCTTTGGATTTACCTGAAAAATCATAAATGTTTTCAGTACAGTTTTGTTTGTGTGAATCACAGTTTAAACCAAATGTGCTTATGTGAAATGCTTATTAAGAAAGCAAAAGAATACTTAGCATCTTAAAGAGTCTATAAAAAGAGTAAATGATATATGGGCAAATTGTTCAGTGTTTCACAACTGTGGGTAAATTGCACATTTAATGCACACATTGATAATTTTCTGTCATTCTAAAATAAACTAGTGTATAGCATCTATATGAGTGTGTATGTCAGAAAACATTGCATATATATATGTGTTTGTGTGTATATATATGTACACCTATATTTCATAACATATACATGAACACTCAGATTGTTCCTACTGAGCAAGTGGTCACTTTCACTCTGAATTATGAAAGTTGGTGATTCCATCCCTGAATTGTCAAAGAAGTTTTTGGCTCACCAGAAGGGACGGATTGTCCAGAAATACTGCTTACAAGGATTCTCCTAGGGGAACACCATCTCTATCATCCTTTTGTGCTTCTGCCCAGGGCTGGGCACAATGAAATGCTCTTAAATACTGTAGAATATTACAGAGAAAAATAGCTTAATGCTTTTCCAGTTTTACTTTATTCTAGACACACAAAAAGGTTATGAAGTCATGACATGATCATTAATTCAAAAGCACTTGTAAATCTCAGCATGAACCTTTATCAGGGATTACTCTGGAAAAGTGTGACTACATTTATCTTTGAAAAGTGCAACACAAAGAGAAGTGATCTCTCAGCACAGTTTTCAGATCTTGACCAGGGCTGTCCTGACACAAAATTGAAAACTTTTGTTGCTAGTCCAGCCCTGATCTCCTTCACTGTCTTTTTGTTTGTCAAACCTGAGAAACAACAGATGCACTATGGTAGATAGATAGAAGGCTGACCCCTCTTCTGCACCTTTGTATTTCTCTTGTAAGCCTGTACTGCTTCACACTGCCTTAGAGCTTACAGCTGTAATACAGTTCTGGACAGGTACTTCACTAAATCTCATGGAAGAACAGGGGGTTTGCTTTTAGGTCAAAACTTTTCTCCAGTACTTAAAATGCAAGATTTTGTAAAATGGTAAATTGATATGCACATAACGTAATAATGTCTGTTGCAAAAAGCAGCTGAACTTGGGCTCAGCAAGAGTTGTTGAACATTAGAAATCCAGTGTCTTAAGGAAACTGTCTATTCATTGTCCATCTGTGAGCCCTTTCCTCTCTATCCACCTCTGAGCTTAGTAACCAATTTCAATGAAATTTGAAAATGGAAGAAATGACAAAGCTATTTAAATTATCTCAAAAGTCTGTCAGCTGGGCTGATTCAAGAATCAAAACTTGTCTCCTTACTGAAATACAGGCAGCAAAAATCTTCTGTTAAATATTCAACTTGGCAGCCATGAGTTGGTCAGTAGTTATCAATTATTCTCAGAATAAATGCCTTCTATACTGCCCTTAAAAATAAAGAGAAAGAGGAAGGCTAAGTGGCAAAAGACTTGAATCTATAGAAAGCCAGGCTATTTCAGTGCCTGTAGTGTTTCTCTATTGCTTGTGACCCTTGTTATTGAAGTTACTGTTACCTGTTACTTACCCTCTTCACAGGATTCTCAAGTTTCAACTGTCACATATGTAAACCTATGTCTTCAGGGCAAGATTTCAATTCCAGGGCAACAAGTTTTCTACATGCATAAGAAATTTGAAGCTAAGTCTACAGCTGAAACATTACAGTCGGAAGCAATTTGTTTAATGGTGTAAGTTAAGACACGTAAGGGAATATACGTCATGAAAGCAAAATGAATTCCCAACCCTTCCCCAAACCTTGTAAAAGTGACATAGTTCAAACTGATACAGACTTTTTTTTTTAATGTATTGACTTTCAATTTTTTACTTTAAAAAATGTGATTAGGAAAAGGATTCTTATCCACTTCTGCTTTACTAACTGCCACCAACAAAATTATATGTTTGTGAGAAGTCACTCCCTAGGGGAGGAAAAGAGCAAATATTTCCTAAGAGTTCCTTTTATTTAAATCTCTTTAATTTGGGAATTGTACTTAGCAGTAGACAAATGAAAAGCAATTGTGATAACAGAAACTAAAGACAAAGAAAATTACTGCATAAATGTAAGTGGATTTGAATTTGAAATAACTCTTCCTTTTTACTTGAAATCTGAAAATGTTCTACCTCAAAGGTTTCTTTTTCAATGAAATATACAGCCAGATTATGGAGAGGGAAAGAATATTTGATGGGAAATCAGGGATGCGTGGAAAAGGAACAAAAAAGTGCTGTGTTTTGCCATACGTGCCTCTTCTTCATGGAGCCAGCAGTGCTGAAAGGAATTGACAAGACTGTGACTCAGGCAAACTAATAGGCTAGACAGTCACTCCTCATTCCAGACTAACTCTTATTTATTTTTAAACTAAGCTGATGCAATGTTAAGGTTGTGACATAAACTCACAAAAGAATGGACTTTAAAAGTTAAGGCTAGAATCTGTCCCTTATCCTTTTACCGTCAGAGCTTAGTGCTGCCCTCTGACCTCCAAGCACAGTTTGCAATGTAGTTGGTAAAATAAATGATTTTGTCCATAAGTAGAGTGTCAAATCACTGTTCTGTTTCTTAGAGGGAAGTGAGTCCTCATTCTGCCCTCCATTTTATCTCAGGGCTGAGTTATCTGGTAGGTCAATTTCAGCCTAAGTTGGTATAGGGTGTGCTTTATATCATTACATTTTTTAATGGCATACATGTCTCAGCCTTGCTAAGACAGATACAAAATTTGCACTAGACCAAAGACAGTGAGGGACGAAACTGATGATATCCAAGGTTAGATCATACTACAAATGGTTCTCAACAGTTCTGAGTGAAATTCTTTTTCTAGTATGTTCCCCTTCTTTTCTAGTCTTTTCAGAGTCAATGCCCCCAAAAGATTTAATCAGAGAAAGAACGAGCAGAAAGCAGTTGCTTCCTTTAGGCTTTGCAGAAGATAGGTGTAATATATGGTGACATATCCTGTAGAATTCTTTACTACTTGCAATGTTGGCAACCTTTCAACCATTAAGGAATTCAGTAATATGATGTTGCCAGGAAGTAAGGTATGGAAAGAAAATGGCAATGATATCTGCATTTGGACAAAAGCCGTGGGGGAGCAGAGTGTGATTCAATAGCTGACTAGTGAGAATGGTTTTCTGGGAGGTTAGATGGCTTGGTCTCCTGTTTTTAATGATTTAGTAGGCCACGGATCAACTCCAGTAAATTTCAACTTGTTAACTACTGTAATTTCATGACTTCTGTCAAAACCTCAGAAACTCAAATGTCTAAGATCGGGAAAAAGCCTGAGCTGAAGTCACACCCATCCCATGAGGATTTTATGAGCACTTGATTAAAGGGAGAAAGAAAAGCAGAAACATCTCTTTCAGAAATACACTTTCTAAAGAAAGAGTGACATCCAGAGAGCATCTACAGCTATGATTCACAAGCAGAGATGGAATTTCAGCTGTCTTTTAACCAAATGCTGGTAATGCTTTTGTGGAGTGCAATTAAAGCTTAATCTTTCCTTAGCATTTCTTATGAGGAAGCTTATGAGGATTCCTTCTGTCCTAGTAGTGTATGATGTTCCCAGTCTGAAGTGGTTTACTTCCTAGGCATGGAGGGACCTCAAAGTCTAACTTTGGGTCCTGCAGGGTGCTAAGAAGTTGAAGAGATGCAACACTGCATTTTGTCACTTATTTCTCCCTTTTATGAGCTGAGACCAGCTGTTTAAATGTGATTGGAATTCTTTTTTTTTCTTTTTTTTTTCCCAGAAACATATTGGTTACAGGGCAACCCTCTCTTTCAACATCTGTTCAGCATATTACTCATATATTCACATTTTCCTGCTCACTCAGCATGTTATAGCTCATTACAATATACTAAATATTCTTCTGGAGTGATCGGGGGGTTTCCCAGACTTCAAGTCTGCTGCTTCCAGCTACAGATGATCCTAAATCCAAAACTCTTAGTTTTGACCACTGTGACTTCACATGTGGTTTCTCTTATGTGTGGTTATGCACTGCAGTCTTAGTACCACGATAAAGTGGCAAATAGAAAGGTCCATTACATCATGACATAGCACATGTGGCTCAAGTTCTATTGAATGAGGTAAACCCCATGCAAAGCATCATTATTCTGTTGAGATTCTGTTGAGCAACATTCAAACTGGCAGAATGACCATTTTTAGACAATCTTTAGAGCAGTATAGAACATCAATTCAAATGCTTTTTAACATATTTTTGGTTTGATTTCATACGAAGACAAGCTTTGTGTCTATCCAGTCCTTTCTTGCTTCCTCTTTTTATGTTTTAACTAAACTATTGGTCAGTCTTGACCAAATCTTAAAAAAAAGGAGAAGTGGGCTGAAAAGTAAGTTCTTACAAGTAGCGTGAAAAACAGAAATTGCCAAGCAGACAAAAGAACTAATTTTTTGTAGAAATAGCAGGTAGATCTTTGCTTGTGAGTATTTATAGTTTGTAAAATCTGTTTGGAAAGAGCTCGCTGGCCAAGCACCATAGACAGACAGCCCATCTAGTTAACATGAGTCACTCGAGATGACCCACAGTACATAATATCTCTTTCCTATATATGTAAGCCAGGTGTTGCAGGGAAGTTGTTACCACGGAATACTATGTGGAAAGCAGACCTGAAACTGGAGGAGTTTTGTGCTCATTATTTCTCTTATACATAGAATGGTTTTATTTATTCAGTCTCCCACATAACACTAATATAGATCTAGATTCAGCACTGGCTACTTGCAGGCATAGTTGAAATGCAAGTATATTAAAATATGCGAGGTGTAGACTCCTAGGTGTAGAATTCTGTACTGGTTTTGGCTGGGATAGAAACAATTTTCTTCGTAGTAGCTTGTATGGGGCTATGTTTTGGATTTGAGATGAAAACAGTGTTGATAATATAGGGATGTTTTCATTATTGCTGAGCAGTGTTCACAGAGCATCAAGGCCTTTTCTGCTTCTCAGACAGCCCTGCCAGCGAGTAGGCTGGGGTGCACAAGAAATTGGGAGGGGACTCAGCTGGGGCAGCTGACCCCAACTGACCCAAGGTATATTCCATACAATATGATATCATGCGCAGCAATAAAAGCTGGGGGACGAAGGAGGGAGATGTTTCGAGTTATGGCATTTGTCTTCCCAAGTAACTGTTACGCATGATGGAGCCCTGCTTTCCTGGAGATGGCTGAACACCTGCCTGCCGATGGGAAGTAGTGAATGAATTCCTTGTTTTGTTTTGCTTACATGCGCGCCTTTTGCTTTACGTATTAAAATGTCTTTATCTCAACCCACAAGTTTTCTCACTTTTACCTTCCCAACTCTCTCCCCATCCTGCTAGGGAGGAGTGAGCAAGCAGCTCTGTGGAGCTGAGCTGCCCACCAGGGTTAAACCATGACAACTTCTCAAAAAGAATGTGAATAATTATATGGTAATATGCAGTATTATCATTTGTTATTCTTCTAATTACAGAGAATCATAGCATTAGTCATGCAATATTTTTTAATTTGACTTACCTTTATTTTGGTTTGCTACCTAAGTTTAAGACAGTGTTTTCTTTTGTTTTGTTTTTGTTTTGGACTTTTAAATAATCATAAATTAGAATCCATATTATGCTTCATCTGATGTGTTACAATGTACTGCATTGTACAAAGAAAAAGTGATTATTATGTACAATCTATATTGTAAGTCTGAAGCATAACCTTAAAACTTTTAAGTATAAATTGCAGTTTAATTCAACCCCTGCATGCTGCTACAGATTCTACTGAAACTGTTGTTAGGAAAGAAACATTGCCCTTTCAGAGTTCTTAGAAGTTTATGGTAGCTTGTCTACATTGCATCTCTTCCTCTCAATTATTGTATCTGGCCTTTCTTTTATTGTCTATAATCATATGTTTTGCTCTTGGCCACATGACCATCTGTATCTAATGATGCTAGGCAAATTAAAAGGGAGGATCTCTGAAGTGTAAGATTGTCTTCGTATTTTGTCATCATTTCTATAACTGATTCTCCATGTATGCATTTTGCTTCATGAAATATGTTTTCTGAAAAAATCTAATATATTTGAAAAAGCCTAAATGGAATATACTGAAAACAATTCTTACGGATCCAATGTAAAACCTATTGCCATGTATAAGTGTGCAGTTGCAAGAGCCACTGAATATCTAGAAAGTGTCAAGCACTCTTGTCCCCCATTACTTTTACAAGGAGTTCTGTGTATCCAAAAACATTGCAGAAGGTGCTAAACTTGACATATATAACTGAAATGACAGAATGTATCATCTATAATTCCTTCCATATAACCTGGAAATATCAGCCTCACACAATACTGTCTGAAAATTAAAAAGTAGTTGTCCTGTGTTTTTCAGGTGATAAATGTGTAATTTTATTAGACACAGTGACAAAAAATGCACAAACTTGGGAAATCTTTCTTTTGCATACAAGACAGTAGGATTGAACAGATATGCTGGTATCTATGGACAGTGATTTTTTTTAATCTAAGATCCTGAGTGACATACTGTAAAACGGTGATTTGTGAAAATCACAGAATAGCAGAAAGGCTAAAATGCATCCATTTTTTTTTTATCAGCTCCCATAATTTCTCCACTAAGATATAGGCTGAAGTAATGAGGTTACAAGGCATAAAAATCACACAGGCCAAGAATGCTAGCTGTGGTCAAATGATTTACTCATCAGCATTAGACTACATATGCAAAGCTTTTGGCCATTGTGTTCCCAGCTGGCAGCTACCACTAACATCTGGGCCATTAACATCAGAATTAGTAATCTAGAGAATTGTTCCATCTATCACTTCCAGCTAATACTGGACTCCAATTAGCACTCTTCCAAGCCCACCTGCAAAAATGTCTAACAGCTTCAAATATCCAAATGTTACAGATTGTGGAAGGTTACATGAACAGAAAATAAAATCACAGCAACTTGGAATATTCTGTAGGTTCTGGGTGTAGGAATCATTCCCTCCAGTAACCCTTTAGCAAATGACTGTTGTGACCATTTCCTTAGAGACTGAGATCAAACAATTTTATCAGACGGAAGTTTCCTGAGTGCAGGTCTGCAGATAAAACCAGAGGTTCTTAAAAGTAAACAATAAAAATACAACAGTCACTTCTTTGTCGGATGATTTCCCTGTCCAAGAACCACTTCTACTGTGACACCTATCACTTAAACAGCAAGTGCAGAACCCAGCGATAAATGGTTATGTATATACTGTTTTGCTTTTATTTAGCTAACAACATAAAAATCTCAGAACTCACAGGTGATTTAGTCAAGAGGACCCACTACATTGCCTACGAAACTATCTTTCTCAAATGAACCCATCATTGCCACTTTCCCCTGTCCTCTTGCTATGCTTTTTAAGCTGATTACATTCTTCATGTGTTTAGTTTTAAACTAAATGTAAACATACTGGAACCACAGTTGTGAATTTTATAACATCACAGGGCCTAGAGCCTTAATTGCTCCTAGAAGTACTTAGTAATGAAAATAACAACGTGATACCACAGTTGTAACTCCAGTCCATCAGTGGCACCACTGGCCTGCTTTTCTCTGAATGCATTTGCTCAGATAGTATAGCTGTCTACATTAAAGCTGAACTGGACCTCGGGTTTTTTCCTTTGAGAAGTTTGATATAAGCACACATTTGTAGATATATTAAACCCCATGATATGTGGAGGAGCGAATGAAAGCATTTTCTTCCAGAAGGTCTTGGGTCTGTACTTGTCCTAACTTTGGGATTTTGAAGCCTTATTCTTCCAACCCTTGGTTCATCTCCTCTTTTTTGTAATTTTATCCTCATTCCACCTGAATCACCTAAGTATCAAGAGGAAGTAGATATCCATTCAGCTGTGTCTTGCTGTTTATGTGCACCTAGATTTCTTCTCTATCTCTTTGGTTGGCCAGTAGGGTCAGTAAGACAGAGCTGTGAATGAGAGATAAAAATCATTGGACTTTTCATGATCTTGTGTTAACTTTTAGGTGTCCTGATACTAACCCTAATACCAATGTTTGCCTATGCTTCTCAGGCAATTAATGAACTCAAGAGAAACTTAGAGCATGTAGGAGATGTGGACGAGGACTCGATAAGCTTAATAACACTTTTATCTTTGATATTTTTGCTTAAGAGAGATTCTTTATTAGCTCTTTCTCCTCCACTTCAACACAATTTTAAAGGTTCCCAGTTGCATAAGGCTCAGACAATTACATGAAAGCTGCAAAGTAATTTAGTTTCACCTAAATAGTGGAGCTACATAACATGTCTCTCCCCCTGAAATAACAAGATACTTACACTTTGAACTTGAGACTTGAGTGAAGCAGAACATCATGCTGAGAATTTGAATTCCTGTAATTTGATTTCAGAACAGTACATTCATTTAATTTGCAAGTGTACAGAAGAGATAACACTCAGTCAATTATGGTCAGGTGTGTAGGCATTTGTTTTGACTGGTGAGATAAACTGTGTGTTGATTCCAATGTGCATGAGAGACATGTACAGTACCATGTCACCAGATGTGGTGGGAAAAAGAAAAAAAAAGATTCAGTGGCAAAAATGAGAACTTGTATGTAGGAAAAACAAGTACAGTTCTCAGCTCTGAGGAGTCCTGATTTGGACATTCTTCCATCTGCTATCCAATGGGATAAGGAAACTCCTATTGTTCAATAAATCAAATTTATGTTAACTAATAATGACGGCAGCCTCAGCTGTCAGCAAACAGGGAGAATTTTTTTCTTTGCTAAAAACTCTTTACATACCTTCTCAGGGAAAAGAATTTTGTTCAACTTGTCAGTCAAAGCATTTATGACTTTAAACTGGTAGGCAAACTTAAATGGCCTCAAGTTTCTTTATTTTCACAAATTCAGATATCTGAGGTAGGTTTTGTTATTTTACTGATGTCTGAAATGTATTATTACAAACAATAACAACACAACAGTGAAAAAGAAATTTCCAGCCAAGATAAATGGATGGAGCTTTACCAAATCCTTTGTTACTACACTGATTTACCAGCTGTTAACCTGGCTTTTTATATAGACGGTATAAAAGCAAGGCAAAAGAATTTGTATGAGAAGGTCAAGTACTTTAAGTAATGACTGGCTTCTCACTAGCTTGCTTCACTACTTTAGCACATAGATTCCCAGGGGAATCAGGGCCCTATTTTTCTGAACAAAATTATTTTGAAGGCAGACAATGCAGCATCTCTTAGCACTAATTGACTGGTGCTATAATCAGTGAAATTATAGCATGAATTGTATTAATGTTAATTACAGTGGAGAAAGATGATCTTGTGCCAATAGTACAAGAATGAGAGTTAAGGAGTTTCACATGCTTTTTGCATCTTTGCCACTGATTTTCTGTGTACCCTTGGGCAAGTCGTATGAGCTCAGTTTACTATACATGGTGCTTGGTAAACTGATTTACCAAAATTTTCCTTTCTCATGTTGCTGCTTCAAAGGAGCAGTGTGAGACATTCGTTGGCAGCACTTGGAAACTGCTCCTGTAAAGGTACCACAAAACTAATAGGATTACATTGCTTTATAGGGATGTTGCACCTATGCACCACTGTGTGTGAGAAATGAGGGCCATCTCTCAGTTAATCTATCTCCAAAAAGTTCCTATGACTGAGGATATTTCAGCGATGTCTTTGATTCTTTCTCTAGAAAGATAAAAAGTGAATTACCTGAACTTAGAAATGTTGAAGAAAAATTGAAAAAAGGGAGGAAGGGCAAGGCAGATGGAAGTGCTCTGTGTTTGTGTAATTGATAGGTAGATATCTGTCATACAACACAGTTTCAAATATTGTCAGTTTGCCATCTCTTTGCATGAACCATTTACATTCTCCAATTTTTACAAGCTGAGTATGTGTCACTTTTATATAAGTAACAGGATATAAAATTGAAGGCTTCCGGAGCTCTTCCCCATTCAGCCACATCCTAGTAAGTGGCATAATTCTATCCTTTTTATTAAACCACTACTTGATTTCCTTAATCAGTTTTTCCCTTTTGTTTTAAATGGAAGGAAAGATGGGTGAAAGCCCTGCATTATAGCAGTAATTAACTTTTAGTAGCCTTTGTTGTGGAATTCCCTAGCAACTGAAGAGATTATTTGTGTTGCTACAGAATATCAATTAGAATTTTGGACTGTAGAGACTGCATTGCAAAAATTGTACCTTCTCTATAACGGCCCATATATGTTAGATGGGATGTAACAACTTCATTACATGATGCTTGGTGAGCACAAGAAGAATTACTGTTGTCCCCTGGAAATAAGGTGCAAATCTCAACACTTGAAAATGTCAGGAACAGACAGCTGAAAACTTAAACTGCTAGCTTCAGATACCTAGATTATCTTGGGTCTTGTAATCCTTTATTTTTATTAAATATTGAATGGCTATAGATAGGCTAATAAGAATTAGAAACAAGAAATGGCTTAAGCTTTCCAAATATCTCTTACTATGTGTCAAAATCCAGAGAACATTTAGTTCTTCAGTGCAGAGTCATTCCTGAGAAATAGCTGAATTATGTCATCTAAAAGAGGACATCCTTCCTAATACTACAAATAATATCTCATACCAAAGGGAATTGTCACATGGATTCAGAGGAAAAAACTATTTTTAAAGAATCTCTTTTTCAGTATGATATTCTTCTGACCTGAATCACATGGCTTCATACTCTCTATGAAACATGTAGTTACCTAATTCCTTTAAACATTAACAGACCATGTACATGTAAATATGATAGTTGGCTTTGAAAATTCACAGAGTGAATTTAAATTTATTCTCCATGGTCAAGATGAATTGCTCATGTTAGTATTTACAGTATAGTTATGCTTATTTGAACACTATTTATTCTTCACCTAGCAGATTTACTGGATGCAATAGCAGTAAGAGTTTTAACTAGAAGAATTCAGTTGTTATTTTGCTAGAAATAAGAATATTTTTCAAATGTCCTCCAAATCAAGATGTTTCAGCATAACAAGAAAACATTTGAAAGATATAAACAACTAAACATAATTAATAAGATGTAACAAACCTAAATAATTATGGTGAAAACAGGCTTCAAGATATAATTGAAGAGGCATAAAAATGTCAAGATTTATCATACCTACTGAAACAGGCAACCAACAAAAGCAACAGCAACATTTTAGTTATTCGTAACTTTCTAAAAGTGTGTCTTTTTGGCTGAGTGTTTCTAAGCGTGGCTTCCATTTCAAAACCAATATGTTTCAAAAGCATGAGAAAGAGATGCCTTTACTCTTTTTCAGAATCATTAACAAAAAAGATCAAGGTATTCAATGTTCAAAATTTCTGTTTCTGGAGGACATAGCAAAATACCTTCTGAATTCTTGAAACTGCGACTTAGCATGGACTATTCTGTAAAGAACAGGACATCATCTGATAACTTTTAGAAATCTGAATATAAAATGAAAAGACTTGAGCTCATTGTGATAAAAAACATTCAGTTATTCTACTGTGATGAGAGTCTTCTGTTGAACTATCACTCCTAAAAGTGGATCTATTTAAATTTCTAACTTAAATGGCAACGTAATACAATAGTAACCACAGTTAACCACTGTTAGTCTTGGAGTAAAACATTTGAAAAAGGAAGAGTTACTACATGCTTTCTCCTTCAACTTAGAAACACTAAATCTCATGTATTTCCCAACAGCATATAAAATTCTGAATTCACGGATTTTGTAAGTGTCAACAAATCTTTAGTCTGGTCTCTGATGGGTTTGGTCAAAATATGCCAGATTCAGATGTGTGTTCAACCTTTAATTAAATCCTTCACTTTAAGTGTTATGAATGAATTTTGGTCTGTTTCATTCCTTATATACCATAAGTCATGGACAGAACATGTTAGATATGGATTTCACCTGCTTGGCACCCTTAAGACCCTGAATGTTCTTTAAAGTTTGAGAGTTTCTTTGCAACCCTTATAAATTGCTGTCTCCAAATACTACTGTCCGTTAGGTAGTATGAGGAACATAGAATTACCCTATTTTATATCTGATTTTATATGGGTTTCAGTACAGAAGACCTTTGAACAGAATATCTTGGTGGGTTATTGTACTTTTATATGCCTTTTATAATTTAAATTTTTCTGGTGTGTTTTTTGGAAGTATCATCCATGATGAAGAGGCTTAACACCATTGATTATTATTATTATGCAGTAGAGAATGTTAAATATGAGAAAGCTTCTTCTGTTGCCCTCAAAAAGGCAGAAGTTTGTCAAAATCTTAACAAAAAAAGGAAACCACTTAATATATTGTAGAATCATAGAATCATAGAACACCAGGTTGGAAGGGACCTCAGGGATCATCTGGTCCAACCTTTCTAGGCAACAGCACAGTCTAGACAAGATGGCCTAGCACCCTGTCCAGCTGAGTCTTAAAAGTATCCAGCGTAGTGGAGTCGACCACTTCCCTGGGGAGATTATTCCAATGGTTGGCTGTTCACATTGTGAAAAATTTCCCTCTCATGTCCAATTGGAATCTCCCTAAGAGTAACTTATACCCATTACCCCTTGTCCTCTGCATGTGATTCCTTGTAAAAAGGGAGTCTCCATCTTCTTGGTAACTTCCCTTCAAGTACTGATACATGGTGATGAGATGACCTCTAAGCCTCCTCTTCTCAAGGCTGAACAAACCCAGTTCCCTCATATGGCAGGCTTCCCAGACCCTTGATCATCTTGGTGGCCCTTCTCTGGACCCCCTCCAGCCTGTCCACATCTTTTTTGAATAGCGAGGACCAGAACTGCACACAGGACTCCAGGTGTGGCCTGACAAGCGCTGAGTAGAGTGGGAGAATGACTTATAGGAATCCTTCCTTTTAAAATGGGATGTGGGGGAGAAAGGGAGAATTTTTTTTCAGTTTGTATATTATATTAAACCCAAAAAGAGCTGGTTTATCTTTCTGGCTCTAATGTAGATCTTCCTTCTTGGGGTCAAGACCCCGAACCTCTTTTCACACATTTGTAAATATGACATAACAGTACTTATTTTTAACACAGATTGATATGTCTGAAATCTTTTCCAGTGAAAGGTTTCTTGAAAATCATAGAACCATAGAATCATAGAATCGTTTAGGTTGGAAAAGACCTTTAAGATCATCAAGTCCGGCCGTTAACCTAACACTGCCAAGTCCACCACTAAACCATGTCCCTAAGCACCACATCTACACATCTTTTAAACACCTCCAGGGATGGAGACTCAACCACTTCCCTCCGCAGCCTGTTCCAATGCTTGACAACCCCTTTGGTGAAGACATTTTTCCTCACATTCAATCTAAACCTCCCCTGGTGCAACTTGAGGCCATTTCCTCTTGTCCTATCACTTTCTACTTGGGAGAAGAGACCGACACCTGCCTTGCTACAACCTACGTACTTCAGATGTCTTATTATCTATCTTGTGCAGAGTACTGATGGCACAACTTGAGGCCATTTCCTCTCGTCCTATCATTTGTTACTTGGGAGAAGAGATGGACACCGACCGTGCTACAACCTCCTTTCAGGTAGTTGTAGAGAGCCATAAGGTCTCCCCTCAGCCTCCTTTTCTCCAGGGTAAACTATTCCAGTTCCCTCAGCTGCTCCTCATAAGACTTGTACTCTAGACCCTTCACCAGCTTTGTTGCTGCTCTTTGGACACGCTCTAGCACTTCACTGTCTTCCTTGTAGTAAGGGGCCCAAAACCGAACACAGGATTTGAGGTGCGGCCTCACCAGTGCCGAGTACAAGGGGACAATCACTTCCCTACTCCTGCTGGCCACACTATTTCTGATACAAGCCAGGATGCTATTGGCCACCTGGGCACACTGCCGGCTCATGTTCAGCCGGCTGTCTACCAGCACCCCCAGGTCCTTTTCCCCCGGGCAGCTTTCCAGCCACTCTTCCCCAAGCCTGTAGCATTGCATGGGGTTGTTGTGACTGAAGTGCAGGACCTGACACTTAGCCTTGTTGAACCTCATACAGTTGGCTTTGGTCCATCAATCCAGCCTGTCCAGAACCCTCTGTAGAACCTTCCTACCCTCAAGCAGATCAACACTCCTGTCCCATTTGGTGTCATCTGCAAACTTACTGAGGGTGCACTCGATCCCCTCGTCCAGATCATTGATAAGGATATTAAACAGAACTGGCCCCAAGACTGAGCCCTGAGGAACACCACTTGTGACCGGCTGCCAGCTGGATTTCACTCCATTCACCACAACCCTTTGAGCCTGGCCATCCAGCTAACTTTTTACCCAGTGAAGAGTACGCCCATCCAAGCCATGAACAGCCAGTTTCTCCAGGAGGATGCTGTGCGAAACAGTGTCAAAGGCTGTACTAAAGTCTAGTTAGACAACATCCACAGCCTTTCCCTCATAAATAAACACATTGATTGGAAAAAACCACAGGAACATCTTGCTCAGAGAGGTGGCAAATTATCCATCTTTGGAGATATTCAAAACACAACTGGACATGGTCCTGAGCAACCTGCTTTGGTTGACCCTCCTCTGATCAGGGGGTTTGAACTAGAGGTCCCTTCCAGCTCAACTATTTGGGGATTCTATGAAATGCAAACCTCAAGTTCTGGTAGAAAAAAATGAAAAAAACCAGCTAAAATAAGCTGCTGGTTTTCAGACAAAGTGTGGAATACTTCTGAAGCACAGTCTCAATGAAAATGAAATATTTTCATTATCACAAAATTTTTCAGAAGAAACTTCCTCTTACTAGGAACATTTCTTGAGCTTTTACTATTTCTCTACTTTTCCTAATTAATCTTATCCTCAAGGCCAAAGGCATTCACTTACTGTGACAGCAATATCTGTACTGTGTGTATATATTTCATGTTCAGCTCCTTTCCCCTATATCTCCAACTAAGCCTTCAAATAATTAACCTATATGACGGCATTTTAAACACTGTTTCTAGCTGGGGATCTAGTGCCCTGAAAAACTTAATTAGATATGGAAACAAACAAAAAATTGCACAGGCCAGAGAATTTTCTATGGACTGCAACCTAACAGGAACACACAAGAGGACTAACAATATTCTATAATAATTCTTGAATTTAGCTGGAGTGTGATAGAACATTTTAGCAGCAAGTACAGTCTAAAACATAATTTATTTTCTGTCAAAAGTTTAAAGGGAAGATGTCGACCTGTTATGGCAGCTGAGCTAGATAGTTCCTTTTCTCTCATTAGAGACATGCATGTTCTCTTTTAATTTCAGCAGAACACCTATATATATCTGATTGGTTTATCAATGTGTAAAGCAACCAGTAACGTCAGTAAGTAGAAACAGTGCTTGAGAGGGAAGATATAATCTCTTAAAAAGAAAAAAAAAGCAGTAGCAGAGATCACAAACTGTCAAACAGGGTCAACCAATAATTCGCGTTTGTCTATATTCAAGATCAAAAGTTGTTTATACAACTAGCAAGAGATATGTCAAGCTTCAAAGAGCTGGTGTCAAACACCATCCAAAAATATAAGGAAGGAAATATGACTCTGAATATCATCAGCATACAAATAACAAAACCACAGGCTTTTTAGTTCAGGCTCTCAGTGGGCTTAGTACAGCTGCCTGTTCAATATGGCTCTTAGCTGTATTAGAATATAAGGCCATCACTGATTCTAGGTATGTACTTCATTTCATTGTATTGCAAGCTATTTGCAACAAAACCCCTTCACTACTGTTTTTGCTTGCTTTTTTTCTCTGTTCTGTAAGATAATGTACATGTGTATTGCCATATGTGACTGGCTGAAGGTATTTTTTCAAATTAAGTGTGAAACATAACAAAGAGAAAAGAATTTTAATGCAAAAGGAGAAGCTGCAGGAAAAAGGTGGCTATGATGGTGTCTGCCTTATCTACTCTTTGGTGATACTACGTACAAGAACACCTCATTCTGGAAGTACCTTTTGGCTGAATCACTGATAAAAATTTGTGTTATTAAAAGCCAGGGATATTTTAACAGATCATGTGAAAGACCATGGTCCCTATAACTCTTCCTTTCTTTACTTCTGCCTCATTCATCCACACCAATTAGATGATACTATGGTACTTTGACCAAGTGACATTCCATTATGTCTGAAGGAATAAATCAGTCCTTCCAAACTGTACTATTTTAGTCAATAAAAGTGAGGAACACTCCAGCACCAACACTCTGGAAAAGTGCTGTCAATCCAAAGCCAAACTAACCAGAAGAATAATGCTATTAAAAATTACTGTAGGTCTTTCAGTTTTCTTTTCATTTCCAAACAAAATCTTCCACTGGCTCTTCAGTCAGGTGAAGTTTCCAAACTCACAGTGCCCTCTATCTAATTATCCTAGGTAATATTATTTCTTCTCTATCTGGAAATGTGCGCCCTGCCAATTAAGAGAGCATACCTTCCTTCTGTTAATACCACTGCCCTTAATTAGAAGTTTTGATGCTTTTCAAGAGAGATGAGACAACAGCCCATCTGTTTAGACAGAGGTTTATTTCACATTGCATATGTAAGATCTGGATAACTACAGCCATATGATTACCAAACAGCAATTGCCGTAGTCAAATAACTCCTGTGTCCTTGAGTGACTTCAGATGACTGGGTTCCTTTTTGGTAGCCTTCTATTTACTTCAGTTCAGGAAAATCCAAAGACTTTATTTAGTATTTCTTTATTCATAACTGCCATTATATATGTTAATGCTTGTTAGCTAACTAATTACTGATCTTGCCTGCTAATTTAGTTTAATATATGACTAGGATTAAGCTGTAAGAATTTAATCACTAAACTAAAACTTTATGAA
>WAAD01039370.1:2093-19391 GCA_013389945.1 Fregata magnificens
GTCAAATGTTACAAAATCATGAGTCGCAACTCAAAACAAACACGTGGTTAGTCCTCAAACTCCAAATGGATACTTGTAAGATAAACAGAGAAGGTTGTCTTCTGACTTTAACTCCTCCTCACAGAAAACAAGCTACGAAATAATTATAATATTTTTAATTTTCACATATTAAGTAATNCGGCTGCCCCAGGCTCTAACGAAGCACTTCATCATGCTTTAGCCTTTACCTCAAGTCATAGTACGTAGCTGACATGGAAGAACTGAAATATCAAGATGCAGGCAAAAAAATGAACGTTAAGTAAATGACCAGTATTCATGCCTGCAAGTGAAAAAAACCAGCTGACTCAGATGTCCTTCATAATTCACCAATGTCTTATTTGTGATTTTTTTCTTTAATTAATACTTGGAGTTAGCCTGGTGTTTCTCTTGAAAAAGCTTAGTGTACCTATTCCATTACAAAACAGTCCACCATCTCTCCACATCGCAAGACTAACAGAAGTGGGCTATGGGACCAACAGCCATCCAGTGTTTTAANATAATTGTTTTCTGCAATGACAACTTAATAAATCCAATCTTTCTGGAGTTTATTCAGTGTGATTCTCCCACTCTGCGCCCACACACAGCTCTCAGTTTCAAACATAGACTAAATTTGCCATGGTTTTTTTTAAGGACCTGCTCCCGTTAAGTGTATCAGAAGTATTAAAATATTAACTTACAAACAAAACGGCCATTTTTTATCATGTCAGAAATGTAGCAATTATTTTGAGGTCTTCATTTAATCTGCTGCACATGTATGCAGATAGAGGTTAGGTTATTTTCCCGCCTTGTTAGGTATTCTTAAGATACCAATACGAGGCAGTTCCATATTACACTAGTTTTCTATATTAACTACAACAACAGCTAACCTTTGAGAAAATCTAGACTTATTGCTATGTGGACTGGCCTGTTCAGGCACAAAACACAATCTGTGGCGGCTTTGTATCTTGAAAGACCTCTTGGCACCACAGTATTTCCCACGGCTGCCCCAGGCTCTAACGAAGCACTTCATCATGCTTTAGCCTTTACCTCAAGTCATAGTACGTAGCTGACATGGAAGAACTGAAATATCAAGATGCAGGCAAAAAAATGAACGTTAAGTAAATGACCAGTATTCATGCCTGCAAGTGAAAAAAACCAGCTGACTCAGATGTCCTTCATAATTCACCAATGTCTTATTTGTGATTTTTTTCTTTAATTAATACTTGGAGTTAGCCTGGTGTTTCTCTTGAAAAAGCTTAGTGTACCTATTCCATTACAAAACAGTCCACCATCTCTCCACATCGCAAGACTAACAGAAGTGGGCTATGGGACCAACAGCCATCCAGTGTTTTAAAGTATACTGATCCTCTTCAATATACCATGGGAGTCTTTTTCTAGTGGCAAGTACTTTCAGAAAAAGAAACAACTTAAAAATGTACACAATATATATGCATTATTTACCTTGCAGCCAGTGAAGTTCACAGAAAGATTCATCACATATAAATAGTAAATATAAATGTAAATCTAATTTTTTGAACTTCCAAAATATAGGAATAGAACAGTTCTCAGAGTTTAGTAAAATCTGGATTTCATTTTTATTTTGCTTTCTTATTTACAGGCTATTTCTGCCATCATTTTTTAATACTTTTTCCATTTACTTCCATTTACTATTTACTAAATGGCTATCTTAAAACTTCAAACATTTTGCACTTCACAGCTGAATCTCTGTGCCTCTCAGCTTAATACTGGATATCTATAAATGTCTAAAAATCAAAAGTGTTGCCTTAACAGATCTGTCTTTAATGAGCTATGCAATTGATATATGTTTCAGTACGTAGCTGCACATGTAATGTAGAATTGCTTTAGAGAGTCTCAGCAGCTATATCCTTCGGATTTCCAGATGCCAGGGCAAATGCCATACATCTTGAAATTTCAAACATATGGCAAAAACCTTAAGGAAAAAACTGTAGAGTTCCAAAAAACTATAAAAACAGTAGTTACTGCCAAAAGCAGTAATATTGACAGGCACCATATTAGAAGATGAGTACTAGAATTCAGGTTTTAGTATGTCCCTAAATGACCATATAACTTTATTAATAAAAGTACAGAGCATTTTATACGAAGGACTGCGTAATGGTGAATTTTGGGGTTTGCTTACTTTGCTCTTTTCCTCCTCTTTAAAAGCAAGAACATTCCTCAGCTATACTGTTTAACTGTCTAGAAGAGAATTGTGCAATGGCATGCTTACTTGCTTCTCCAGTTACAATAAGAATTTAGAGTTTTGTTTCTTAATTAATGATGTAAAGCTGTGTAAAAACATTACCACATATGCAAACTCAAAGTATATAATAATGACGTAGTGAATATAGTAAAAGTATTCCATACTGTAGCCATTTGACTTAAAGTAAATGATTTCTGATTAAACTCATAAATTACTGAGCATGTGCTTCCACTAGTTGTCAGGAGTTATCAGATAACATAAACTTTACATGGACTCAGAACTAATTTCTGCATAGTGCTACTGCAGTAAAGGCTTCCAACAACAATGGCAGACGTATCATTAAATGGGCAAATGTAGAAACATAATTAAATTAACTGATAATCATCTCTCTTCCTCTATCCAGACTCTAATTTAATGCACTTGCAAATGTAATGAGGTTCACTGAATTTAAAAATACTGTGGAAATAACAGAAACAAGATTAATTTAATTGCAAGACATACTGATAAGAAAGCTTGTTTCAAATTATGTGAAGCACATTTCTAAAAGCCGTTAAAAAGCTAGTCACTTATCATGCACCTTGATGACAAATAACACATTTGAAAATATTTTTTTACCAACTGGAATATCCGCTGTGTTTCATATAACCATATGCTAATTGGTACGTGTTCTCTTGTCTTCAGGTAAATAAACATGTGAAAAATGCTTGGGCAGGAAAAAATTAAAAACTGGCCAAGAACCCAAATGATTTCTACTCCAATCATTTCCATGAAATTTCACATTATAAAATTTAAGATTAAGATGAACTAAATGCATTTATACCTTGCAGCCTCTTGGCTGAGAAGTTATATTTTTTCCCTTAGAAACCAGAATTTAAATATTTGCAAACAGGAATAAAGCATTCATTTTGAATACAAAATAACCAACTCTTAGTTCTGCCTGGAAGTCTTCTAGACCATGCAACATCTCTGAAGCAAGATCAAACATTCATCAACCATCTTGAAAGATTTGTACTGAATTTTTTTCTTAAAAGACCTGAAGTGACAGGAATTCCACCATCTCTTTAGGTACCCTGTCCAAATACTTAACTGTGTTTGATGCTTTAAGAAACAAGGAAATCATTATACAGAAATACGTTAGACATTTTAGATAATTTATTTGAAAGGAAACATTGTCTAATATGTGACGGTAGACTAAAATTTCAAACACTAGTGGGAGCTACAAGACATCCAATGTCAAGTATTTTAGCAGAATCATATCAAGTAATTCCAATTTTATATTTCCTTACACCAAGATTAACAACAAAGGATTTGCATTAGCTTATAACGACACGCTGCTTAAGCTTATATTCTCCTGACACTTCTGACAGCATTGTATTCCAAAGGGCAAACAGAGGGCTTTAATAAGGGTTTCTTGTTTTAACATTGAAAAGCAGACAATGATAACTTTAACTTGTGATTTCTGACCAGCAATATGCTGCAGTGACAAGAGTTATACAAAATTATAGCTAGCTAAAACAGTCTCTGAGCTAGACAGTAAAGAAGAAGGGAGAGAAATGTAGAGAAACAGGGTATCAAATCACAGGGCATAATCCTTTAACATCCAGGGCACTGTGGTCCTAAACCAACAGAAGTTCAAGCAGACACTTTGAAGAAGGTAAGAATTCCACTAATATCAGCTTAGTCGATGAAATGGCAGCCAAACAATGAAGAGGCTCAAAAGACAGAAAATTCCGATGACGCTAAATTTCTTTCATGATCGTGTCCTTTCAAAGGCCTTTGTAGAAAATTATCCAAATGATGTTGAGTCACTTTTCTTACAGGCTGGGTTCATCTCACCTGCTTTACCTGTCTACAAGTTAGCTCTGCCATCTAAGCTAGTAATCTTCTATTGTTAACAGAGACAGATGTCTGAGAAGTATCTTTCTCCGTTGATACTATGAAGAAAGGAGATTGAATAGTTAGTGAAGACCACGTGCTTAATATGTTTGAACTTAAATCTCATCCTGTTTGTACTGTAATTATCCCTTCCTTTTTTGTGTCTTTTAGATATTTTATTAAGTATTTGTATAGAGTTCTAGCTCATTTTTCTAGTTTCTATATTTTTTTAAACACCAAATTAGTTATGAACTTTAATAAGTATCACTCTTGGGAATTCCTATAGTAAAATTGGTCATTATTCATTAAATATTCCATTGTTAAGGAAGAGAAAGGTAATTGTGAAATTAAAGGTGTATGGATATAATTGGAGAGAATTCCAGGAGAGCTTATGTAGTTATGAATAATGCTTCAAAAGGGAAACTCACTGTTTATACTGTATATATGTCTTGTTACTTATAAAAAGCAAGCATTATGCTGGTAACAGATGGTTTCTCAAGGTGGCCATATACAACTTTATTTTCTATTTTCAACATGCCTTCAATATAACTTTAGTTCCAAAAGGATCTGGTCCTAAGATCCATTAAAAACTGGCAATAGAGTAGGAATTGGTGTTAATTAGTCTGGGCTTTCTCCCAAATCTCTACCAATTAAACAAGTGTTTAGTGCTATTAAGCTTACATGTTATAAATCTTTATCTGCATAACAGCATTAGAAAATGGAAGAGGAGGGAAACAGTAGGGTGGGGAAAAAGCAAAAAAACAATGAATACAGCTGAAATTTTGAAAAAGAAAAGAAAAATCAGCTGCTTCCTTTTCTTTCCCTCTAAGCTTATCAGCACAAGTAGGCATTTCAAAACTCATAACTCTGTGTGAGATGAATATTACGGGTTTTAGGATGAAAAATAAATTTTAAATGTCACGTAAGAGGGCAGGCAAAACTGAATTCTCAAAGGGTGATTTCCCCACACACTCTCATATATTAATTGTACCATTTATAGCATAAGATAGTGAATCCAGAAAAAAAAAAGATATGTTTTCTAATCTTATTCAAGATGAAAATAAAATCTGGAAACTTGTATGAGAAATAAGAAGCCTAATACAGAGCACTGAAATGAAATACTAAACACAGCATAGTTTTACGTTCAGCTAGTCGGTTGTATGAACAAAGCATATACTTTAAAGTGTTGGCTCAGATTAGTGACCCATCCAGTTCAGTATCTCGCCTCTCCCTGTGGTCATACCGGATGCTTCGAAGAAAGACAGAAACAAATAGCCTCTGTTTCCCATACCTGTTTGTTTCTCCAAATCAGTTCTGAATAACCTGCTATTGAGATAAAATATTTATTTACATGTACTTAAATATCTATACAAATGTGTACAGGAAAAAGTCAATCATAATATATTTCTAAGCAGAAGCAAAGTAGATCATTTTTTTAAACTATTCCCAACTCTACCAATATATCCAAGAACAGTGATTCCACAGCCTCTCTAGGCCCTTGCTCCAGTGTTTGTGTAACCTCTTTGTCAACACTTTTTTCCTAATATCTGAGAATTTCCTGTCTTGCAGCCTGTGTCCATTACCTCTCATCCTTTTGCTGTACACTTCCATGGAGTTTGGCTCCATCCTTTGTATACTATTAGCTAGCTAATAAAATACCATCTTAGTCTTCTAACTAAACAAACTCAGTTCTACCTGCCTCTCTCCATCCATCATGTGCTCCAACCTTCTAAGCAGCTTGTTGGTCCTCCACTCACCTTCTTCAATACATCAATATCACTCTTCTACCAAATTTAATTTAAATATAATCTGTTATTTTAGATAACGTATGTCCTCCCATACACTTTTATTTAGAAATTCTCCCAAAAAGTAGGGGGAATTAATCTGAGACTAATGCAATGATTTGCCCAACTCTTACAAAAATTCCTTTGAGAAACTCCAATGTTTCCCCACTGATTGTTCTTAGTACACAGAAAAGCTTATGAACACATGCGGTAGCTCTGGTTAGTTCTAACCACATCATAGTGACCCATTTTAAAAAAGGTTTTCATATTTAGCAATTCCATCATATGTTAAATGGTGGTTATTCTCTGAAACAGTAAAAGATACTGCTATTTTAATATAGAGAGTGGAAAAACGGGGTTGAGAAAGGTATGCTGGGTCTGGCTGGGATGGAGTTAACTTTCCTCATAGCAGCCCATATAGTGCTGTGCTCTGCATTTGTAGCTAGAAGGGTGTTGATAGCACACCAGTGTTTTGGATATCACTGAGCAGCACTCGCACAGCAGCAAGGTTGTCTCTCCAACTGCCCCTCCAAAGGCCAGTAGGCTGGGGGTTGGCAAGAGGTTGGGAGGGGACACAGCTGGGACAGCTGACCACAACTGACCAAAGGGAGAAGCTTGAGAGGTGGGCCCATGTGAACCTCATGAGGTTCAACAAGGCCAAGTACAAGGTCCTGCACATGAGTCGGGGCAACCCCCAATACCAGTACAGGCTGGGGGATGAAGGGATTGAGAGCAGCCCTGCGGAGAAGGACTGGGGGTACTGATGGATGAAAAGCTGGACATGAGCCAACAATGTGCGCTCGCAGCCCAGAAGGCCAACCGTATCCTGGGCTGCATCAAAAGAAGTGTGGCCAGCAGGTCACGGGAGGCGATTCTGCCACTCTACTCTGCTCTGGTGAGACCCGCCCTGGAGTCCTGCGTCCAGCTCTGGAGCCCTCAGCACAAGAAGGACCCGGAACTGCTGGAGCGGGTCCAGAGGAGAGCCACAAAAATGATCCGAGGGCTGGAGCACCTCTCCTATGAGGACAGGCTGAGAGAGTTGGGGCTGTTCAGCCTGGAGAAGAGAAGGCTGCGGGGAGACCTTATTGCGGCCTTTCAGTACTTAAAGGGGGCCTATAGGAAAGATGGGGACTATCTTTTTAGCATGGCCTGTAGTGACAGGACAAGCAGTAACAGTTTTAAACTAAAGGAGGGTAGATTTAGGCTGGATATTAGGAAGATATTTTTTACAATGAGGTGGTGAAGTGCTGGAACGGGTTGCCCAGAGACGTAGTGGAGGCCCCGTCCCTAGAAACATTCAAGGTCAGGTTGGACGGGGCTCTGAGCAACCTGATCTAAAGGTGTCCCTGCTTATTGCAGGGGGGTTGGACTAGATGACCTCTAAAGGTCCCTTCCAACCCAAAGCATTCTATGATTTTATGATAGTCCAGACTATTTGATGTCATGCTCAGCAATAAAAGCTAAGAGAAAGGAGAGGGGGCGCATTTGTTATTAATGCGTTTCTCTTCCAAAGCAACCTCTACATGTACTGAGGCCCTGTTTCCCAGGAAGTGTCTGGACATCACCTGCTGATGGGAAGTAGAGAATAAATCATCTTTTTTTTTTGCTTCGCTTCCACGCATGGACTTTGAGTTTTTTTCATTAAACTGCCTTTTTTCTCAACCCACGAGTCTTTCATCTTATTTTCTCCCCCTGTCCTGCTGAGGAACGCGAGTGAGAGAGCAGCTTGGTGGGCACGTGGCAGCCAGCCAAGGTCAACGCACTATAAAAGGAAACAGATCTGTGCTGGCCAAAACTGGGTCTGATTCTGGAATTTGAGTATTTTTTCATTTTGCAGGAAAGGTAATCAATTACAAATAGGAAGCTTTAAGAAAGATAACAGATGTGTTTCAGAAAAAGGTGAGCAGTGGCAAAGGCAGCAGGGATAGAAGGCAATAAATTGTATTACAGCAACAGAGGCTCTCAGAAGCTTTGATTAGTCTTCACTGGCTTCCCTGCCAGATATATCGTGGCCAGAACTGGACAGGGGATAAATTGGTATGAGAACAGGAAATAATTGCCTAACAATAACAACATAATGGTCACCTCAGTTTTTAAAGATGATGAAATATCCCTATCCAGCTGGAGAGAAGATAATTTTTGGCTAACATTCAGGAAGCAAATGTTGGTTATGCTGGACCAACAGAGAGAGGATGAACAGCCAATCTAATCACCGGCAGCTCTTTTTCTCAGACATCCAATACAGGGACATTTTGCACACGACATATTTTTGATAAACCAGAGCTGAAAATGCAAGACAGGCATTTACTAAAGTAGCAGAAAAAGCTGAGTTTTGCATATTCACTTTTAGTACGTGCTAAAATACCTCCTCTGTCAGAGCTCTTGTTTCTATGCAGGAAGACAGGAGGATCTCAACATGAGATGGGAACTGGTCTGCAGCTGATCCCCAAATAGATCGAAACAAATGGAGAAGGGATGACAATAGAAACATTGCAAGTTATACTGAGACAGTTTCAAATAATGTCAATTACTTAACTTGCAGCCCAATAAAATCATGCTCCTCACATTCACTTTTATTTTTTTAAATTACATCTTGGAGACACCAATATGCTTATTCCTGAAATATGCATATAAATAGAAACATGGACTGTAGGAATTCTGTGTCTTCCTGAAGAAAACACAACCTGTAGCCTGCTTGAAAAACTACTGCTACTCATCAGCTCATATCTGCAATAAATATGTACGCACATATACATGCACATATATGTAAAGCACGATTTTTAAACAAGTAGTGAGATACCTAACTACGGGAATTTCTGTATATGATGACAGCTTTAACCCCTTAACAGACATGTTCTAGAAAGATAATATTTGTCAAAATATAAATTATTGAACTTGACATGGCTATTTGGGCAAAATATAATTATTTTCAAGACCAGAAGGTAATACTGGATGTCTAATTGTTCCTCTGACCTTCAGTTTTTCAATCTACTGAATTTATATAGCTCTGCTGAATTTGTGAAGTTACAAAATAAAAATAATGGTACTAATGAAAGTATTCTTTTGACACATCTACCTTCCTTCACCAAACCGACTTACAACCAAGAATTAAAACAATTACAGAGATGAACACATAGTGAATGAATACTGCAGTACATATGTCCTCCTATTATAGCCCAAACAATCACCTTCAGATACAACTGTATAGATGACTTCAGACAAAATATATCTGGAAATAGAAATGGAGGTTTCATTCTGTCCATAATGACACAAAGAGTCTGATTAAATTAAAAAAGCAAACATTAAACTGAAAACACCACTCTATAAAGAGAAGACAAGAAGGCAAGCAAAAATGTAACTTTTGGAACAAACCTAAAAATTCAGATATATAAAACAGTGAGAATTTAGTAGGTTTTTTTCCTTTTCTATACTGATGTCCTTACAGAACTTGTTGGTATCTTGGTAAAACTAAAAAAATGAGCAAAGTAGCAGGTGTTTTGAAGGGCTAGGACAAAAAGATTGTTTTTGCTGTCTGGTTTTTACGAACTGTGTAACTTAGTATAAATTGCCTTTTTTTTTTTTTTTTTGAGTTCATAAGTGTGTGTACGTGCGTATTTGTATGTGTGTGTGTATGCGTGCACACACGTAAAGATATAGGTATCCAGATGACAAGGAAATGACCACAGAATATGAAAAAAAAAAAAAAGAAGTACAGAGAAAGGGACAAATGCAGTACCTGAGAACATAATGGACAGAAAAAGGAGCCTAAGACAGCTGGTACTTCACAAAATTATATTGACAATGAATTCAAATTACTGATTCAGAGAAGAGTTAGGAATGATAGGAAACCAGCCTGGGTGTATTGCAACAGGGAAGCATACAGCAAGTAGGAACTAGGTTGTTTTATAAAAAGCATGGGCTTATATGACAGGTGTATTCAAAAAGCAATCCATCGAGAGCTTTTAAATACAAAATTACCACCTCTTTTTCAGAGAATCCCTGACCCATGAATCTCTGGCAGTTCAGACAGAATTCTGGGGAAATTTCACTACATGTGACCTGTTGTTCTACTCTTCTGTAGCTGCTCATATGGGTGAGCAAATGGGGAGAAGCATTTAAAATGACCAATATATTAATGCAACCAAGATCCTACACTCATTTGAAACAGTGTGAAGAATGCTTTGGGAATTGAAAGTATAAAGTCAAAAAGCCTTTTATAGGAAACTAAAAATCAGAAGTGCTCTCTTTTTAGGTAATCTTCTTCACGTTTTGAGTTTGCTCAGATTGAGAGGATGTATTCAGTATCGCACTCCAGAATGGCCAAGAGTAGCAACTGCTATTACCTGCTTTGGGATCTCTGGTCTCTTAAAAGTCAGAGAACCATTTTACTTTCAAGTCAGGGAGTCTAACATACAACTCAGCGGATAAGCAGAAAGACAAGGACAGCTGAAAAGGTCAGTTAAGTGCTCACTGCAATAATTAAAACTTACACCTCATGAATTACAGATAGACTTTCCTTGCCTATTTCTGGAAACGATACGCACCTTTTGGTGTGAATAGTGCTGAAACTATGGAAAAGAACTTCAGCTCAAAACCCCATGCAGATTCAGGGAAGTCAGTGTAGCTACACATCGACAGTGGAGCTACGCTGCTCCAGCGCAGGTCCTTCCCAGGGGTGGCAGTCCTGCAAGAACTGCTCCAGCGTGGGCTCTCCACCAGCCACAGTTCCTTGAGGGCACTGCTGCAGTGTGGAGTCCTGCATGGCCTCCCATGTGCACATCTGTTCCACCGCGGTCTCCCCGGGGGCTGCCGGGGAACCTCCGCCCCGGCGCCCGCAGCACCTCCTGCCGCCCCTCCGGCTCTCACCCGGGGGCTCGCAGGGNAGAGTGCAGTTGACAAAACCCAAGAATTTGCCTCAAGTTCTACTCATAAAATACGTTAGGAAATAACAGAAGCCTAGATTGCCTTTCATATACAGCCATACATGTCCAAAAAACAAACCCACAAAACTAACAAAAACCCAGAACAAAATACTTGCGAAGGATCTTTCAGAGTATTTCAATGTAAGTAGCCAGAGTTCCCAGAACACAAATTTTGAAGTTCAGTTTCTTTTTTAAACTAGTAAAATTTTAAAGAATAAATAACATCCTTATTTTAATATAATCTGTCAAAGAGGAACATCATTAAAGTGTTTTGGTCATTTTATTGCTTGGACTATCCAGTACGGTTTATCTACTGTGTGCCAGGCCCCCAAGAAGAACTTCGTTCTCAACTTTCACAAAACACCACCTCATTACAATTTTTTTTTCAGAACTACAAATCTTTTCACAAACCTGACAGCCAAGCACATAATACACAGAAAAAAAGACATCTCCGGAAAGATGTGAAGAAGCTGGCATGGAAAACTTGTGAATACATCCTATCATAAATCTAATGCTTACGTATCATAAACCATACACAATTAGGAGTTTTAATAAGGAATTGCAGCTGCAAGATTATTTGTGCTCAGTATTTATCATAGGATGGTATCATGCTCATAAAAGACCAGGCATATGAGAGCAATCCTGTAAATAATTTTTTACCATCATTTCTTCAACATACAATGACAAAAATTCAGTTTATGTATATATCAAGATCTATTTAAATAAAATAGCAGTTTTAAAAGCTCTCTTTCTTAGAGAATTGTTTTTTAAATGTCTCTTAGCCCTCTGTTCTGTCAAGTTAACATGGGATTTACTGGAATTCTAATTTATGGAGATGTTTTCACTCGGTGTGTGTGAAGGTGTGCATGCAAATACATTCTTGTCATATTAAATCCTAATTGCTAAGCTCAAAAGTGAATTTAGGAAAATATTAACATACTATCACTGTATTTCTCAACTGATTTTCAAAATCAGATTATGCTTTTTGCTAAAGATAGAGAACACTCTTAAGCTACTGAGGGCAACAAACGATGCTGTGTTGTTTCAAAACTTCAGTCTTATGAAGCATATATTCTTTTTTTTTATTTGTTTTCTTCAATCCCCAAAGGAAGAAACGGTATGTCACTTCATATTAGAAACATGTTTGGGCCCCTAATCTCAAACCTGTTACTTCCAAGTACTGAGGGAAAGTTCAGGGAATACGTTCTTTATACTAACTGCAGTTAAATTGCCTCAGCAATTTCATAGCATTCCAGCCTCAGAGTGAGCAAATTAGGAATGGTTCCCTTTTTATTTCCCTTTGTATGTCTTCTGCTATGCATACTATAAATGCTTCTAACTATTGTGAAGACTTAAGTTTATTTGCATTGATGCGTCTTGGGTTAAGAATGAGAACACAGTAACCAAATGTCAATAAAGCGTGTTCCCAGAAGGAACAGCCATTCATCAACCAGCACTGCTATGCCTTAGGAATGATTGTAGATCCCCAGTATACTTTTTAAAAAAAAATCCTTTGGACAGGTAATAGCACGTGCCCCTATAGAAAATGCAGGTGGAGAACTGGTATCACAAGTACCAGAAGAGAAAGCAAAATCTTTCTGTCAGCAGCGGTAACCAGCATAGCTCTTTGTCATGAAACTACTGAAGAGCATGCTGAAACCCAAGGATCCTCTAGGAGTTATTCAACAAGTCTGAATGGTCAAGATACTATTATGTATTTGTTAAGTACTCAGCGTTGCACCTGCTGAGCAAGGCAATGTTGTTTGTAATATTTTGTTCTAGGCACATTATCAGTTAATCTCAAAATGCCACTGAGGTTCTCTGTCTTCTCTTATCTGTGAAAAAAAACAAAGCCTGCCTAATTTAAACTCTTCCACTCTGTATAATATTTCTGTCAATTGTTATGGAAAAGAGGTAAGTTCTGAAAGACAGATGAACAAATACAATGTAATCACACTAGGACAATGGGCATACTGAGTTGAAATATCTATGCTGGACTCGTGGTTACCAATACGCTTAAGAATGCACTTTAACTGCAAGCCTACATAATGTGTCTGGTTATATATTGAAGTTCTCTCTTTGATTAAGTTAAAAAGGGGCCCTAATCTGTGACTGGTTTCTCTTTGTGCAACTTCAATTTAAATCAAATCTGCTAGTTTATATCTTTCTTTGTACTCTTTCTTTTGCCATGTAAAGTATATCTTCAAAAAAAACCCCCAAACCCAAACACAAAATTGATTTAGGGTTTCAAGTTCCACCTCTTAAAAAAAAAGCATTTACATTCTGACAAGCAATAAAAATGCTAGCAATCAGAAGCTTGCTAGGACACATGAAGCATGTAAATCATAGTCAATCATGGCTCAAAAGTTTTTCAAGTATTTATTCAGTATTCATAAGCAGGCAATTATTGTCACAAACTTATCTGTATCCAAAATAGCTCTTTTCTAAAATGCATTTTTCTTATTACTTCATTGTGAGATCTTCTGTGTATGCAGCACCTCAGTTGTGTTCCTGAATTATTATTAATCAAACAAATCATGTCTCTCCATGAACAAAAAATAAATTTCCTCTGATGGAGATTGCTGTTTCATTAGTTTGGCTTTCTTTTATACAATGGGTAATCATCCATGTTCTTTCACTGTATGACCCATTGTCAAAATGGTGAATTTAAACCTTGTAATTGTATTGGATTGTAGAAGAAAGTCTGGTTAAGATATGCAGATTTGTCCCATTAGTCCCACTGGTACTGATTTTCCAAGAATTGATGACATATTTGTAAGCAATATTAACTGTCCTTCACATGAAATTACACTGAGTAGTCACTACTGATCTCTTATCTATCAAAGTATAGAAATTAACTTATCAAATCTAGCATCTATCAAATTAAGACAATGAAGGGTTTTGAGAGAATGCTGTCTACTTCTTTCAGAAAATATGAATGTATTGCACTCAGGGCCAAGTAAAATAAGTAGTCTTTGAGAAACAAATGAAAAATTCTAAAAGCTTCACAAAGCACTACAGAAAACAGGAAGAATAAAAAATATCAGCTGCTATTTCTGGGAAGAAGAAACTCCTTATCAGGATGGGATTACTTTTAAAACTTCTTATACTGATGCCTTCAACAAGCTTGCTGATACAGCCTTAGAAGCTATGTGATACATCACAACAAGCAGCCTAGAGCTGAACAGAGATGGAGTGCGTGGATGTGGAGCCCTCACCCCCAGTACTTGCAGGAAGCTAAAGAAAGTCATGAAAAGCCACGTATCGCCGGTGCTGTGGTCACCTGTGGGCTCTTCCCTGAAATCTTTTACTGGATCTTGTTAGGTGTCTTGTTCTGTCAGGAAGGTCAAGGCTCAACTCAAGAGAAAAAATCAGCTAGCTGCTGCATACCTTCTAGCCATTTATTATATCAGTAAAAGAATACTTCTTCCTCTCATTTACAAGGACTTCAACCTCAAGGTTTCTTTAAAAAAAAAAAAAAACCCCACCACCACAAAAACCCAAATCAACCTTTTATTTGCATAGGAACAAATCAACACATTGCAAAATACTGTGACAAATTTATGTCTGTGAAACAAAAGAAAAAACAATTGCCCAAGTTATAAGTTTTAGTGTTCCCTCAAAGACCTTTTCTCTGTTTGCTATCACAAAACATTGCAAAAATATTTTTATGGCAATCCTCTCCTTTGCCTTATGCTGGAGATTCTCCCACAATTCATTGTTCTGTATACTGAACACTACGCCCAGTGGCAATAAGCTGCTTGATGATATATGCAGGCAACAACAAGGGATGTCAGAAAGATGGTCAGGTTGAGGTTTTCAGTTCCTCTCACAAACATCAGGGGTCAAAATGCCACTGCCCCAGTAATCAACAATGGTTTGTCCTCCCACCTTTAATTAGTTCTGATCATACTGGTGTGTTATTCAAAATTTTACATAAACTTCTGTTGTACTGTTGTGCAGGCAGACCATCACAAGGTGGTAGTCATCTGCACATATTATGCCTACACATGTACCTAGGAAGCAAAAGTACACCTAATACAAGTGCTCAACAGCTGAAGTCCATAAAACGATGACACATTCACAAAAATATCGAAAGCAGGTAAAAATGAATGGGTTATTGATTAGCTTGTACAAATTTTGTAATTCAAAGACATTGAGAGTTATACCTGTCAAATCCCGTAATAGAAGAGAATGAAGAAAAAGTGCGCCAAAGAATCATTACGCATTTTTTATAATTTATAATTGTATCACAGTCTGATGTTGTGAAAGCTGGCATGAAATGTGAAATGCAAAGTGTTGGTAACAAAGCTGTGAGATGAGACTATTTTGGTGAAGTTTGGGGGGGGGTTTCTAATACTTTTTGCTAAAACCCTTAAATACTTGAAGGACAGCTATTTAACAAAAAAACTTTCAGTAATTAGTGTGTTTATATTGTGCTTGCAGGGAATGAATAACATTTTACAATAATTTCCTTGTGAGAGGGTAATTTTTCACGCTGCAATTCTGGCTGCATCATGGATTTAATGGATATGCTTGGAATCGTTAAAAACATAACTTTTACTAATAGTGAATTTGCCACTGCAACATAGAAAGCCGAAACACCAGACATTCACACAGATGAAATGTGTAAGTTAGAAGGTGAAATCTACTATACATATTCCCTACTCTGAACTGATGCTAGGGGCTATAACAGCCTTCCTTACTCCCAGTGGGTTTTTTATCATATACGTGGCTTGCAAAGGTTTTAGGACACGAAATCTTTTACAAAAACATGAATTTAATTGTCACAGTTCCGAGGCTTTTCTGACTCCTTAGTAGCCCCGAGAGGCCGCCCACTCAAATTTCAAGCCTCTAACCATAACCTTTCTTAAGCTCTCTCCCACCAGACAGTGAATTTGGGTTACAATTCACTTTTACTACTGCAGCAAACCTGACGCTAGTTCAGCATTTGTGAGTCTCAACTGTGTAAGAGACAACACTGTTGACTGGTAATAATAACTCCACTGACTTTCCCAGAATAGACGACCAGCTGTTTAGGACAAGCCCAGGACAGAGAAAACATATAAAGCTATCTACATGTTCTCCAACGTTTACCTAGTACTACCCATTGGCTGCTGATAATTCTGTCAGGCCTAGAAAAAATAGCAAATAACACACTCTTTGTTTCCATCAGCGTGTTTTCATTTCATGTCATTTCTTAGTTTAATATCCTCACTTTTACCAGACTATTTTATGCAATGCTTCATTCTTAATTTCAAGGCTTTCTTTATCTGGTTCACACCAGGTAGCATCAGGGGTAGAGTCCCTCTAGGGTTTATCAGTCTGGGATTTCAATTGGTTACGTCCAACTTCTTTTCCACACAATGATTTTACTGGTTTTGCAGGAGCTCACACAGAGGAACCAGAATACAATCTCCGCTCCATTCAAACCTTTGCAAACCTGACACAGCAGACTCGAAGATATAATCATCCCTATTACACTGATACAAATGTTGTTATGGAATCTGCACATACACTTTACTTGTTTCTAGAATGTCACTTCCATTATTCTCTGCTTGGATGCTAAGCCATCCCTGAAACGGATAGGATTTGATCTTTTCCAAAATAATAAGACACATGCACAAGTCCAGATTTAAAATTTGAGTTTTACTGGGGAGAAGCCTACTTCACAAACAAACAGAACAGATTTCTTTCAAGGAAATTTAAATAATTTCTTCGTTCACATACTCTTCCTCTTCAACACAGTTTAAAAACATGTAGGGTAGTATCAATACGAGGCAGGGCAGAAGCGAAGAGAGAAGGAAGGGAGGGGGGAGGAAAGGAGAGCAAAAGAAAGAGGGAGGGAGAGACAAAGAGAAGCCACAATTCCCATAAAAAAAAAACCAGAAGTCTGATAACTTCACAGTAAACATACACAAGACAAACTGTCCGTAATAGCGGGACAAAGAAGCAGGCTTTGGAATTTATATTAATTGGCATGGCAATTAATAAGACATATAGCACATGGTAAAATCAGTTCTGCCGTCTGTGTCAACTGTCCCCAAGTGGAAGGAGTGCATGTTTGCCACGTTCATCAGCATTAAGATTGCTACTCCACGCCAAGTCTTACTTTATTAGCTCCCATTAGTTCCAATGCTAAAAATCTATCAGCATTTCTATTTAAAACTTCTCATAACAATACCAACAACTCCAAATAAAAATAACAAAAACACATCGTGCTGGAATTTGTGGCTAACCTTATTGCTTTCAGGGCAATTATTATCCTATGTTGTGTTTGTAAATATATTTTCATAATTATTTACAAATTATTACATTTGTTAAAAATGCTGCATATAATGTATGTTATATTATAAGAGTGGCAGAAGTACAGAGTGGCTTCTCTGAAGCCTATTTAAGATCTGAGACAGAAAAAAGTATAATACACTCCAATTTAAGATGAACACCAAGACCATGATAGCAAAAAAAAAAAAAAAAA
>WAAD01039370.1:40369-53650 GCA_013389945.1 Fregata magnificens
GAATGTTTCAAAAGCAGGTGCAAGCAGACCCCAACCTCTTTGTGGATTCAAACTGCCCAGATCGTTACGTGAATGTAGTACTTGGCCCGATGTAATCCATTTTGCTGAGACCGGAAATTGTTTTAGCTAATTTACTGTGAAGTAGCTTTCTGTCTGTGAAAGTAAAAATTGATATGGATATAACAATTTCAGTTCTTAAGCATCAACAGCTATACACATCTCTCTGAAGAGATTATGCATCTCTTCAGTGATGCATCATAAACTGGCAAAAGAACCATTCTGAGATTTTTCATGACCATGTACATTGAAGTCTTTCACACCCAAATATGGGCACAATTTTGAGGTCTATACATTTATATGTCTCTCTGTGCATGCGTGTTTCTTCTTTCCTGTTATTCTAGAAAAGGGTATCAGAAAGGACCAGTTAAGGACCCCTGCTTTCTTGAAAAACTGTGACTGGATTAATTTCTTTTCCTTATGGGCAGCTATCTCTGAAAATTATAAAACTGTCAAATCTTGAATATGTCTGAAAATACCATGATAATAAATATTTCCTATTTGCCTCCACAGTTATTCTGCTTTTGCAAAGCTGCTGTTCAGTTTGGCTTATGGCGAGCCTTCTTGATCCTCCAAGAAATGGCCCTTGATGCTATCTGCAATTAACGTGGGTTTATCTAATTACTAGAGAATATGGCATCATTGCACAATAATCCCTGACAAACTGATCATTATCAATAGTTAATGACTACTTTCTTAGCTAACTGTCCTGGGGCAAAAGGGTGCCTGGGGAGAGAAACGCTTTGTAAGGAAAAGTAATAGCTATTAACAGCCATAAGGTTTGGTTTGGGAGGTGCTATTGCTATTATAAATCCCCCAGACTACTACTACTACTGATTCTTGAAGAAGAAAGGCACTGTGGCTGGGCAGAAGCGGCTTTCCAAGTTAGGAATGCATTGTGTTGAAAACAATTATCTGCCGTTAAGAATGTACATGCTTCACCAATTAGAATAGTGAATGCAGCCCGTTACATTTATAGTGTTAAGTATATGTGATAGCTTTCCTAAGACTCCAGGAAAAACAATCACGTTATACACACTATAGAGTCTTGAGAAAGAATGAGACTTAAGCAAAATCTGCAATGCATAACTGATGAATATATTCACTTAAAATCTTTTGTGAGCTTCCAGTAAAGAAGCCCATTTTAATGCTCTGTATAGCTAGTACTCCATGTATGGATTTCAGTTCACCATCTATTGAAAACTCTTTCAGGGACGCCATCAGGCTACTCGCTCTCTATTAACATCACTTGCTTTAGTGGAAAAATAAAGACGCACTTAACATGCTGATCACAAGAACTGAACAGGAAGCAGTAAGTGGACTGTAAGATAAAAGCTTGAATTCCAAACTTCAGCTGGAACATTCAGGTTTAGTGCAACTCACCCAGCCAAGGTTGGTGCCTACTGGAACTTCACATCCAGAGAGCAGATGCTCAGACCCCTGCGGTTCCTGAGAATCCCCTGGATGTGTAAGAATTGTAGCCCAATTACCAAATATAAGACCATACTTGAAGTGTATTTTTTTCCTTTAAGTGGACATATCTGCCTTCACCACATCTAATCATTACCGATACACTTCTTGCCTCCACTCACAGCCTCATTATTCTTAAATAGACACTACAACTTTCACTTTGCCCACCCATGGTTTCTCAATTCCTTTCAAATGAAAGAGTAATTTTGAAGAATGCCAGAACTACTGATCTGCCTTTCTTTTGCGGGTTTTCAAATGTTCAAACACCCCTGCTTCAAAAAGCACAAAGTTTGGTGGTTTGACTGTTCTGTACTACACTGCAAAAAAGATAGCAACTTGAAGAAAGAACTAGCATGTAAGAAAGGAAGAAAAAGAGATGGAATTTGCTTGTGTGGAGGGAGTACAAATACAGACTACCAAGAAAAGGGATGAAAAGCATAAAAATATCAAGATGGGCAAGAAGAGACAGCAAGTTATATTAGAGATGAACAATACAATTGTGCGAGAGCTTTTAGAGGGTAATGCATATACAGGATCATATATAAAATGTAGGATAATATAGGTATTTAGGGAGGATTTTATGTATATTTTAAAAAAAATCCATGGAAGTTGGCATTGCAACAAAAAGGAGGTTGGAGGTGTCTACATTACATTTTGTGCCCAGGGTCATTATTGCCGTTGAGATCCTCATTATTCCATGGAAGGGAAAGCGATAACAGCATAACTGTATTGCTTGCAAGGTAGACAGCCACCAGAATGACAGTGTATATATAAATACCTGCAGGAAAACAAAATGAAAGCTACTTAAAATCATTTCATAGGTTTGAAATGAGATTGCAAGTCATTATACCCACTATCAGCTGTAAGTGGGTTTATATGGTTACCCTTCTACTCAGTATCACATGAAAAGGGTCACAATAACTGATTACTAGGTATAGTCTGTTCCAGAAGTGGATCTTTTGTTTTCCTCAGAGATTCACTCTTGCCCCCAAGAGGGGCAAGTCTTAGGAGAGACAGGGGTGGCCATCAAAATAATTGGTTCTTCAACTGCAGGGAGGACATTGGGATCTAATCCCAGGTGGAAGGGGGAGAAGGAGGAGGAGAAGTCACCAGCCGCAGAACGCCCACGGCCAAAGGGCAGAACACCTCATGTTCAAACTATCAGATCAAGAGCTCTCTATAGATTTTAACATCAAGAGATGCAGAACTGTGCCATATGCTATCCAGGACAGGTCTGGTTCCGAACCGACATGGGTCAAGGAGGACAGCAACAAAAGAGCTCATGTTTGACTCCTTTGGGTGACTATTGGTCTTCTGATCAAATACTCGGTTTCTGTTGAGATCTACAGGGGAAGATTCTCTCTCACTATGTCTAGCATGTATCTGAATCATCCAAAACACAAAGCATTAGTAATTACTCAGTGAAATACCATGTTTGATACAGAGCTATGCAGAGATGATGACAAACACTATCAGAGAGGGACTTTTTGCCCTCTGGAAAAGTGGCAGAGGGAGAATGGGGAAAAAAATCCATCCTAGCCAAGTGAATTGGTAATGTCTCACTGTGCAGACGTGGCAAATCACTAGTGCAGGCACTGTGTCTATAAGGAACCCTGATAAACCTGAAGTGAATGTCATAGAACTACTTGCCTAAAGCAGATGGAGAACACAGCTGGGCATTTACTGTGGGTGGGAAGTCAACCTGATTTCCTCAACTTCTTAGCCATCATCTAGGGGGACAGTGGTGAGACCCTATCTGGAAAGGAGTTGAGAACCAGGGCAATGAGTTAAACTCAACTAAATCATTTGAATAATATTTTTGATATTCCACACCCAAAACATAACTATACGATACATACACCTACTTTTGGTGTCATTTATTGATTTTGCAGATGATTCTAACATATATAATCTTGTCAATTTATCAACATAAAAATTTATCAAGCATCCTGGAAATCCTGAACGAGTGGCAAGTTTTGAGATTATCAGCTGTCTTTCTCAGTTGCTAAATACAATTAAATTTAGAACATTTAAGGGGGGCAGCGGGGGGAAACCACTCTCCTGAGCCCCACACTGTCCTTTCATGCCAATGCCAACTTAACATGCAATATATCATCAAAGCAACATTACACTGATGATACAGAATTTATGAGGGATATCCTGTATCTTATTAAATAGGAAGTTGAAAGCAACAGGGTAGAACAGAGGAGCACAACAACGTCTTCACATTTCTAAAGACTGAGAAAATAGGTCTTTTTTTTTTTTTTTTTTAAAGGAAGGGGGGAAAAAAAGAGATAATATGAATGTAGATGAAATAATGTTTCCTCTTAAAGACCTGCTAAACCAAAAGTAGATAAAGTGAGAAAGTTAATCACAGACTTCTTTGCTGTATAATTCACCTTTGCTATATAATTCACCTTCATGAAATGTGAAACTCCTATTTATGTAGAAAAAACCAACACCAAAGACAATTCACTCTTTTTCTTTACTCAAAAAGAATTTTCCTAGTTTTCCTTTTAGTTGTCTCTGAAATAAATGAAAGGTGTGATATATTGCAAAGGACTTTCCTAGACTTGTTTGGGAAGGACTTGGAATAGGTGAAAGCAGTATCTTAGAGTGTCAGTGCTTGTTCAATCCTGAAAGGTTTGAGCACTTAGATTAGAAATTACCTGAGAAATAAAAAGGCATGGTGATCTTCTAACATGAGGCAATTTGTAAGAGATTATATATTGATATAATCAGTCATAATAGTGGAAATTACATGGGCAAAGTCATTCACATTGGGAAAGGACTCAGAATTTTCAGTCTAATGCCAGAAACCTCATCTCTTGGATAATGCAGTCTTACCCAGTAACCTCTATATCCATCCCCTAGCTTCCATCAGAAATTCAAGATACAACTTTTGAAAGATATTCAGTGCTTACAATCAAGCCTTAAAGTGAGAAAATAATCTAAGACATCTCAATTCCATTTCTAGTGGCTGTCCAAATACTGTAGAGGCCTGTGGTAAATGTTGCTAACTATTTATTCCTGGTTTTAATCTGCTAATTTTATCTGTCATACAGAAACTGAGACAAGAAGCTTTGCAAGTCTTGGAAAGGAAGACACAACTGTTTAAATGAGACCTGGTTGGTTAGATTCCTGTTTTTCACACATTTAATATCACAGCTGTTAAAGTATGCATCCCCTGAAATAAACTGCTTTTTCAAGAGTGATTTATATATGTGACTTCTATCAAAAGGCACTAGCTTTTGCCTTCATCTTTTCTGTTATGTGTGAGTTCTGGTCAAAATGACACATTTTCATTTGTATCTATTTAGTCCATTCCTGTAGCTAGCCATATGTTTCTACGTATCAAACAAGCAAATCAGAAACGATACTTCAACAACAGTAATGTTTTATATCCAAGATTCCTGCTTACCATAGTATTTTAAAGGCATCACATGTTCATTTAAACAGTGCCAAAAGAACAATAAATACCTGCTGAGGCAGAATGTGAAGTGCCATGTCAAATATTTAAGCATCTGTTCAATTTCTTTTGAAATATAATTGCCTGGAAATTTTGAGAGAAAAGACAACTCACATATCTGGTGCTAGAGAGGAAAAGATATAAACTAAGGAGCCATTCCCCTGGAGTTGCACTGGTTCTTGTTTTTCCCAGATTGCACCCCTGAATCCTCTCCTATCAGACCACTGTTTCCAACTAACACTTCAGCTCTACTAGGATACTTCCTGTAAGTGATTCAAACAAGTAACCGATGTGTTTGTTCAACAGTGTTACAAATGCCTTTGCTGTGTAACCATGTAATTTATCATACTGGTGCCTGTTTTCCAAGTCAGGCTTTCCTTTAAAATTATTGTTGCCCAATTTCTTGTATCTTGAGATGTATAATTGACACTGTAAGCACTACGGAAAAAAGACCATATGGAGTGAAAACCTTCAATGAAAGCAGCATTTCACTCCTGGAGATGTAAAATACCTCTTGAAGTGCAATAGATTTCAAACCCTGTGAATTCTATTGAAAACATACCACATTCAAACCTCACCACAACAACTATTCCTTCATGCAGAGCAGGTGATGTTTCAAGGCTCCAAAATTGCAAATTGAATGTTAATATTAGAATTTAATTCTATTAACTCCAGGAGGTGATGGGAATGTTGGGTGGAAGAGAAAGGAGGAGGTGTTTCTTCTGATGTTAAGCGCATGAGAGAGAATTAAGACATGCAGGAGCAGGAAAACTTAATTCAGAGCTCAGTCAACAGGAAGGCATACAGTGTGACTAAAAGAAGTTTAAGAGTAACTAACGACAGGCAACCAGGAATTAGGATGTAACAAGAAGAAACTAACATCCTTCTTTCTCATCTCAGAGAAAGCTCTGCATTTGCTGTAGATATCCAGCCAGCAAAGAAGATAGATCAGGACAGAGCATATTACGGCAAAACAACTGTAGTACTACAAAGGTGAACCTCAAGTTTAGATTAGTACTTACATTGAGTATGTGGGATTGTCAAGACGAGAAGCCCCGTTCCTGCTCAGTCTGGTCCTGCAGCACTACCATGTAGTTCACTGCCTGGCAAGAAACATGCACCTCCAGGCTACATGCCTTTCCTTCTCTGCCAATTTACTGAAGTGCTCAAAATGAGCACGAGCCCCGACCGCAGCATTCTGGCACTCCGTTTTCTAGGAAAAACTCGATGCCAGTGTGAATCTAGTTTCAAGGAAACCTGTCAAAAAGGAAAATTTCAATTCCCACCCTGAAACATACGTCCCTCTGCTAAACTTTGCAATGCTTCCAGATTCCACTTTTTTTGAACACAATTACTGTACACAAACCACTATTTCATTATTTATGATAATATCACAACCCAGAGAAAGAGGCGAATAACAAAACCCACCTACATTTCACCTCATTAATTTCCTTTAACGTGCTTATAAACTAGAAGAGTTTAAGAGTTCAGGAGTGGGCAGAAAAAACATCCAAACAAGCAGTGCCCAAGGATCAATCTTCTCAACAGGAGCGACATTTCTAAGTACCTTTCTGAGTGCCCCATAGCCGTACCTATGTGGGCCTGTAGGATTATTACCTCTGCATCTCCACCTGTTTCACTACAAGACAGCACGGTTTGACTTTTTTCTCCTGGAGAAGTTGGCAGCTCACGGCTTGGATGGGCGTACACTTTGCTGGGTAAGAAACTGGCTGGATGGCCGAGCCCAGAGAGTGGGGGTGAATGGAGTGAAATCTAGTTGGCAGCCGGTCACGAGCGGTGTTCCCCAGGGCTCAGTTCTGGGGCCGGTTTTGTTCAATGTTTTCATCAATGATCTGGATGAGGGGATTGAGTGCACCCTCAGCAAGTTTGCAGATGACACCAAGCTGGGCGGGAGTGTCGATCTGCTCGAGGGAAGGAAGGCCCTACAGAGGGATCTGGATAGGCTGGATCGATGGGCCGAGGCCAACTGGATGAGGTTCAACAAGGCCAAGTGCCGGGTCCTGCACTTGGGTCACAACAACCCCATGCAACGCTACAGGCTTGGGGAAGAGTGGCTGGAGAGCTGCCCGGCAGAAAAGGACCTGGGGGTGCTGGTCGACAGCCGGCTGAACATGAGCCGGCAGTGTGCCCAGGTGGCCAAGAAGGCCAACAGCATCCTGGCTTGTATCAGGAATAGTGTGACCAGCAGGAGTAGGGAAGTGATCGTGCCCCTGTACTCGGCACTGGTGAGGCCGCACCTCGAGTACTGTGTTCAGTTTTGGGCCCCTCAGTACAAGAAGGACACTGAGGTGCTGGAGCGTGTCCAGAGAAGGGCAACGAGGCTGGTGAAGGGACTAGAAAACAAGTCTTATGAGGAGCGGCTGAGAGAACTGGGGTTGTTTAGTCTGGAGAAGAGGCGGCTGAGGGGAGACCTTCTCGCTCTCTACAACTACCTGAAGGGAGGTTGTAGGGAAGCGGGTGCTGGACTCTTCTCCCAAGAAACTAGCGATAGGACGAGAGGAAATGGCTTCAAGTTGCGTCAGGGGAGGTTTAGATTGGACATTAGGAAGAATTTCTTTACTGAAAGAGTGGTTAGGCATTGGAACAGGCTGCCCAGAGAGGTGGTGGAGTCGTCTACCCTGGAGGCGTTCAAAAAAGGTATAGACGTGGCACTCCAGGGCCTAGTTTAGGAGTCATGGTGGTGTTAGTTGATGGTTGGACTTGATGATCTTAGAGGTCTTTTCCAACCTTAATGATTCTATGATTCTATGACTTAAAACTCTCCAAAATGAACCAACAAAGTAGCTCAGAATAGCACCAGGCCATATACTTATAGGCAAAGGAACCAAACCTTGACAGAAGTCACAGAACATGGTTTCTCACAAGTGTCAACTCACATCATGATCTTGAGTCATGACCTCAGTTCCTTGGAGAGATGGCTTCCTACACTCCTGTGCTGCATGGGGGCTCAGTGGGCTTCAGGCTACTGTAGTAACAAACAGTACTTGTTCAGCGTGAAACTAAAATCAACATGGAATCAGACTTGAAACTACACAACAAGTCTATGCTGACTGACAGGCACATCATAATCAGACATCTTTCTAATCTCTGCTTAATTGCAGGAGCTCAAAACGGCATGCAGTTCTTTACTGGCACATGCCTTACTAATCTACCAAAACTTTATACAATAAAAAGTAGCAATTCTACTGTGCCTATCCCTTGATCAACATTACCTTGTGCTGAAAATCACTCAATGACATTTACTCTTTAATATCATATAAGAATATGATATTAGAGTTTAAAACCTTCAATATTTTCTTCAGGCTTCGGTATCCAATGACAATGACAAAATTACCTCAATCCATTTTTTTTTTCCAGATGCAAGCATCTCCTCAGTAATAGGCAAAGGAGATATCATTTACAATTTCAGATTGTATCAATGGTACTATTAAGGAGTCGATATAAGATAAACATAATTGGTATGTACATAGAGTATTTTGGTATAAAGGTTGGTGAGTCTTATTTAAGAAATCTCATAGATGTGAACTTTGTCTGTCAAAAATTCCAATGTTGGTTGCCCCAAGAAAAAACCAAACACCTCCCATCATCAAATCAGTGCTGTGACTGCTAATGACCTTCCCATTCATTTCACAACAATTTGTAAAAAAAAATGTTCTGTCTCGATAAGAGCTGTAATAACAGAGGTGAGATGCCGCAAAGCCACGCAAAAGCAAGATCACATAAGGAAAGCGTTTTCAGTTAGTGATACACAAAATGTAAGTGACCTGGTATACTGACGCCCAGTGCTATAACATTGCTTACACAACTGTTCTGCTACATGGATTTTACTGTTTTTCTTTCCAGTATCTTCACACCCTTAATGTTATTTCTCAATATATTCTCACTGCTAAAAATGCTTAATTTGGCTTTTTTCCCCTACCGTGACTGACGTTATGTATGACCTTGAATTGAATGCCATTGTAGCAAGCTGTCTCTCACCGTGGGAGTTCTCTTTTTTATAGTGCTTGAGCACAGTAGCTTTGATTTGGTAAAGCAGCACTTGAACAGCTTATGCAGCACTCGGTAATTTTCTGCAGCCACAGAGGTTTATAGTTTGTCCAAGCTTCAGCAGGAACAGCAGTATTTTACACACACATAATATCCTTTTAAGAGAGCACTTTTCAAAGTGCTTTGAAAACACTGAGCTTCACAACCCGCCAAAATGTGACTAAGAAGCATACAGGTATTGCTGCAGCTACCTGTAGTAGCAGGTATTTAATAGTGCACACTGAAAACAATATATCCAGTTGATGTGAGTCTCAAACTTAAAAAAAAAAAAAAAAAGAAAAAACCTNCCCCCCCAAGCTCCTTAACACTATGCTTGGACAACTCGCTAGCAACAATACCAATACTGACGGGTCCAATACACGAGTCTCTATTTTTCTCATCTAATTACAGCAGAGAATCACAAAATCCTAGCAGAAGGTGGTCTGACTAGCTGCCTTCCATAACTCAGTGGAAGTACATACAACTCAAAATCTCATCCCAGTGACATTTCCATCTCAGTGGAATTTCCAAATAAAAGAAAATATATTAAATTAATGAAACTGTACTTTACCTTTTATTTGAATATACTAATCAAATTAAGATGGAAGTCCGCTTTGTGACGGAATATGAAATAATCGTGCTTCTTGTATCAAAACCAGTTAACAGGATACCAAGTATAACGGCAGCGTACATATAACTGAAATGACTGAGCAAATAGTGATGAAAAACAATTTCTTTTTTCTGTTTTCTGCTACGCAGTGGTTATAATTCAGAAACAAATAAACCAGACAAAAATAAAAAAACTCAAACAAACAAACACCAAGAAGCAATGGCTGCTTAGGTCTGTGTTCAGTCTTAAATTACCACCACACTTGGCAATCTATCAGCTGTCTGTGCTCTCAGGTGCCAAGCATCAGACGCAACACGGGTAACACAACTATGTCCGACAATTGTCTTTCTGTGGCAATTGCCATTTCCATTAGTTATCTGTGGGTTTCACTTCCTACCTAGCACATTACAGGCAAGTACAGTGCCTGATTAAGAGTTAAGGTTTACATCGTTCAGTTAGGCCTTATTAATTCTGTAACCTCCACTATTACTTGAAAAGCACTGTTCCTCAACCAGTCTTGCAATAGCTGTCAGTAACCACCAAAGCCAAAAGCTCATCCTCACATTATTTAGGCCAATCAACAAGGTTACGCTGTACAGAATTTTTGCAATGCTACTTTTACTTGGTGTACGCTCCTTGGTGTTTGACTGACAGGTGGGAAAAAGCAGAAGGGGATCTCTGTAGCAATGCAACATTTGTCTCCACTTTCCAGAAGTATGCAGAGGGAGCTAAAATAACCAACTCTCTGATATTTTGTATACTCCAGAAATCCCTGGGTGATGGTGCCCTCTGTATTCAGCAAAAGGGGGGGTGGGGGGGTATNNNTGGTTCCGTAGGTATGAAGGAAGGGGGGGGGTGGGGGGGTATGAAGGCCAAACTACAAAGGATTTTTCTTTAAACATTAAAAACTATACTAAGGATGAGGCATTTTTTCAAAAAATGACAATGAAGAGAACTTTCTTGCAAGTTTTCCATGTATTTATGACATTTTATTTTTAAATAAGCATTTAAAGGGGTATATGAGCGGCTTAGATGAGATACTTTAGAACAGCCCTGGCCTCCAGAATGTGGGACACTTACAACGTAAAATGAATTATACATCACAGGATGTACAGTAGACAAATTAATTTGCACAGGTTATCTACCTTCCAGCAGCTCCACAGATTTTCATGGCCTGTGCAACACTTGAAAGGTTTGCTACAGCCCTCCTTCTCCCTTGTCTCCCTTCTCTGCATTACGCCAGATTATTCTGTTATATAGGTCAAATTCTCATGCAGAAAAGACGCATATCTTCTTGCGATATATAAGGCCATAGATGTTAACTTTTTAAAGCTGTACCAACCCCATGACAATTATTTTAATTTCATGGAGAAGTCTTTAAATAGATCAGCTTACTAAATGATGATGAGACACTTTCATATTAAAAAACCCTCTTTCCACAGTGAACCGATTTTCAGGAAGCATCTGAAACCTGTGCACAATTTCATACTGTAGTCGAGCATGCCTATTTTTCACTATTTGAGAAGAACACGCATGAATTTCTACATGTACTATGTTCACTAATGAAGTCAACCTTTCCTTAGAGAGACTGAAGAATAATAGCCTACTGAATAATAGCAATAATAATAACAATACTTACAAATTACTAATTTTGCAAGTCAGATTTTGAAAAAGTGTTAACCATTTTTGTAGTGTGCCCCCAGATTACATGGATACATCTTAAGAAAAAAAGAGTTTCAGATACTATAACAAAAACTGATGGCTTGGGTGAGAAAACAGAGGACCAAAAAAATGAAGATTCTTGAGAATTATTAACTTTCTAACCCCCCCAGTAAAATAATAAACATTCGTTAATCTAACTGCAAAATTGCTATTACACAACTATGAAAATTACTTAGTAAATTTCTGACCTTGAATCTGAGACATTAGTTTTTCCCATTTTGTTTCCACTTCTGAATATTCTTTTACTTGTATTAGATTTGGTGGTGAATCTGGGTCTTACTGTTTCATACAACTTTCAAAAACTGCCTAATTTCAGATTTATTTAATTTAAGGCTCACATACATTTATATGCTGCCTGATGTTTTCTCATTAGGTAAGCTGTGAGCTCTCAATTGTTAAGTTGAAAGTTCTACCGAAATGAGTATTTCAGAAGGAGGAAAATATTAAATCCATTATGCATACCGGAAAAACACTGCCCAGTTATCAGTTTTTCAAGAAACATAAAATATACAGATGGTCTGCTTCCTCCTACTTTGTGCATTTCCAGACGCTGGACATTTTTCACTTAACTGACAATCTGCTAACATGCTTTAGCATTCAGACCGAACCCAAAAAGTGATATCCAGATGCAGAAATGCATGTTTCTGCTGCAGGCCTTCAAGGATTACAATTTTATGGAGACTAATTATTGGTGAGATTCATTAAATAATACCCCCCAAAACACAAGAATTAACACTCTGGGGTGGACCAGGTACCCATTTGTCCTTTCCCTAGGTGAAGCCAACGGCATCTAGCTTGGGAAGGGTATAAGAACAGAGCAACCATACAGCGGACGACTCCTACGGCAATGAGCAGCTCAAGCATCTAAGATAGAACTGACATCCTTGAAGGAGTCGTAAAAGTGGTGATCTTGAGCTCCATTTCAAGATATACGATAATACTAAATTTACGTCAGAAACCCTGCACTTCTCTTATTCAGCAGCGCATTCATCTTATAGGCTTTTGTGTTCCTTTAAGTTAAATGCAGGAAACTATTGCCAAATGTACTTTGTCATGCAGCTTTATAATGGTCAAGGAGCTACTAATATAGACTGGAAAGAAAATGTTGAAGAAGCATATTTTCCAGAATATAACATTCTTGCTCTGTAATAATTACTGTTTATACAATGCGTACTAGGTTTTTTTTGTTTTGGTTTGGTTGGTTTGTTTGGTTTTTATTAAATAGGTAAGAATACAATAACAGTCCCCCAAAACAGATCAATACTTCTTGGAGATAAAACTCTGTTTAATGAAAAAATGAAGAATTAAACTTAAATGGGTACCACTTTGTGAGATTTTAGATATTTGGCTTCAAGATTGTTGCATTAAGCTCTGATTAGCAGTTGAGCATATGAGGTGTACATGTCAATGCACTGGAAGTCCTAAGAGCTTTTGGTTGTGCTAAGCTACCTCAGTTTTATTTGAGACGTCCTAAATACATGGGTGGGTATGATATTGCCCAGGATGAACTGATATAGACTACATTGTTACCACTTACAGCACTTTGATCGTGTAAAGAAACATCAACATTAGGAGGGGTGGAAGAGGAGGACTGCGAAATTAATAAGGCTGCTTTACCTGCTATGCATTAAAGCTGCAGTAAGTTTATTAAGATTGAGCAATTAAAATAATTAGTTTCCTGTTCATGATGTTATTAAATTTGGACAGATATAGAGAAGATAACAGAATCATAAATGGACACAGATAACCTAAAGACAAAGCGGTACAGTAAGTAATTACAACTACAAAATTTGAGATCTGAAACTTCTAGGCATATAGGGTAATATAAATTATGACAGTGCTAAGCAACAAAGACATTTGTTGAGTTCATGGGGAATGAAAATTTAAATTAAAACATATCCTGGTC
>WAAD01039374.1:3793-30814 GCA_013389945.1 Fregata magnificens
TAGCTCAGTCTCAGATGTTAGTGTATCATTCCAGAAGGTTCTTAAACCCATGTGAAATAGGAGACACATTTGGTAGTCCTGTAATGGGCTACATATAGGCCTTGCCATGGGGCATTATCAGCTTGTCCTGTGACAATGAAGCTGTGGAAACTTCTGCTGAGCCACACACAGTGAAGAGATACAGTGGAAGTGGGGCCATATTCTTCAGTCCTTGGTGCTTCAGCCTATAGCACTGAGCGTTTGCAATTCCCAAACAGGAGCTTTGCGTTTTTCAGGGTCTAGGCCCTGCTTCTACCCAAACTTCTGCAGGCACTGTGGTTTGGCATTTGTGAAGTCCACAGCTGGATCCTCAATGTGTGTAGATTGGCATTTTATCCTTGAAGAGCTTGTGACAGTTTAGCTGATAGCAAAGATGGCTAATAGTGCTGAATCCAGAAACTAGAATTCCTGATAACTAGAGATGAGGTTGCTGGTTTCTGCTACCATGTAGAAAGTGGGAACACCTTTTACATGTACATAGTGTAAGGTAAAGTGCCTCTTTGTGGTGGGGAAAATTAAGAGTAAGATAGTGGTCCTGTAAGAAAGACCCTGTGAACAGCCCACTTAGGAGGAGAAAAATAAGCCTATATATTCATGCTTATCATTTACATTTTTAATAAAACTGAGAAAAACCATGGATTTGGATAGCACGTGAGCAATATGCATCACATATACAGGCAGGAAGAACTACTGCAGGGAGTATGACTAAGTACATTGTATGCAAATGCCATTTCATCATTAAAACTAATTTATGATTATGGTAACTGGCTATATATGGCAAGGAAGCTGTTTAGGAGGCTGTTTAACATGTTTTTCTCTTTGGACTATTTCTCTGTAGTTCATATCTGGAATGTGATATGCTCTTTGATTTTTGGAACAGGTGAAGAAGTTACGGATCTGAAGAGACAAGCTGTTGAAGAAATGATGGACAGAATTAAAAAGGGAGTTCATCTGAGACCAGTCAACCAGTCAAGCAGACCTAAAACAAAGGTTTGGAATAAATAACAGAGCAATAATATTAGCTGAGTACAGTAATTTGCACTGAAAATAAATCAGGCTTTCTGTAAAACATTCAAAAGAATACATTTGCCTCACCTCATTTGCTTTGGATGATTTTAAATAAAATGAGTTAGAGCAGCATATATCTGAAGAACAGGAAAAGAAGTGAAGCCAACAATAGTAGAAGCCCAGTTTCTTTGACACAGGAAGAACTGAAAGCAAGCATCTTGTAAACAAACAGCTACTGAGAAACTGAAAACACGGAGGAAATAACTGAATTGGGTAAGGGGGTGATCAAGAAGTAGACTGTATTTAGCAGGATTTCTTCCTCTTATGCAATGCTTGGCACTAATACATGAATGTGGCTACTATAAAATATTGCTTACTATCTTCACAAAAGCATAATCTTTCTTTATGTATGGGCTGTGATTCACTGTGTTACGAGCTAAGACTCTTCCCTTCATCTGTGTAAGAAAATAGATGGAATGTTAGCCATGTGCCCACGAGAGGAGAGAGCAGAGGAACATAATACAACTGCATGCCTGTGCAGTAGACCCTTGTGTGACGTCTGTCTTCTAGTACAAAGTCTGTCATGGTCCATTTCATATGTTTTCTGACATGCATGTGTTATGTTTGTTTACAGCCAGAAACACCAAAGCCCTCTGAAAGTGCAATGAAAGAATTAAAAGGGATTCTGGTAAGAAAACTTGTAGTTTATGTTTCAGTTTTTTCTTCTCATTGAGCTGACAGGGCCTTCTGTGCAAAATAGCCAAGTGTTTGAAAGTTCTGCGTTAGTGTTTTGGTTTGAAGCTGTAGAGCAGTTTTGGAGTGAATCCCCCAATTCCACTTTTGACTTTGGTCCGACTGAAAGATTGGTTTTGGTCTTGCTAGCATAACTTATTTCAGAGAAAACTAGCCTGTTGACTCTGCTCCGGATTTGTATGTTCCTGCCACTAGAGGGGATGTTATGGTCTGCACTTGCCACAGATCCTCTGGAAACTTTCCAAGTACTCACAGTGGGGATGCTTAGGGAGGGAGAGGCAGCTGAATAAATCTAGTCCAAAGTAATGCCACTGAACTGCACGTACAGTAGATGTAGGGTTCTCATCATCAACTGCTTTGAACTGCTCTCTCCTGAGGCACCATATTTCTTGTCAGCATAGACATAGCCTGAATAGAGCAAGAGGTCTCTAGTCTGTCTACATTGATATGTAGAAAAATTGATTCTGAATAGCTATCCACATACCCATTTACCACTAAATAAAAACATTAGGCTTGTGTTTGGTCCTGCTCAGAGCAGTGTGCTATTTGCTGCTGGTCTGTCCTTTACTCCTATATTGCGTTGCTTATTTAACTGGTTGTTTCTTTTGCACAAGTGCTAATGTTGTATCAAACAGTCAGAAGGAGCTGTAGTTCTTGCTCCCTGACTTCTGTGACCCTTAATCTCTTAAAGTTGAAGTGCAAATTTGGCACATCAGGTGAAATTTTGCCTTTGTAAGGTGAAATTCTGCCCATATCAAAGCAAAATGCTTCACATCCACTCCACAGAAGGTAAGACTAATCATTCTAATCATCCATGATAGCACCTAAACAGCCCTTATAAAAATAACTTCAGTATTGTGTTGGGTGGTGCAAGACAGCGCAGGAAAGAGTGTAGCTACAGCCTGTGCTGTGATTTAAAATCACGAGTGTGGCACCAATGATATGTTAAACTTACTGTTCTCCAGTCACATGAAAGCAGGGAAGGAAGGGAAGAAATGATCTAGAGAGCCCCCAGACCTTAATGCCAAGCTCTAATTAGAGGGACACATAATTAAATGCAGAGGTAAATAGAAAAGGAACAAAATGCAGCATGGAGATTATGATTTAAATGGAACTCCATAAGTATATGAATAGTTTGATATGGTGTGCTGTTTGGACCAGTGAGGGTTGGGTGCAACAGTCCTGCTGAAGGTCCTTTCGTTTTCTAATAGCTGTTTTATTTCTTTGACACAGTATCACTGACATCAGGGGAGACTTGATTATGTACTTCAGAGGGAGCAGAAGGAAACATACAGTCACTGTACTTCTGTATCTAGCTTGTTGCTTTTGAGCCCTTCAGGATATTTGCAGTATAAGACAAACTATATAAAATCCAATTCCAGCCTATTCTTGAGACCAATCATTACGCACAGTCAGAGAACAAACATGGGGGTGGGATGTGATGGCGTAAACATTTGTTGTTACTATGCTAATTATGCATTTCATGTAGACCTCCATATAATTGTTACAAACAAAACACATCTATGTTCTGTAAATTGCAGAGTTTGAGTGACTCCATTGCACAAGTTGCTTTGGTACATGTACGTTTGTACAGATCTGCAGCATACTACTCATTAATAATGTACCTGCTCAGTTCAGGTTCAAATAGTTGCCAAAGAAAATATTTTAACTTTTGGACGGGGGTGAAGAATTTAGTAGCTGAAAGCAGTACAGGTTTTGCAATTTGCAATGCCATTTCTTTTTGTCATTTGCTGTTTCTGCTCAGAAGTTATGTACTTGTCAACAAAAGATGTTAAGAATATGTTATTTATGCTCTGGATAGATGCTATATGACATGTTTTGGAAGGCTGAATAAATGGGATTCCTGGGGATTCCTAAAGATGGCAAGACTCAGAGGGAGAATGAAATAGTACATGGGTCCCAAATTTTCAGTTGCTTTATAAACATTTTGGGAAGTTTTACAGTCAAGTGGGTGCTGATCTAGTAACTGACTCGTCAGTTGGGAAATGCATGCAGTATGCACTATGTGCATATCAAAATGTGGGCCATTTTGGGAGGTTTCAGGCTTTGATCAAAGACTTTTTTTTAATTTCCTTAAGAAAAGTGCTGCTGGATTTGCAGCTTAGCTGATACCAAATACTAACCTTGGCATAAGGCAGTCATAGCATGGATTTCTATTTTGTATGTATAAAAAATGTTTCAACTTGATGTCTAATCCTGTGCGTAAGAGAAACTATGAAGTGTGTGGACATAGGCTCAGGTTTATGCCAGATCAGCTAGATTATAGGATATAACAACATGCTGCGGTTGCAGCTAGTACATACTGACTTCTGCAGATATGTGTACACACCAGGATGCAGCAACACAGGATGATGCCAAAATATAAAATACGCTGGAGCAGTAAAATATGGATCTTCGGCTTTTCACTAATAGATGTTAATTATGGGCATGATAACGCTTTAACAGTTTTTTAAGATCCTTTACATATTAAGATGGAGGAAGCTGGCAGTTTCCTGCAAACATCAGAGTTTGTTCATTAGTGATCCAGAGCATCTTTCTTAAGCCTGATATCAACCCTCTAAGGTGTAGGTAAGTATGGTTAATCCCTACACTGGGAAATCCAAGTAAGGAGAGGAGTGGTGAGCCAAGCCCCAAATTCTCTCTGTTGTACTGAAGAGAGAGCTTTGCGCACTGGTCTAGAACTTCAGTTGCTTTTCTGCCATTTAAAAGGTTCTCACATTGTGCATATGGGATGTTTGGCAAGGCATAATATATTCTCAGAGAGCTTTTCATGCCTGTTTCTTGCTTTAGGAAACATTGAACAAATCCACTAGTTCCCGAAGCTTAAAGTCCCTCGAAACAGACAGCAGTGAAACTGAGCTGGAACGAGTTCTGCGACGCCGGAAAGTGACCACTGACCAGGACAGTGGCAGTAAGTGGCTGGACTCCTTCGTAGTCCTCTTCCTCTCCCTGCATAAAGTCACTCTTGAAGCTTTACTTTCTCTTCCAGACCATTGCCATTTCAGCCATTACGGAGAACCGTGCTTACTTCTACAGTGACTCACTTTCCCGTCGCACCTGTAGCTTTTCATCCCCTTTTTCTCCAAGAGATGCCTCTAAGGATTTTCTGCGCACAGAGCCATATATACACAGGTTCCTCTGTCCTGCCTGGAGCTCAGACATTGTTACTGGAGTTAATAGTCTGAGCCTACTGTGAAAATAATCTTGAAAGTAATGGTAACCAGAGAGATGAGGACTACTGTTTTGAATTAACCTCTTCTGCAGAGCAAGGGTCTGCAGTTTTTAAGCTATGCTTTACTATCATCATCTGTAAGAAACTGTTGATGTTCTGCTTGGTTAGAAACATAGTCTGTGCAAGTGTAAGTCCATGCCATGGTCCATGCAGATGTGGCTGGTTTTAATGTCACTGTATGGTTTTAGCTTGTACTTTGTAGATAGACGGTTCACTGACTACTTATTAGTATGAGAACAGGCTTTTTTGTCATTGGGCTGGCTCTCGCTCCAGCTGTACTTCAGGCTGGGAGAGCACTGGCAAGTTGTGACTTGGTAGTGCCGTGTGGGCAGCAGTACTTACCATCCCAGAAGGCAAGGGGATTGAGTGCATGACTGTGTCAACATAGCAAGCCCTGCTTGTGGTACAAGAAAGGGTTAATCTTGGCGGGAGGGCAGAAGCTGCAAATACGGTATTTTGATGCTCTCCATGCGCTGGATGCTGTTCGGTAAAATTCCATCTTAATTTCTGCAATTAGCTTGAATTCTGCTGTGCTTATGTGTTGTTTCTAGACCAGTCAATCCGGATAACAGAAGCATTAAACTTTCTTTGGGTTTTAGGTCCCACTGGAATCTTGGCCACATCAGAATCAAAATCTCTGCCTGTGCTAGGTTCAGGAGCCAGTGCCGCACAAACAGCGTTGAACAAGAAAGACCTGGAGACGGAGTTCAGTTCCAAAGTACCTGACTCAGGTCCTGATTCTAACCAGCTTAAGGGTGTCACAGGCTCCAAGCCTATGTTACAGTAAGTAGAATATGGATTTCTAGATCTATTTTAGTACCAGAGCTGTTTAGCTGGTGCATTTTGAAAGGGATTTAATATCAATTTTGGTTAACAGGATAAATGTACAGTTTGCTGCAGCTGTTTACCACTGACTCCTCAAATAATTTGCAGTCTCACGTGGAGGTGGAAATCGAATTCTGTGTAATAAAGTTCTTTTCCTGTAAAATCTGTGAACATTCTTCAAAAAAAAGTTCTTTTCTGCCAAAAAAAAAAGAACTCAAGAATTTTCGAGGAATAGCAAGGTTGAAGTTTTTTTCCATATACTGAAGAGAAGAGGGATGATAGTTATATAGTTAACTCTTGATTTAAAAAAAAGGACAATATTTTAAAAAATAGAATCATGTAAGTCATATTTGTCTGTATGCAGGTGTGCAGGGCAGTTTGTTGGACCCAAACAAGTCCTGACTATTACTTTTAAATATTTGTTGGTAAAAATTCTGAATTATCTGGAAAGCTCAGGATGAAATTCTTCAAAAAAAAAAAAGAAAAAAAAAAAAAAAAAAAAAAAAAAAAAAAAAAAAAAAAAGAATAGTTAGTGCTGCATTTGTACAGACGGGCAGAAGAATCTTTTGTCACAAGAGTTTGAAGACCCAAGGTGCCAGTTAAGCATCAAAGAGTTAGACTTGCTTCAGAAATATTTATTTCAGACAGATCCCAAGGATTGGTTTGTTTTACAACAATACCAAGCTCCTTTTGAAATTAGGCTATGCACTTGCTTCAGTTCCCTTGCCAGGTTGTTTGTCAGTTTGTCACTTCAAGAAAAGGTAATAGATGAGACAAATCAGATTGGCAGAATATTATAATCATGGCTAATTAAACCTCTGATTTCCTGCTCTATCAGTTAAAAAATACCACCAGTACCAATTCTAGCAAGTCTCCGTTGCTTGGTTCAAAGGAGTAAGTCACGACAAATGAGCTGGAGATTCCGTTTGCATCTATTTTTATGAACTGATATTTACTTCACTCTCCTGCAGGTACTTCTATCATTTATTTTTGAATGGATAAAGAGCCCAATTTCCTTTTGTGCTCTACAGCTTTATTTAATTTGCACCGAGTTTTAAAACCAGAATGCCTTTTCCAATCATATGTATTTCCCCTTTTATTTCATTTAAGTATCCTTAGAAGAAAGATGATCTTCATTTTAATTTAATCAGAAAGATGAAGATTTGTTCAACAGTTAATTTGACATGAATAATCCCATTGCATTTTCTTGAACTGCTACCCTGACAGAAAGGTGAGGTTGTTCCTGAAAAATACTGTGTTTGTAGTTTGTGGATTTCTACAATTCTGAACAGATAACCATAATCAGAAAATACAGCAACTCCTACCACCTTTTGTCTACCTTTATTCCAGCAAACTAAGTGGAAATTGCATTTACAAGAAAGGAAATGAAATAATTGCAGGCCCCAAGGTCTTGCAGAATGCGTGGTGAATTGACAGTGAAAAGGATCTTGTGTTGACAGTCACAGTTGTTATGTGTTATAAAAGCATATGTGAAGCTCAATTTATTTCTCAGCTTGCCTATTCAGTGACATCCTAAAGGACACATTTCACTTCATTTTATCTGTTTAAAGCATTAAAACAAATGTGGTGGGCCAGATTCCTTAGCGCTGCAGGGCTTCTTTGCGCCGAGTCACTGGTGTAAACCTGCTTAATTGGAAAGCCTCATCGTTGAGGATGGTTTTCCAGCAAGAGAGAAGGTGCTGGGGCTCTCATACTCTTCTGCCGCTGGGCTGGCAGGGAGGAGCAGAAATAACCTAGATGCTTCATACCATGTTGAAGTGCAGTTACTTTTCTTTTTTTTCCTGGATACCGTTTGCAGCAAAGGTTAGTAGAAGCAGCCTCCAGACTCCAAGGTCTGTAAGCACTGTTTTGAAACAGGGCTCATTTGAAGCAGACATCAGAAGGAAGTTCATTTGTCTGACATGTCTGACAACTTGGCTCTGTAATTAGGCAGTTTTCTGGGCTTGCCTGGGTACCTCTGTACTAGCAGTTTAGTTTGGATCAGCAGAGCACTTCTGAAGCAAATCTTCTGATTGTCCCCATTTGCTATGCTTTGATTTGTATCCCGGAGTGATTTTAGTGCATAACCTGGATCCCTGGATTCATTGAATGAGTGAAACTAAACCAGAAGACGTGACCCAGCCTTTAATGGCTGGCCCAGGGGCCACAAGAGAGCTAGTTCAGTGAATAACCCCCCTGAAACATGTGTTGTGAGGACATCGGTCTGAAGCACAAGCTGTTTCCCTCTACACGTCTGCTCCTGTTGCACCACCCTATTTCCTAAAGTAGACCGTGTTAACTAAACAAACAGTACACTGCTTTGACCGGATACCCTAAATGACAAAGGTATACAAAGATTTATTGTGGCTCTCCTTCTCCTTATTCATACCTGGGGCAAAAGGATGCAGCTGTCTCATGATTTGCAATTCCTTGAAATCTGACAAAGGTGTGACCTGCTTCAACTGTTTGCAGCAGCCAAGCAAACCTTTTGTGGCACAGTAGAGGATTACACGTCTCATAATTACCAGGTGTCTCTTGCAGTGAAGTGTTTATTCTTTTTTTTCTCCACCTAGATTTTTATGTACAGCTTCCTGTAGAAAACCTTGGGAATAGTTGCGCATGGGATATTTCTCTTTCCTGCACCATCCATTTACTAGGGTTTGTAATCTGAAGGAGGAGGTAATGCTTACAGACATTTAAATACAAACAGCCCTATTCATCATTCTTTATTCATGTTGAGTAACAGTTGGGCACACCTGTTCTCACGGAGAAAGAAGGTCACACCTTTGAAAAAGACCCAGTCTTGAAAATGTATCTGTGAACAATACATAGACAGAAGTCAGTGACAATGTAACCTAAATACTAACAGGGTAAGGAATTCAGTCTTTGGTTGAAGTAGGACTCATAGTATGGTTACTCCTGTGGTTAAGTGTTACCAAAGCACTGACCTCCAGCTGAATCAGCTGGGTCACTCGAGTGAGTTGCCAAAGGAGGGCTTGTGGAAAAGGGCTGTAACGTCAGCAAATACAGGTTGATTCTGCAATTTCCCTGTAATCAAACTAAGTGATGATAGCTCAGAGAGATTAATTCAGAAGAAAAACTTGGGTTTCGAACCACTAGGTGAGGTGTTATTTCAGTGCAGAAGATTGTTAGAAGGGTCTGAAGCCATTAAGCAGATGATTTGGAATGTGTGAAGTTTTGCTGAGGTGGTGCTGAGGGGGAAGACATCAATAATGCATGTCCTATAGAGAAATTGAGGCCTTACCTCAGTATTCAGGTAACTTCCTCTGCAAATCTCTTCCCAAATGTTTAACCCAGCGTGAGTGTAATTCTGTGACAATTGCTTGGAAGAGAATAGGTGACAATTTAGTTCTCCTGGGAGCAAAGAGAGTTCCTGTGACTCCCTGCGGTGTGCAGACACAGAAGGGAAAGGTGTGTCTGGCTCTGCCCCTGGGTTCTGGGGGATTTTTTTTTTCCAGCACTTTGTAAACATTTTGTTTCTGGGCAGCAGAGTTCTCCACTAACAGAGTGAACCACAGAGAGGGTTAGTCTTAATCTGATGATTTTATACAATTAAAGGATTTGTCCTCCTTCTCCTGGCTGTAATCTTAGTACCCCTGAATCATCTACCAGCTCTGCGGGAAGCAGCTCAGCCTCAGCTAGACAGAACAGCAAAGGGTTTCCAGTGCAGCTTGAACATGGGCAATTTAATTTGAACAACAAATGAAGAAATAATGGGATGCTCTGGAAGTTTGAGGTCTCCTCAGTTTTAACTGTTTTAAAAGCTACTGTCACACATTTTTCTTAGACTGTACTTTTTGTGCGCTCTCTCAGAGCAGGTAGAAGCTCTCCAAGATTTTTCGTTTAAATGAATTTGCCAATCTTTTTGAGCATTTTCAAAAAAGCACCTAAAAATGGGAACAATTTCCTATGGCTTGATCCAGCATCCTAAAGATTGCCTGCAGTTCCCTTCTGCTCGCTGCTATGTTGACCACCTTTCTACTCAGCTAGATTTAGCAGGGCTGTTCCTGAAATGGAGAATGTTTCTCGCACTTCCTTCACAGATGTCTAGTACTGGTACTGTCAGAGGAGGGACCCAACAGACAAATTCACTAGTGTCACTGTTTGTATTCCCTGTAATTTCCTTTTGACAAATACTGTAGCGTGATGGAATTTTTTGTTCATTGAAGACTTTCAAGACTTGGAATAGGTCTATTTTTTACTATTGTTCAGTATTAGCCTTTGGTCGTGTCTGTTGTATTCCCCTGCCTTGTTAAAAATTCTGGAATATTTATTAAACACATCTACCATTTTTATTCTCAGTAAAAGTTTTTGACTGAGGATAAAATTGACTCACCTCTTGTGGTCTGGCATGCAGCAGACAGACGATGGTGGCACTCTGCTGAGCTGAGACCCACTCTCCTGTACAGGCTGACACCATGGGCTGGTTGGTCTAGGTCAGAGGCAGGACAGCTGAGCTGCTGTTACATATTTGGCAAACCGTACTCCGAGTATGGTAGTTTGGAAAGGACATAGAGATTGGAGGATGAACTTTGTTGCACGAGTGATGTTTGTCCTCAGTTATGGGGATCTTGTAGGAAAATGGGAATGCTGCGGTCAGGCTGGTTGATAGTTAGGCAAATAGCAAGCTATAATTGGCATGCAGGCATGGTTTTTAAGTGTTATAAAAAAGCAACTGGTGGAGAACAACTGTCAAATTAGCTTAATGCTTCAAATCTCATCTTTTGGGGAGTAAGGAATAGCACCAGTGGAGTTTTATTTTGCTTTTGAAAGCAATTTTGCTTTGAAGAGAGATGGCAGCTATTTCAGCGTCCTAGATTAGGGAGCTCGCTGAAAGACAAAGTATTCTAATTTGAAGCCATGTTAAGCGTTGGCTTTTGTAGCAGAAATTACTTCATTCATACCAGCTCAGATTCCAGGCAGAGTATCTACGTGGAGTCTCCCATGCTTATACTATGTACTTGCAAAACCAGTCTTTGCTGGAATAGATTTTTGCCAATATTTTCTAAATATGCTGTAAAAAACATGGATTTTCCTACAGTGTTTTCCTTGACTGGTTTCCTTTAGCCTTCTGCTTTTACATATTGTTAGGAAACTGGATGGGACTTCATCCAATAAAATTTTCCGTGACATTTACATAAAATTCTGGTTTCTAATGGAAACATATTACAATGATTTCATGAATAGAGCACCGAGCAAGGTTAAATAATACCAAGGTTATAATATTAACCAGAGGAAACAAAGAAAATCCAAGTCTCAGTTGACAATCCGATCCTTAGTTTGTCCTTTTGTACTCCTACTGTAAATTATTTACAAAGGGCACAGCAGTACTAGTTCACAGGCGGCCCGTCAGGCGTAACCGTGTATTTTTATACCTTCTGTAGCTTCTGTAACTGTATAAATAGAATATATATATTGCTTTTGATACTTTTATATCACAAGTAGTCTTTCTCAGTACTGCGTGGGACTTTGCATATCTCATACAATTAATCTAAAATGCATTTATCATGTAAATCTGGATTTCACAGTACAGATTGTATGTGTTTAGTCATAAAAATATGTGCAGACTTATGAACAATTACGTATGAATGAGTACAATAGAACTAGGTTCTCAATTTCTGGCTTAAATATACAGTTGGACAAATAACAAGAATACTGATAACAACATTAACAATCTTAATGAGGGAAGAGCTTTGCATAGAACTAAATGCAAATACCTTGGCTGGACAAATTTGTAATTGTTTGAAACTGTGGCTAACTCGATCTGTACTAATTGCTTTTCCCAGCTTTATTTGTAGTAGTAAAAACTGTTTTTTGAAAGGGAGCACCAAAATTATGTTCATTCTTGCACTGAAACTTTATTATGCCTGCATTCTGCTCTTGACAAACTATTGAAAATGAGCTATGAATACCTGATAAATAGGGTTAATAATTTTTAACAATACCTCGGCTGTAACAGCAGCACTGTCAGGCTGGTGCTGCAACAGTGTAAAGGATTTGAAGAAGGGAATGCTAGTACAATGAAGTCTGAATAGTAATTCTTATTTTTATGCTTGAAACACTGATTTAATCACTGGTTTTCTCCATTAAACTACTTTATATCGACATCTTTCATTTTTCTGTCCTTTGAAGGTGGTAAATACGATGGCCGTTTTATCCATTTTTGTTATAAATGAAACAGACTTCAGAGCGTTTGGCTGTGCATCAGTTGTTGGAATGCTGCCATACACTAATGCAGACTCCCCACTGTGAGCCCAGTGAAGAATTATACTTTGATTCACCAGATTGTATTAAATAGTCCAGCTGTTGGGATTTGAAAGATAGTTACCTCCAAAGTGAAATAAAAATGAACTTGGCATTTATGGCTTTGACCATTTTTATAGTGTTGGGCAATCAGCTTTTCAGAGGTAGCACTTTTTAAAATAACCCTCTTCTGGTTACGCTGCTTTAAAAAGTTTAATTTGCTGTAACATTCAAAATACCGCACCTTGTATTTTCTGGAATGATTGGCAACTTTTGCATAAAATAAGCATTATTTTCCTTATGAAATCACTAGCTTCTGATGATAATCAAATGAGTCTGAAACTGTATCTATTAGCACCAATTTCTGCATTAATTAACTTATACCGAAGTTCTAATGTTAGAGACAATTCTTGTAATTAAAGCTTGAACATGGAATTTCATTCGCTATATCCAGTCCTTCAGTAGCAAGCTGAGTAAATTCTTTCTGAAATGGAAAGTGCAACAACTGTTGTTTCTGTGATTATTTATTTGTTTTTAACCTGTACATTTACTCTCTCCCTGTCAGGTGGGAGCCAGTACATTCTCCGCCCCGTGCTCTAATTGTTGAGTGGGGTGACCTCTTTTTCCTTTGTCATTTTCTCTAGGACAAAGACTGTCACAATAAAGGGCAGTTCATAGCAGATGGATCCAGTAGCTGAATTTCTTTCTCTGGCCTCCAGCTGATTCTACTTTTTCCTTTCAAGGGTGTTATCTTAGCAGTATGGAAGGCTGTTCCTTATGAGTAAGCATGAAAAATTTAAAAAAAAAAAAAAAAAAAAAAAAAGGCTCTGGACCAGCAAATGCAGTTGCATTCAGCAGCTCTACAGTTAGGCTTCCCGGGAGAGTGGAGCCACACACCCACTGGTGCGTGTAGGACCTTCCTGCACTCAGGATTTTTGCACCTGTCCAGTTTGGTAGTTGTAGCTGCATTGGTGTGGACAGCTACATACCATACAGCGTTCATACTGTTGTGTAAGGCTCAGCCTAAAGACGGGCCGAGCACCCGCGTGTGGCTGCCCTCCCTGAGCATGCCTGGTTACATACCCTCAGGCACACGGGGCCAACAAGAGGAGGTATAAGCCTGTGCTTGTAAGCTGCCTGTCTGCCTGCGCAGCAGCGCAAGGATGGCATAGGAAACACCCCGATTTGCGACTTGTTCAGGTCGTGCTTTCCCAGTGTTTGCCTTGTTCTCTGCTGGTGCATTCTAGCTAATCTAAGGATTTGCCTGCACGTTTTCAACACTAGTACAAAGCTTTTGAATATAGACAAGTGCTTTTAGTGTTTATAGCCTGATGCCAGCCTCGACAAATAACCCTGGTGTCTCTGACCTTTCCTTCGTCTCTCCCCACTCAGAGGGCCTTTTATCTGCAAGAATCCCTGCACTGCAAACAATCAAGACATAACCCCATTCCTTGCAGTACAGAATGTAGGTCTAACGCCCTCTGTGTTTCAGCAAATCCAGCAGATGAATGTTCAGAAATCATTTGCACTTGCTCCCAGTGAGACCACTAGCAGCCTGTTGGTGCCGAGCCACGGTGGAAAACCTGGTTACGCTGCCTCTGCCTCCCTGCCGTATGGTAGGGTGTAGTACAGTGAAAGGCCTGCACAAGCGGCTCTGGGGTGCAGGTATGGAGAAGAAGCCATGTTCTCCTTCCGGGCTGCAGGACTGTTAGCCTACAGACCACAGGAACTGGTAGCATTTTCCCTGGGTGCAACTGCTCTGTTGGACATGGGGAAACCTACATCCAGCTCCCAGATGAGCAGAGACTAAATAAATTCTTAAGTCTTTAAACTGATTCTTTCATAGCCTAAAGATTTTTTCAGTGCTTTATAAGTTTGTTTTTCCTGTTAAATATCTTCCATTGCCAGCTTAACAAATGATTCAGGAGAGGTAACATGACCATTGCATTTTGTGAACTACTATCTGTATGTAACAGCTGTAAATCTAGAAATCCATTTACTAGTTTAGTAGACCTGTCCTGGTCATACATGCTACTAATAATAGAAATGCTTTTCTGTATATTTATATTCTTTCTCCTAAATACGTGAACTGTTACCTGTATTCATATATTTATTCTTTTTCCTTTAGATCAACTAGTCATACAGAATTTACAAGAAAAGCTTCTAGCAGTGAAAAAGAGACAGAATCCATTGTAGTTTTAGATCCTGTTTCCACCAGCGGGGATCAGACGTCTGAAAACACGCTGAATCAGAACAAAATGAAAGAAGAAAAAAGCGAGCCGCTGCATAAAGAAACTAATGCTGAGAAAATAAAAGAAACAGACAGTTCTAACTGTTAGTTGTTATTCTGAAAGGCTGTAACTTTTGGGAATCATTATCCGGACGTGTAAATTGCTTAGGTGTGTTACTAGGGGCTACAGTCTGTACTCCAAACCGTTTTCAAGAATATAGATTGAAATGGTCTTTTGTATGCAGTTTTGTTACATGCATTAAAGTGTTAAATAACTGTATCACAAAATCCCTTTCCCATTTTAATTTTGCAGGTATGGGTAGTATTTTCTTAGATATTGTCAGTTACCTTTTCTCTAAAACTGTATTTGAAAAGGCTTTTTTAATTATTCTTTTGTTGAGAAGATACCTTGTTAAAGGTCCATTCTGCAGCTTGCCAGAAGCCCCTTGCATCCCTCCTGAATTGGACAGGTTTGGGTTAGACCCTATGAAGGTGATTACACACACATCAGCTTTAGGATGGGGGGTATTACTAATAATTAAAAAATCAGGTTTTAGACACATTGCTTTAAAAATATTTTGATATCTACTTAAACCAAGATCTTGTAGGTCTCCTTACTGCTGTCTCCACACACGCTCTTTTGAGGAAATTAAAAGCACAAGCATAACACTTCTGTTTCAGATTCCCCAGTGGACGGCTAGCCCAAAGACTGAAAAGCAGAGGCAGTGCAGCATGTCATTTTGGTACCCAGACTTCCAGTAACGATAGCCAAAGTCAGAAGTTTGTGGGCTGAGATTGGTGCTCTTGTTTGGATGAAGAGCTTTTCAGAGGAGGACTTGCCTCCTGGTTTTTGTTTCAATGTCACATAGCAAAGTTTGGAACTGCGGCAACTGCGGTCTGTATTTGCTGTGCAAAACACAAGCCATCCTAGGCTCCCGAGAGTATGGAGTACCTTTGGGATTCAGTCATTCTAGGAGTGCAAGTTATTTGGAATCATCATTTTGAGAACTCCCAGCTGAAACGTCGCAGCACTAACAAATAAGGCTTTGCTTTGAACCTGGTACACACTGGTGGCATCAATTCCTTTATTAGATAACACTTTAGATGTCTGTATTTGATGACAGAAATCCCAGTTTCCCTCAGCCCTTATTTCCTACGAAGACTGTGAGATAGGTACATAATTGATTTGCTCCACTGCCAATTCATATTCCATTGTAGTCTCTGTTTAAATTCGGCACAGTATCTCATTCCTTTATAATGAACAAACATATGTAATCAGGGATTTAGCTAAAGATCGGTGCAACTGAAATTGGGTGGTCAAGTACTTGAATGCACTCGGATTATTTTTTATTTAATGATTTGAAACAGTGATAGTATTGAAGGATGAATGTTCTGAGCTTGTTGGTTTAGCTCTGCATGCAACTGTCTGGTGCTTTTCCTAAAAATAAAATGATAGTAACGAGTGTGGTAGTTCCACATCTTTTTTGGTGTTTTTTGCATGTTTGCTAAGAAAATCTTGGACTTGATCTAATTACTGAACTACATATAATTCCTAAACTTGGGGAAATTTGTCTCTCATGGATATCTTCATTTCTGGGGGGCGGTTGGTTTTGGTGGTTAATTTTTCACTTAGGTATCTGTTACACTGAATTTAAGGTGCAACATTTTATGTATGTATTTTTCCTCAAATTATTGCTGCTGTATTATATGTTCAAATTTTCAAATTATACAAAACCCAGAAGTTTTTAAAGAAGTATTTCTTTTACGTAAACTGTTTGTTACCTAGGACATAAATTATTTATTTATCTTTTCACTGTTGCTTATTAAACAGACGCCTGACAAGTTTCCCAGACCTTGTGAAACTGAGTGGTTATTCCCTGCCTCCGACTGAAGCGAGCTTCCTAGTGATGCCAATTACAGCTTTGTGCCCTACATTTGGGGTTTGCGCTGATGCACTTGTATTGATAGCTAGCTAGAACTGGAGCAAGATTTCCCTCGTAGGCTAGATCTAAGAGCAGCATTGAGGGTGTGTGGGGGGATGGAGAAGCATAACAGTCAAGGCCTTTGTTTTTTGTAAAATGGTTTTTTTGACTGTTTGTCAATAGCTTGCTCTTTGTATGGAGAGAGATTTCGACTTTCCCAAAACAAACATTTAGCTTTGGGCTTAACACAGAGGTATTTGTTTTGTCAGTTTGTAAGTACAGCACAGAATTTTGTGGTATTTTCAAACTATAGCCACTGCTCAGTTAACTTGGTTTCAGCTGAAAGCAATGGTCTCTTGGGAAAAGAGAAGCTAGCATCTGAGTGCTTTGAAAAATGTTTAGCTAAAGTGTTTGAAGATAAATGGATTAAGGAATAGTTAATATATGAGTTTCTTACTAGAATTTTTTTTTTTTTTTAATTTATCCAAAAAGTTAATGTTGACAACCTAGGTCAGTGTGCTGTTCTCCGGGAGCTGAGCAGGCAGGCTGTGAACCTGCAGGGCTGGCTGAGAGAGCTGTGGAGGCAAGGAATCCTGCTTTGGGGGAGGAAGTACATCAGAAAGTTGTTTTTCTGGCTGTGATTCTTCAGCAAAAGCAATAAACTCAAGATTTGCTTCACCTGAAATAGAAAAGAAAAAAGAAACTCATGTTTGCTGTAATCCAGTTTCTTGTAATGTTCTCTGGTGCACTCACATTTTTTTAAAATGCCACATGATGCTTACAAGAGTCTCTAAAAACCTTTAAACGCCTGGTCCTTAGAAACAAAGGAGCAACAGCCCCTCACTTTGACTACAGGATTAGGGCATGGTGCACAGCAGCTTGAGCTGGGATATTTACTGCATTCCCTTCTTCACTAATCATCTCACCTTGCTGCCCTTTTTATGAATGCCCATCTTCCTCTGCACTGGCGCTCTTGCAAAAGCTCCCATCAGCTGACTGTGCCTCTTCTCTGCCCCAGCCTTCAGCAACTATGCAAGCCCACGTTCAGTTGCTGCTCCTGTAACTAACACTTCACCTCTCACTGCTGTTTTTGCCAATTCCGTGACACTCCTTCTTCCTAACCTCGCCACCAAATTCCCTGTTTTGCCACATACACAATGCCCACCCCATCACTGAATACGTCTCAGCTATGTATGTTACTTTTTAGTTAAAGGGATGGCCAGCCTGATTCAGCTTGCGAGCGGTTCACATGCGCCTTCCGGGTGAATCCGGTGGCTGAAACACGGCATCGGCATTGGGGCTGTGCTTAGGCAAAGCCGCCTGCACAACCCAAATTGCTGGTAGCGAGGGGGCAAGGCAGCAGGAGAGCCGGGGGCGCCGGTTGTTACGGTGCTGCTGGGCCCAGCTGCGTGCCCCGTTCAGCCACTCCTGGGGGGACTCCTGATGGGTCAGTGTCACCTCCCATCTATGAGCCACTGACAGAGTCCTCTACTTCTCAGCTCTCCAGTGTATTCCACAGCTCGCAGCCCAGCCAAATGAAGAGTTTGGTATGCAGCTCAGACATGCTATCTCAGTATTTCCCTGCTGTTGATTTACTTATTGGATTTTATTTCTGCCAAACGATTAACGGCTTCGGGAATTGTTGCTATTTCATTTTATGAGCTATAGGTTTAAATACTTGTCAAACTCGAGCTCTTTGTTTAGACTATACCATTTGAATAGGGAATATATTAGTATTGCTGAGGCAGTTAAAGTTCATAGCTCTTGATAATTATCTGTCTTGTTTTTGAAAAATGCATTCTGTGAAACTAGTCTTAGCAAAAAAGAATTTCTGTCTATGTTTCTATTTTGTACAATGGTTATATATGAGCAATGGGGAGATCTCGAAAACTCAGGATATTTTCAATAAATTTTTTTTTTAAATAAAAACTTTGTTCTATAGTGTGCATGTCAAGTGCTGCTATCCTATGTGTAGAAGATTGAAAATGATTAGAAAACAAGAGGCTAAAATGACTTAATTCTCCTTCATTTTTCTTAGGCACAATAAATTCTTGCAAACGCTTTCCTTCCTTTCTTCCTCTCCTTGTCTCTCTGCCTCCCCTTCAGACTGTATGCCTTTATTCTGTCTTGATTGATACCTGAACAAGTGAGAAGTGGTTCTAATGAACTGTTAAGCATTTAACAGTGTATAGTGTAAAAAGAAGATGCAGATCCTGAAATGCAGGCAGATGCATACAAGTGGCTAAGGCTGAATGTGCATAGTCAACTTCGGTTTTTCTTGGGTTTTATTTAGTGCTTAGCCATGGAATTGTAGCTTTCCAAACACATTTTGCTGGAAATGTAACGCACAAAAGGGGGTTGTGAAATGAAGTTTTGTTAGCAATATATGTTTAGGGGCTTGAGGGAGGTGGGGTATTTGGCCTAAAATTCCGTTTTGGCAGCTTTTCGGCGTGTTATATGCATGGTTTTTGTTTTGTTCCTTTTGCACTGTGGGCTTCAAGACTCCAACCAATTAATTCTGGAAAAAAGCTTAATGTAGGCTACTCCTCAAGAAGGGGTCTATTTTAACATTCAGTAAACAGATAATCCATTAGGACAACAATATACATTGTGGCAAGTGCTATCCTAGGTTTTTTTTGTCAGCGCTTATTTATAGTCTTTTGATTTCGCTTCCCTCCTGTGGTGCAGTTTCAATCATTCTCCCTCCAATCTTTGTTCTCGTATTCATTGCAAGCTGAAAACAAAGTAAGAAAGAAGCTCATACGTAGCGTTCTATTCTTGACCAGTTCTTCCTCTATAGCAAGAAGGCGGTTGTATTTGGTCACCCTTTCTCCGCGGGAAAGACCTCCCAACTTGATAAACCTGGCACCCAGTCCAACAGCCTTAAACGAGAAAGTGCGTATTTTAAAACTACACAGTTTGGGAAGTGAAGTCATTCTTAATTATTAAACATGGTATCCTACTTCTAATTTAACACTCTTACCTTTCTACAGATAAAAACCCCCCTTTAAATAGAAATAAAATCTCTTTGTGAAAGATTTGTGGGATGCAAACAATAATTTTCACTGGCGTATGAAATGAAATTTTATTTGCAAATGTAGCTTTAATACAAAAAGATTAAATATATTAGTGCTAAGAATTTTTGCCTAAAATATTATTACTACTCAGAAATGTTTTAAGTAACTCACATTTTTTTTATAAACTAATGCAACCAAATAGATCATACACACTTTTGAATATACTCCCTGCTTTGGCAAATTTCCTGTGTGTTCTCTTTAAACTCAAAGATGAACTCTCTGTGGGGAAAAAAGCAACTCTCTAGAAAAAGCCCATTTTGTAAAACGTTGTTTCTTTCTCAAGCGGAAACAGGCTTTCTCCTTAAAAAATAGTTCATTAAAAGCAGTGTTCTGGCAATTCTGCAACTGAACAGCTTTCAATACTTACCAGATCCACAAGGCTATCATCAGAAGATTCTCCATCTGGACTTCCTAATATGGTAATATGTCTTTGACCTGTATATAACAGGAGTGTAAAACCTTCATTAGTGTATATTTTATATATTCAACACAGAAATTGTTTGGACTTTTCATTCTTTTTTACCTTTGGGCTATCTAAGCTTAAATACAAACAGGAGTAAAACCAATGAAACCCATCTCATAAAGATGTAAACTATATTAGTTTGCTACATTAATATGACGTTTTATTTTCAGCATGGTTAAGGGAACATCTAAGATTCTATCCTAATTTCTGTCTCTAGCTGATCTGTCTGGTAACGTATTCTACAGGCTAGGAGGCTGTTCTGTTTATTTTAAATGCGCTCCTTACTATAGTAATGATTTTTATTCACTATAAAAAAGAGTTTACCATCATGACTGAATGAAACCTTTAAGTTGCTATTTACTCTCTTTGATATAGTGATTATGGGCTTTTTGAAGGAATAAGGAAGGAACTTAGATATATTAAAATTGTCCATCTATTCCTTGGGTATAAAAATGAATAAAGAAAAATTGATACAAAGAGAAATCTTACATATGAAACTGCACAAGTTCTTAGTACTGTTACCACAAAGGCTCAATAATATGCAGTCAATAATCTATGTAAACTGCAATTTTAAACATTTTGGACTTGCTTGGATTTCTTAATTATTAATACTGGTATTAGTCAAAATTCAGATTACTCCACTTCATCTTTTTTTATTTTGTTTAATTCTGATCTCTAACTGTATGACACTCAGCTGCAGTGCCAAAGGGCACCCACATTCAAAGCATCCACAGTGTATTAATTTACTATAGTTGAAGCCTTGAATGCTGTTTTAAGCTCCTGAACAGACATTTGTGAAGCAAAACATGAATTCTAGTTTCTTTTGACAAGCGCTTCCTAAATTAGAAGTAGCAATAATTAAATGAAAAGATGTAATATTTACAGGTGTAGCAACACTATTTATTGGCTTGTAGAGTTTGAAAGTCAGCCTTTCCCCACCTCTACTCACCGTCTAGAAGTCCAGTAAGTTCTATGAGGTCTGATACCTTGATTTGGTTAATATATTTTAGGACAACACCACTGCACGTTGGTATGTTTATGTTTTGGTCAATTTTAAGTTTGGAAATGTATGTGGCAGCATCTTCAGCAATCAGGTAACATTTGGAACCAAGAGCACAACATATGTTATTCCATTGTTGTCTGTCCTGCATAAACAATCAAGTAAATAACTGGAGTTTAAAAAATTAAACTGAATGAAAACCCTAATTGAGGAGGTAAAAATAAAAATAATTAAAATTTGGATTCAATCTTAAAGATACCCTTCATATAAAAATATAATATTTTATACTGTATTTTAAATCTGTCTACCTAAGAAAAACACACCACCAGAATTTTGCTTGGATTTTAAGATTTTGCTAGAAAACATAAATTCTAATCTGGAATTAATCAAAGCTAGTTGCACACAAGTATAGTTTATAATATTTCAAATTAAATTAACTATAGGAGTTTGCTATTTTGATTTCCTTTCTGAGATTTATTTAATTTTAATGGACTATAAAATAATTTTCTATTGTTTTCTTCAGAGGACTCATGCTTGTATTAATATTTTAAGTGTCATAATATTTGTTTGAATATAAAATCATGAAACAGGAGGCAGTCATAGACTCGATGACACGCATCAAGACAGGATGTTCAGAGCTGTAAGACTGACCCATAAGTAAAAGCAGAATACAACGCTCTCTTTCCAGCAAACCACTGGTTTTTTAGGGTCTTTGTTTCTTGATTTTAATGCATTGTCCACATGGTACTGAGATTTAAGGATAAATAAAGGACAAGGATATCTAAATAATTGAAAGAAAAACTTACTAATTAATTAGCTTTCTTTCTGTCCACAGAACACAAAGTTTTCTCATTAAAAACATTACTTTTCCAGTTAATAATTCTGCCAGTAATGATTCTTGGTCTGCAGATCAGACAAGCTTTTGTACCTATATAGTTGCAATCTGTACATGAGTCCATTTCTATAAGGATTTCAAGCCCACACGTAAGTGAAAATGAAGTTTTTGACACCTGAAAAAATGTTTAAACGTAAGCAGTAAAGTGGTCTGCTGTCTGGCAATAAATTGTTGAATTGGTACCAGAGCTAATCCTCAAGGACCTAATTATATGTGGCAAAGATGTGGTGTGGGTAAACTTTGTAGATTTCCGAGGAGGGAGGAGGAGAAGAGGCATGTCCCTTAACAGTATTCTATTTCAAACTGTACTTCACTATCTGTTGTAATTCTCCTGCAGATTTTCATATTGCAAATATGTTTCTTCACAAGAATTCTCACAGAAGTTTGCAGCCCTGGCAGGAGTGGGGAATAATCTGGTGTTTTGGAACATGGGTCATTCAAAGAGTCAGACTGAAACAGCGCAGGGAGCCAAGGCTAACTAGAGTGAGGTAACAGTAAACACAGATACTCGAAAAATGAACTTTTAAAGTTCCAGATAAGGACAAAATCAGATGGATTTTGCAGTTCATCTGTTTTAGAATTATTGATTCAGGCACTGGGCAGATTCACAAGGACAACATCAGTTTGCTTCCCCCTTCAATCACGGTCTTCATGTTTTGTTCATGAACACAAACCCCATATATTTATTTTAAAGAAGATAAAGTGTGCAATACGACAGCAAGAGCAAATTTTTATTAAGTCGTGCAACTGCAGAATCTAGGTCTACAATTGTAGGTTCTGCTACAATTAAGTGTTATCTTTTTTGTAATACATGGAAACTTAATCTTATGTATAAATGCTAATATTTAATCTGTTTCTTTCATCCATCTATAACTTGATAACATGCTCAATAGTATTCTGCTTTATTGTTGTAATCTATTGGCCACATCAAATTAACTCCTCTAACTTTGATCACAGTGGTAAATACACGGTATCTTACTACCACTTTAAAAATTCTACTGAGCAATGCTGCCTGTGACAGGTTTGTTCTGACTTTGGGTATAAATCTCAATCATAAAGAATAGCAGCAATAATTTTTTTTGAGTGACTCTAAGGAATATACAACTATGTCCAAATTTTTAGCTTCTCCCATATAATATAATATAATATCATTTATATATCACTTGGATTTTATAATTAGATTTTATAATTTGAATTATTTTTTTACATAAGAAGGAAAATGCAATAAAAATGACAGTGGTTTAGCAAGTAGAATCAGAAAAAAACCCCCATTTTCCTGTAGTCCTTTAAAATACATGTACTGACCATATTCTGTTCATGCCACAATTATTTTCTGTCAGGAATTATGTCAAAAGTATAGAAAAAATTGGAGTTATTCTCAATTACAGATATGCAAGTGAATTTTTACATACATTTTTATAGTGATATTTTTGTGCCTAAAGACTCCAAAACGAGAAGCTTCATATTTTATGTTTTGTAAAAATGTGAAAATTTCAGTGACATGCCACTTAACGGTATTATCAATTTTTCAAGGACTGCACTGTGGTATCTTACCTCTCTTCGTAAGGGATCTATTAATGCAATAATAAAAGGAAATGTATTAATCAGTTCCACATATGTGTCAACCATTTCATCAGGACTTTTGAACGTTCCAGTGAGTATTTCATATTTTCCTTTAACCTAGAAAGTAAAGTAAAAAGCATAAAAGATAAGGAAGATAATACATTAAAAACCAGAGTACTAACGTAAGCATATGGATCTCGTGACAGCAGTATCTCTGTTAAGGCAGTGGACTGTGTGTTCTTCATTAAGGACACATTCACTTGTCTACTTTACTCTATGTCTAAGTGGTCAGCACATTGTTATAGAAAACTCTGCCTAAAGTAACAGTGGGTTCCAGTGGGCTCATGCCAAAGTCTCTGAAAGATGCCACTCCCAAACCAAGGGAGATCTATTTCAGCATTTTCTAGGCAACACTGCCAGTTTTACACAACTTTATCATAAAGTTAGCAAAATTTGACATTTTTATTAAATCTTGTATGAAAAATCTCACTTTTCAATTCCAAAAAAAGTTAATTTTTTTCCCTCATTTTCATAAATAAAATATTGCTAGGGAAAAAGAGTGCACCCTCAGTGCTCAAAAACAAGATACCACCTTTGCTTGCCTCTTTCCCCTTTCAAAAAAAAGACTAGTTTAAAACTAGTCTCATCATTATGGGAAGCACAAACTGCGGCGTACGAGGATTATTAAGGGCACACTGTCAAACGGTGCCAGAATACCCACTGCTTTAGCGACTTTAACAACTCAATAACAGAAAGTTACAGAATTAATGATAATTCATTGGTTAAGATTTTTCTCATTCTGGCCTAGGATGCAGATATCACAAATTGTCAGGAAAGAAACTGCTTTCACAGAAGACATTAATAACGGAAGGTTTGTCACTATAGTACACCAAAATACACAAAATCTCATGAGATATTAAATGGAATAGCAAGTTTCTTTTTCTGCTTAGAAAGAAACCTGATTGGTCTTGTAACAAGGGGCAAGAACTTTAAGACTTCAGCTGGAGATAAAGAAACTTTGTCAAATAAAAATCTTGAAAAATAAGAATTAAAAAATGAACGTTGATACACAATGAGACAAATGGTAGTGGGTATACACACATACCATAGTAAAAATACACAGAAAGGTTAATATAGTTTGAAGAAAACAACAGATGCAGTTTAACAAAACGGAGAAATAAGCATCTAGTGGTGTGAAGGAATTACAGAAGTATACTTGTGTAAATAATTTCTTGTTCTTCATCCTTGAAAGCAAGGTGGATAGAAGATAATTATTTAATTTATACCTTGTGGTGAAATGAAAACAAAACCACCAGGATTTGCTGCTTAGTACTTTAACTCAAAATTGTCTGAGATGTTATGTGAAGTGAAGATGGTTTGTTAAATAGAGCATGTAGTAGGTGTTTGCCCATTAAAACAGTTTGCTATATTTGACACAGACTGATCTGAAAAATCTTATTAAATAAATAAACACAGAAAAGGAATAAACCAGGCTGATGCAGGCAGGCTTATACCATTTGAATGATAAAAGTTAAATCATGAAAGTAACAGATTCCTGTAGGCAGGACACAAGCTGTAATGGGGGTCTGCCTTGGTCCAGTGAGCCTTATTCCACGCAAGGTGCACCACCGGTATGCTGGTACAGCTGTGGAGGAGGAACACATGCATTCTCATGGCTCCTACTGCATCAAGCTACCAGAAGGATGTCTGCATGCCTCGTCCCCTTGCACTCACAATCCAATAACATATCTGCTACACTTGTAGGACTGATTCAACCATAATTTATAAATGCAGAGACAATTCTTTTCATTTGCTTTATGGCTACCTTAAAAAAATGGAGTTAGAAGCTTCTAGGTGAGTTTGCAATGTAATAATAAAGAACGTTAACAAATAGCTACATTCCTTTTAAAAACCAACAAAATAGATATTGAAAATAACTTACATAATCCATTAATTCATGAGCAGCACAATTTATTGCTAAGTACATGTCTGTTCCTAGCTCCAGACCTATATTGTTGCAAGCTGTTTGCANAGAAATTGCATTAGAAACTTTAAGGACAATTCTCTATGAATGAGGGGTAACCGAGTGCCAATGAGTAGAGAGCTAATAGTCCTTGGAAATATGTCTAGTCATGTAGTTCTCACTCTTATATGGCCAGTACCGGTTTACAAAAAGATTTTAAAGGCACTCTTAACTACCACTGAGTTGTCATGGATGCAAAATAAAAGTTTCCAGTGCTGTGGACTATCCCTTTGCCACAGAAACATATTCTCCACTTTTAAACAATTTTTACTCATTTATCCTCAACTACAACTTTGATATTGGCTCTATGGAGTGTTCAAGAAACACTGGAATCTTCCAAGACTTCTAGAAGGAACAAATTTCATAGAGGGGAAATACCTCTAGCACAGCTGCATGGAGTTGTCTGCCTCAGGAGCAGTGTTCCTGGACACGAGTCATAAGCAGAGTTGCATTGAGCAAATATTTCATGTGTCCTTCTGCTGTCAGGTTTTTTGTAGGTTTTCAAACACTGTGCACTATTGTGAGTGCTGCCCTTTAGCTACTGCTTCGTATCTGCCATTATCTATAACCTCAAACAGGAGCTGGGAACTCCTGTTTAATTAATGCAGCATGATTAAGAAGGGGGTTATGCTCCCAGAGTTCAGAAACAGCACAATATGCAAGTCTTACAGGTAATAGTTTTATGGCCTACATGATCAAAAGGGCATGTTCTCTGCTGGTGCTACAGGCCTGCAAAATGGTCATCTGGATAAATTACCAGGATTTCTATATGAAAGAAATTACCAGATTCCAGAAGAATTTCCCCTTTCTGTTATTGTTCCACAGGATGGGAAGGTATAGTCAGAAGAATCCAAATTATTACATAAAATATGAGCATTTGGAATATTTAAAAGTCTTGCCTTGACCTTTCCAAAATGGTAATGTAGATTAATGTTTCATTTATTAAGAACATTGTGGTTCCCTGCTGTTGTTAATACCTTGCTGAAGGCTGAAAATGAAAATCTCTTTTCTTACCGGAACTTTCTTCCCTGTATTATGTGCTCTGCCTTTCTTACTGTCCGCTAGTTGAGGACTGGGCTGTTGGGAGTGAAAGAAGAAAGAAATCAATTCCATGGGAAAGTCCAAAAATGACAGAGAGACATCAGAATAAAAACAACAACAACAACAAGTTGACTGAATTTTGCTCTAAAGAGATTGCAAATATTTAAGTTAGGAAATAGCTTCTGTTTCGTCTTGAATACTATCAGCAACTATCCAGTTCTATTTTGTGGTGGTAACTCATTTCAAATGTTTTTTTCTGTGTGGGCATCATCCCAACCATCATTTTTTTCAAAAGATTCCCACCTAGCCTATCAAAAATACAGGGGGTTTTAGAAATGAGAATCTAGACTCTGTACTTGAAGAAACCCAACAACCTCGCTTTGCAAAAAGCATATGCACATACTGAGATTGATATACTACTACAGTAGTAGTACCTTGAATAACACGTTGTGTGTGTGTGAGACTGAGCAAGATCAGAACCATATATTGTATATTCACTGTGATACCATTCACTCCCAGTGTACTTCTTCAGGTAAACAGAAAGCCTTACTATGCTTAGAAAAATGTTCTATTCTATCTTCCTTAATTTAATATCACCAAATGGCCAATGTTTTATTCATTTGCCAGAGAAACACACCTTCTATTCTGTGCCATAAGACTAAACC
>WAAD01039374.1:44712-76252 GCA_013389945.1 Fregata magnificens
TTTTTTTTTTTTTTTTTGGTAAATCTTTCCATTCATTGCTCTCACTATAAAGACTTTTGCCGAAGATTTTTTTTAATCTAAATTCTTTTAGCTTCACCCTTCACACTTTGCATCTTCCTTTTTCCTTTGATATTGGATTAGAAACCCCCTAGATTTGCTCAACTATTTGAGAAGCAGTACTTGCAGTTCCAAATACAGAAACTTTTGGAGTGGTTGGAAGCAATCTGTGGGTTATCTGCTACTGGTTAGCAGATCAAAGGCTTACAGGACTGAGAAGTGAAAACTGACTAGTGCAGATGAACGGGTAATCTGTGAGATACATGAAAAATAAGTTTGAAATCCAAGTTACTTACAAGTATGTAACAGTTGAAATGAATATCGCAGTGAGTGAGAAATAGTGTTAACTGAGTTCTCAAGTCCTGTAACATGCTGACAGATTTTGAGAGGCCTTTCTGTTTCTTTCCAGGAAAAGTGAAGCTGGTAGCAGAGGGGTTTAAGGAGTTCAAATAAAAAGGTAATTTTTGTATTACTCTTGAGAATTGGGGCTTTCCTGCATCCTGTGATTTTTTTGCTTAAACACATTTTTTGGGACAAACTGAGAATGGAAGAAAAGGAAGAATGGCATTTTTTCCCCCCGTGGTATATCTCCTGATTTTTACAACCTTAATCACTTGGGGCATGTCTTGAACTTTTAACCTTCTTTCCCCAGCACTGATGCTGTGAATAATGGACTCTCCTGCTTGACACATAACTAGATTGCAGTTCAAAGTGGATGTCGCAAACACTATTGCACCATCTGGAGCAAAAGCCTGACTATCATTTTGGGATAAGCCCATAAGATCATATAAATTTATAACTGACTTCATTTTTTTCCATTGCACTAATTTAGGTTTCTTTAATTCAAAGATATGTTATTTTTTCAAAAAACTTGCCTCCTGTTGCTGGTAGTTTTTGCACAACCCCCCCAAATTTTCAGATCTTGTATGAAAGTTGTATTACATTTATAACGATTTTGATCCTACTTTTCACTATAAACAAGATTTAAATAGTTCCCCTGAAGCTAGGGAAATGCTGCATGAATTGTGGAGATAAAATTCTCTTTTCTCGTCTATTTCCATTGCTGTCTTTAATAGTTTTCTTCAGTTCAAGACTCAGTTAAAAAAAAAAAAAAGAAAAATTGTTCCTATATATTCTTAAAAAAATGCACATTTTTGAAGCTGGATGTGATTGTAAAGTGAAAAGCTTTTCAGAGTATGACTTCTGAAGAGTACATAATATTCACAGTTCCATATAAGATATTCAGCTGTACATTTTAATAATATCCAGCTGATGCAATGAAATATACCTTATTTTGAAGGAAAAGAATCTATCGACTGGCATTACTGCTTGGGGGTGTATTCATCCACAAAATACTGTTTTTATAAATTCTGTGTACTGATAGAATTTTACTAAAAGCTAGTTGTGTAGCTTGTCTCAAAGCAGCAGATTTTGAGTGAGCTTGAACACCTTTGACTTCCACTGCAAGTTGATGAGACTTGTAAATCCATAGCATTTCTTACAGAATGGCTTGAAATTAAAGAGATCTATGAACATGAGGTCAGTCTGGTGGAACTTGCAGTGTTTTGGAAAAGATGTGACTATTGGAGAAATAGTCAAGCATGGTGCATTTGCACAGAGGGGATTAGTCAGATGTCAGATATCCCTATTCTCTGAAATTAAGCAGTGGCTGATGCAGACATAGAGATAGTGACTGTTTCTAATACAAAGCCTCCCTTTATTTTCTTCTTTAAACATTGATAAACAGATTTCAAGAATCAAATACATGTGGGCAAATGTAGAAATATTCTATTTCTGAATGTGACTTGTTTTTGGAAAATATTTTTGGTTCTACATAATGATTGAGAAATATACCACATAAGTAAGGTAATTAACATGATGACATTTAGAAGAAAATGCTGTTTAACATTAACCCGATATTTCAGATTCCTAGAGCACAAGGATACAGCTCTCAAATGAGTTTTCACAAAACTTAATCTTTCTTTCTTGAAGCTATACTATGATGTAAATTACAGAATGACAATCATTTAGGTTGGAAGCGACCTCTTGAGATCATCTACTCCATCTCCCCTGCTCAAGCAGGGTCAGCTAGAGCAGGTTGCCCAGAACCATGTCCAGTCAGGTTTTGAATATCTCGCCAAAGGGAGACTCCATAACCTCTCAGGGCAACCTGTTCCAGTGTTTGATCACGCTCACAGCAAAAAGCATATTCTTCTCTTACATTGAATGTTCTATTTTTTAATTAATGCCTGTTGCCTCTTGTTTTGTCAGTGGGCACTACTGAGAGGAGTCTGGCTTCCTGCTCTTCATTCCCTCCCATCAGGTATTTCTACACATTGATGAGAGCCCCCTGAGCCTTCTCTTCGCTGGGCTGAAGAGTTCCAGCTGTCTCAGCTTCTCCTATTATGAAAGACACTCCAGTCCCTTAATCATCTTTGTGCCCTATGCAGGACTCACTCCAGTAAGTCCATATCTTTCTTGCATTAATTGTACTGACGGAAATTGCAAAACTGTGTTTGGTTATGGTGTATTGACATGGTGTATTTGATTATATTAGTGTAAGAAATGTTATGGTTTGATGGACGATAACTGGAATTGTGCTTGAGAATAGAACTCAGTGTCAGACTCTAAATTTTTGTCAGGACTTGTATATTCATTAAAAAACATGCATGTTATCCACTGAAGATATTGCCTACTCGCTGTCTATTGCACTGATAGGAATGTACCTTTAACTGTGATACAGGACTGCTGCTTTCTAGTCTCCATTTCTTGCCAATAGTTACGGAAAGCAACCTGAGGGGAGGAACTGATAGAAAGAATTTTTTGACAGAAAACCCTCTAGAACTGGAGGAAGATAGTGCATTTGCAATTGTACGTTTTGTGAAACAATTTTTGTACCTAAAGCAATGAGAAGGACGGCATGTAAAATTCATCAGGCTTCAACCAGAAACCAATCAGTACACCTAATGTGTCCAAACCTCCATCATAAAAATCACTGCTTTCCTCAGTAAAGAAAGAGGATATATTTATTGTCAACTGCTGATGTCTAGTAATCAAGCCAAGAGTAGTACCAAATGTACACAACTCTATTTGTCAGAGTGTAAAACCTTTATGTTTTTTGACTGTGCCGGTTTATTAATACTCAGTTAGTGGCTCCATTCAAGGGGAGGGAAGCAGTCCATCACCTAGAACGTTCTGGCAGTGCAAGCTGTGTATAAGTAAATAACACAATGAAATTATTTTGAGAAGTGCTTACTATTGCTCTATTTTAAAGTTAAATGATATCCTAGCATTTTCAAGCTTAAATCCACAAAGGACTATCGGATCCTCTACTCTTGACCTCCTGTGTATAAAAAGCATTGCATTGTTTTTTGCATGTGATCTACAAATGAAAAGGTTTTTAGGCTTTAATTTGAGGTTAATTGCTGCCTGCTTGCAGCAAAATATCTTAATAAAGAACATAGCTCCTAATTAGCAATTGTGTGTTTTAATTCTACCCATATTCTGTGAACAATGTCTATAACATGCAAGAAAAAGAGCACAGGAACATCTTAAATTCCCTGTCTACTTGTCAGAAGACAGTAGAGCTTTTCTTTTGTGTTTCCTACTTATAAATGGTCATTTTTTCAGGACTACCATGAAATGTTTGTAAAGCTACTGCACTAGTCTGCCCTGTAATGGGAGTTCATTCAAAGGCCATGTTGTTTCCGGACAAGCATCAGTAGCAATTACCACTTCCAGCGTTTCTCTAGAAGTGTGAGTTTTTTTCAAGGGCTCCAGAGTCAGACTGCTGGCATAAGCTTCAGACACAAAGAGAGATCAGTTATTCTCAGTTTCCTATGTCACAGTTCTTGATGTTGAAGTTTTAGATAGAATTTCCACTCTATTTTTGACAAACAATTTGTGGGACTGTATATTTGAAAAAATTGAGCCTATTGCAATTATCGAGTTTTCAAAATATACTTGTGAAAACAGTAAGAGGAAAGGGCACTTCACACGTCTGCTGAATCCTTTGACTTCACTGCCGTAAAACATTATATCATCCAGCAAAAGCTTTAAAGTAATTCGGAATAAGTTATATAATGGACTTTAGGAATCACTGCTTACTTTAATCGTTCAGCTTATCAGGGAGCAAGCCCTACTGCATGTAGCTCTGTATAACAAAATGTAACCATGAAATTAGTTCTAATATAGTAGTTCAGTTTCTGAAATATTCAATGTATAAGCAGCCTGTGCATCTGGTTCTCTACTTCATGTAATTAAGCTAGTATAAGTCTGGTTCAATTATATTGCAAGATTGGAGCCTGGATCTCTCCAGATATCTTGTCAGTCACACTGGTTTGGGTGCTTGTAATCTTGTGATACTACATGAAACAGCCATCATGTAGTTGCCTATGTTGGAGTTCCTTACCAAAGAATAGGGAATTTCCTTATGGTGGTTCCTCGGTAACTCAGCATATGAATAGCCTGTAGTGATCCAGCTGCTGATCCAGCTGTCCGTCCTTTTCACAAAACCCTAAGAAGCTTCCAAAAGCTATTTATTCATTATGGAATCTGTGGTAAAAGATTTGATGGTTATGACTTTGTGATGGTGTATTATTGGTGACACTGCATATGTAGTATAGAAAAAAAAGTGATTTGGAAAAAGATAAAGGATGAGATTTTGCGCAGTTTTTCTGATCTTGCTCTGAGTAAATTTTTACCAGTGTGGGCTTTTTCTTGCTTATTTGTACTGTCAGTCAAATAAATGGAGATCTTGATTTCATACAAAATCTCAAGAGCCTACACACTTCAGTGATAAAAAGCATGATGTTTTTGGTGTGGTCTTGAATTGTTCATCAGTGCGTAACATCACGTGTTTGTTAGAAGTGACAGCATGTATTTCAGATGAAGAAATGAATTAAGTACTGGCCTGAATATTTCTGTTGTTTTAATTGTGCTTAGATTCAGAGTGTGATATTTACATGACCATTTCTTGGTATAGCATTTTTCTATCAGCTGTCGCTTCATAAAGCTACAGAGCACAAAACATGGTCTTGTTTGAATATTTGGCAAGTCGCTGTTGCTAGCAAGTGGCTAAATCAGAAGGGCATTAAACCCACAGCACTATTCAATAACTCCACCCACTTCTTCAAGCCATTCCAGGTTTTCCCTCAGCATCTTCTGTTTACAGACAATATTTTAAGATTAAAAAGAAATTGCATTAGTTTGGTTTCTAAGAAATGGAATAGGAAATGGGGAAAATGCAAAAGAGGTGATTATATAATATTGTCCTCCAAAGCTGAAGTAAATTACATACAAATCCAAAGTAAATGAGAGAAATACTTCCTTATGTGAATTGGTGTGTGTTTATGTTGTTTAGCTTCTTAAAAAAGTCATGAAAATATAAAATATGCTGAAAGTAGTGCTTATAAAGCAAGATCATCCAGGAGAGCTGACCACTGCAAACTTGCTATATATACACAGATACATCCATATATAGGAGCTGCTTCTTTTTTGCCTCCTTGTTCTTGAACTTCACTAAGAGCTTTCAATTGCTCTGACATTTTCAGCCAAGGAAGCAATAGTTGTTGCTGAGCAGTATTCTACAGGCAATTATCTTATCTGATCGTTGGAGCAATCCCCACTAGAAAGAAACCAATGCGATCAACTTTAACCATTACAGAAAGGCAAGAGAAACAGAGGGAGGAACAAATAGAGGAAAAAGGGGCTCATCTCATTAACGGGTGCCTGTGCTGCAGGGTTCAAAACAGCAGACAATGAAGTTAGCCTGTAAGACAAAGCTGTGGAGTTGCCTCCTGTAGCTGTTGACAGGTCTGAATCCTCTCTTCCAGAGCCTATTGTGGCTATAGTGCGAGGCACCTGCAGAAAATGTGCCAAAACTAGGCAGGGAGCACGAGCTTTTCAATAAGCTGTCACCTCTCTCTCCCTTCACCCAGCCCTCTAGTTCCCAGCAGGAGAGGAGAAGCCATGCTGAAGAACTAGACTGGAAAATAGTCATGTGATGGGAAAAGGGGTCAGATATAGACACCTTACTGTTACCAAGTTCCTGAGCCTTGTATGATTCAGCTTTTTGGGCAATTCCTAAAGAGCATGTATTCTTTTTGCTAATACTGCTTTTAAGCTAATGACCTCTGATTATTGTCAGCAAATACATTTTTTAAATATTTATCTTTTCCTATTTCTGCTCTAGAAAGAAATGTATGGATTTTGTTTTCATTAATTCACTGGTAAACAATGATTTGAATACTGCCAAAATTAGCTGCTCACTTGCTCTCACAGATGAGTCAAAAGATCAAGCCAGGCTTCCTACATGGATTTGTAGACTTGGTATTGTGCTTTAAAAATCTATATGTAGAAGTCCATGTTGTTCTAATGTTTCTAGAATGTCCTTAAAGGCTACACATACTTGTTTAAAAAGAGAATGAAAGCACTTGTTTGTGTATACATACACACACATGCACAAAGAGAATAAGAACTTACATGACATAATCTGTAGATACCAAAGCATTTACAAAGGAGAGGGTTTTACCCATCCCGTGAACAGACAATCCTTGTGTGTGTGAGCATATTCATGTATACCATGTACGTGTGTAACATTCTTTTTGTTTTCTCTGCGTGTACAAATCTTGTTATTGTGTATGCATGTTATTATTAGTGCAGAGGTCCTGGAGTCCCAATCAGACCTTTTTATACTAGGCATAGCACAAAGGCAAGATGGAAGTTTCCTGAAAAGAAACTAAACAGGTTAACAAAGGTTGCATCTGCACTGTGGGGTAGAGGTATGTCCTGATGTAGCCTTATTCTGGCTTTTTGGATACAAACTTTGCTGCATCTCAGTCACAGAATGGGAGATTAGAGAGGCATCTGATGTAGTCTGAAGGTATGGTCTTCTGGTTTTCCTGTCAGATGATGTATAGAAGTGCAGTGCTCCTCCCTTTGTACTGAGGTCAGGGTTGAGGGGGAAGGTTGGCTTATTTAACAAACTGAACAAACAGGGATAAGGTGCTTAGCCAAGGTTGTTTTTTTCCTGATATGGCATTTACGTGGCTTGGAAACAGTCAGGGACCAGAACCTCTGGGTACGCCAATGTGTGAGCAAATGACAATACTGTTATTTCAGTTTCTAATATGTGGATCTGAGAAAGAGGATAACCTTCCATTGGCTGCAGAGCAAGTCTGATGAGGTGGGTTTGGAACCAACATCTTCATTCAGCACCTTCATCCCAAGCACCTTATGTGGAAGATCTATTTTAATCTCTTATTACTTTTGTACTTTATTTTAGAAGGCATAAGTGATAGTCCGTGCAGCTACAATGTAATGGAATGATTTCCTAACAAATGAAAAAAATCTTTTCTTTGGTGGAACAAAAGTGTTGCTGGTAACATATGGCTGTTATAGATTGGGGGAGCAAATTCCAAAACCTAAGGTAATATAGTCTTTATCTGGCCTAAGGAAACAGCCCCAGTGCTATATTTTGTAGCTTCCATTGGAGGAAAAGGAGCTAATGGGTTCAAAGGAAATAAAAGGAGCATGGGTGGAGGCATGTTCATGGGAAGTAGACATAAAATATCTGAGGACTGGACACCCTTCCAAGTCCTGTCCAGTTCTTCATTAAAAAGTATGTTTGTAATTATTTCATTTTCTTGTGCCTCTTATCTCCAAAAAACTGTGCCAGGATTTTGGTCAAGTATTGATAAATTACAGAAACTCTTCAGTTGAAGAACCTGCAGAAAAAATTGCGTACTAATAAACTGTCTCAAGGCTGCATGTTCTGTATGAATAAATAACTTTTCACACATAAATTGCTGCCAGTGGAGACTTAATTAAGGCAGGTTGTTAATATGCCTGAGTGGTATTTTTTGATAATCTTCTGTCAAAGGTAATTTGCAACGATTAAAGAAATTATCAGGAAAGAGGAGGACAATATATTTTTAGATGTTCATCCTTTTACATTGCTGTAGCATTTGATAGCTCCAGCAAAGGGTTGCAGGCTTACTGGATTAGGTTACTTGGACGTAACAGAAAAGAACAAAAATACAGTGAATACACTTAGAACAATCAGATGAATCTGTGATTGTTTATCTCTCTGTTCCAGTGTGAGTTATGCATACTTTCCCTTTCAGATGTCCCCTTAGGCAGGTTGCAGGTAAGATTGCATTTAGTTGTTTGTTCACTCACCAACACACTCCCCAAAAGGCAAGAGTTTGTGTCTGATTTTTTAAGACCTTGCTTCTGCTTTGAATATGTCTAGTTCCCTTGGAAAAACATTCTCTACATCCCCATCCCCCTTTAGAGAAAACAAGTGAACTATTCATGCAAAAAAGTGTGTGTGTGGTTGGGAGAGTGGGGGGGCGTGCAATGCCACCGACAAACCCTATTGAAATGCATTGGCTGTTCATTTACATTCACACTTTTTTTAATAAAAATGTTAACTAATGATGTTAAATGCTTTGCCAAAGGTCCTGGCGGGTCAGTTGCCGAAGTGCCATTTCTGCCTAATTAGGGCTCTTGTGGCAGCCCAGGGGCCTCCTGATGCAGTGGGTGACAAGCCGGGAGCTGACAGCTTCAATCGGCTCCAACAGGAAGGTTGGGCTGGTCATGTTTTCTAACTCAGCCAGGTGTTAGCTGAATGTAAGGGGGGGGGTCTTGGCCAGACCTGAGCATTCGTTTGATCTTCCTTTCTTTCACTTGCTCTATTTTGAGCTCTTCCCTTTGCCTGTCCCGTCTTGTGTCAAGGTCAAGAATGAGCTTGACTAAATCAGCAATTTCATTTATCTCTGGGAGATCATTAGCAGTCCTTCTCCCTCCCCTCCCCAAATAAACCTTAGGCACTGGTGCAGAAACAGCACTGGTTCCAGAAACCAGGCACTGGGCAGTCCAGATACGAAAAGGAAAGGGAATAAATGCAGATCCTTCCATAAATAAAATCTTTTGTACTTCTTTGTTGCAAACCTGTTCCTTATTTTTAATGTATATTAAATATCTTCATCAAAACACCCTGAGTAACCCTCCAGAACATAAAATGCTTCCACAATCACAAGAAAAAGCCTAGAACATGTTTAAAATTTTATTTCATCACTACTGTAGTAGAAGTATTTTCTTAAAAACAACAAGAAAAGCAGAATAAATCTTTGACCTCACCTGTTTCTTAGTAGCACACTAACCATATTCATATGTGGCTGCGTGCTTCTGATAGTTGGCCAGTTTTAGGAGTCTTGACAGCTGATGACTGTAAAATGGGATCATCAACTTACTGGGGAATTGGCTTTTTAAAATGGATATCTTCATTTGGTGTTCAACAGCACTTTGACTTCAGCTGAGTTATGCTAGTCTATGTTAACTGAGAAAATAGCCCTTAAAACTTAAAAACATTGGTGGTCATTGTATAAATAACTCAGGATTTCAAAATGCTTTATCAAGAAATGGCACAAAGCGTTAGACCAATCAAGGTTGAAATAATTTACTAGATTTCTTTAATCTAAGATGAATCTAATTTTCAGAAGATGTTCTGGTTTTCATATCTTACAACTCGATTTCAGGCTTCTCAGTTTAAGCTGAGGAATTTAACTGTTCCCTGTTTACACAAAAGTCATTATGTGCAGGAATTGCTTTGGCCTCTGGAATGAAACCACTGCTGAAGTAAAAGGTAGCAGTTGGATAACAGACAACTGGTTAATAATGCTCAATAACATTAAGGATAGGAAACAATAAAGGAAATTATATCACCTGGTAGCTGTAGTCATAATGTAATGATAGGGTGTGGTTTTATTTCTTAAACAGGAAGATTATAATAGGAAACAGTTGCATCCTTTCTTATTAATGATGTTAAACTTTTTTTTTAATTTTTTTTTTTTTTAAATTTTGCCCTTATCTCTCATCATCCAAAAGACAACTCAAAAGAAATTCAGCTCTGAAGAAAACAAATATTCTTCTGTTGTATTCAGCAAAATTGTAGCTATGAAACAGTAGAAAATTGGAACTGACAGCTGAGAAGCAGTTATACTTTATGAGAGCAAGAACAATTGAAGTGTAATTCCATTCCAATATTTTAACAAAAATTAATTTTCAGTGAGGACAACTATTACAGCAGCAAGACATTCCAAACAGGGAGACCTAAAAGTTGTGTTACATAGTTTATTAAGACAATGTCCTATCTTTCAAAAGAGATTAATATTGAAATAGGAAGGTAATGGTGGGACATGCGTTTCTATCTGATTTTCATTACATTGTCATAAAAAGAACTTGGATGCAGAACAGTTGCTGGCTAGGTGGCAAGTCCACAGGGTAATTTCCAGAGGGGAAGCTTTTCTCTTTTGATATGATTTTTTTGAAAAAGTCATTTTCCTTGTATTACGAATGTAGAGCTATTTCATTGATACTTGGAGTCAAAGAGCATGAAGCAGAATGCTTGCTGTTTTCTGTATTACTAATTTCCTGCAGTCTAAAGAATTTTAGCCTTCTTTTAGAAACGTTGACTGGTTTTGGAAAGTTGGTGACAATGACAGTACACAGACTTTTTGCCAAATAGTTCCAATGGAGCATTATGATTATGCAAATTTGCACTGGTAATACCAAAAATACCAATTACCAATTTGATAATACCAAATCGTAATTTTCTGCATTCTGTCCTCTGTCTTCATATGTAGTTTTACTTGGTGTCTACTGTCATAAAATATGCAGATGCTCAGCAGGTTTCAGAAATGCATGTATGTCTGAAAGAGTAGGTCATTGGTTTCTGTTGCATGCTGAAAAATGTTATTTGCTGTTCATGTTATAACATACAAATCAGTTATTGAAAAAATGTACACATCAAACATAGGTTTTTAACATCTTAAAGTGCAGTTCCTGGAAAGGTGAAGCTGCGATGAGAAGTTATTCAAATGGTGAAAACAGTTATAAAATGCAGAACACCATGAAGATAATGCTGTTTTTTTTTTTAAAGACAGTTACTGAAATCTGTCTCCCTATTTTATTATATCCACATATTGCAGCACATCAAATAGCCTAAAATGTATAATTCATGAATCTTAAGATGCTCTACGGGGCTGCTCTATGAGCAAATTTCCTCTGCTCTGTACTGTTCTGGGAATATGCCTAGAAACTCATGCTGCTGTAGCTTACTCCAAACTATGTAGGGTTATATTAACCTGCAGCATACATCAATCCAAGCATCCTGCCTTGCAGTGTATCTTCATGAGGTAGACGAAGTGAATTGGAACCAAGGACAGAGAATCAGGTTTTGCTCTGAATTTCCTCTGCATTTGTAAGATTCAGAAATGTTTCTTCACCAGTTTACTCCTTAAGCATAAAATGCATGCCCAAGCTGAATATTCCTGTTGCAAAAGTTTAGTTGCTTCCTTTCTTTGTGAGTAGTTTGTTCATGTGTGTGTTGTTCTGAGAAGTTCTTTCATTATTTCTTATTGATTGCTGTAATTTTTCCGGGTTTTTTTTTTTCTTTTTTTTTTTTTTTATGGAGGAAGAATAAACCCCTGTATTCAAGTGTTTTGTATATGAATCTTCAAGAAAGTTATGGTTGATTTACTCAGTCTGACCAACAACAGGAAGAAAAGACATGTACAGATAGGAAGAATTCTGCTCTTCTGCAGAAATGTGCACTGCTCAGAGCAATTGCTTTTGCTCCCACAAGGTAGATCTGAGTGTTGCTCAGAACTGGTACTTATTTTAGACTATAACTGTCTGTTAGGGGTAGTCATGACCTTGGAGATACAGTGTGTGTTAGCAGTCCTTCCTGCTCTCACCGACTTGCACATTAGAGGAAGGTAGTGCCAGTCACCTTCTTAATAGAGTCCTTTCAATTCTTTTGCAGTTTAGGGTAGGAACAAACTGTGAGGCCTGATCAATGACCCATGAATCCAGTGAAGATTCACCCACTGATCTGCAGTTAGCAATGATTCAAGGCTTTAATGATTCTATATTTTTCCACTCTTTTCATGTTTTCAATCTTTTATTTCTATCTTCATATCAGATCCATAGAATCCATTTGTTAAAGCTAAATACAGTGACATGAGGTCTGAAAAGGTCAGGAGCAGAACAGATTTCTTTCTTCCAGATGGAAGCTTTAAAACAACAGGGAATAATTACATATAAATGCAAGAATGCTCAGGTAACTGATCGGATTTTATCTGCCTGATCCTTGCATGATGCGAATAGAAGATCGACCTGTCCCTGAACTCTCTTGGCAGCTTCACGGAATGACTTAAACGAGATCAGCTAAAACGATTATACTAGATGGGTTTTAATGATTAGTCAAACCAATTTATCAGCTTGTTTCTCATTGGTACTTTCATTCCGCCACCATACACAGGCTGACTTTACAGACTGGCTGCATCTTGTTGACAAAACAGTTTAAAATTTTGGAGGTCCAGCTTTTAATTGATAAGTTGCTTCATAAAATACCTGTGCGTCTGACATGGATGTTGTGATACATCAGCAGTAGGCAGTCATTGAGTTAAGCTGCTGGAATTCTTCTTGACTTCTTAAGAATGATTTTTTGGCAAAGTTAGGTTAAAATGTTAGTAACTAACACTGAAACAGGTTGAAGCCTTCCAAGCTAACAAAAATATCCATTGTACTAAAGACAGAGTTAAATAGGGAAAATCTGTAATAAAATCAGTCTAAATATTCCCACCCTGATCTTGAGTATCTGGAAAGATGAGAATGAAAAAGCTGGAGTGCTTTATTATGTTCATCTAAACTTTAGGGGGTCTGTTGAGGAAAGAGGATATTCCAGCTGAACATAATAGAGCAAATTCCAGAATGATTAGAGACTGTGATGTCTAATTAATTAGCTTTTGTGGTAGTTAATTAAGTGGTCAAGAGTAGTATATGAGGCAATAAAGTCTGCTTCTAGCATTTAGCAGAGCCAAAGGTTATTTATAGGGTACTGATAGTGATGTAATTCTATTATACTGCAAAACTTGCATAGAAACACGTTCATTAATACGGTTTAAGATTTGTAACGTTTTTAAACTTGAGAATAACAGTTAAGCCCATGGAAAAATCTTGTACCGAATACTTGGGCAAAATTACTATCTATAGACCCATGTTCTAAATTACTCTCTCAGATATCCATCCCTGGGATTTAAAATTCTACTTCCTATCAGTAAAATGAGCAGGACTTAGCCCAAAGGCAGAAAAAACTTTTGCCTCATAAGGAACAAAGATGGGAATTCTCTGCTATTTTAAGTAGCTTTCATGTTCTATATAAAAATAATAATAAAAAAAAGTGAACAGGCTTATCTCTAGGATCGCTTCTTACATTTCTGGGTCTAAACTTCTGGGGTTTTTTAGTGATTCCCTGATGTTTAAAGTTGCAAAGGCAATAAGACTTGTGAATATAAACCAACATAGTATCTACAGGACTTTTGTAAGATTGCTTGGGATATCACTGTAAAATCCTTGACGTAAGTTTTAAATTTCTTGCATGTATTCAGTAAGCTGAAAACACTGAATATTACTGATAGTAATTTAGATGTCACTGTTGACTATTCACTGTTGATTAGCTATTAAAAGATAGCTAATGACAGCATGAAGACTGCATAACTTCCTGTGAGTGCCATCTTATTTGACAGCAGGATTGGGTACAGGTAAACAGTCCTGGCATCTAAGTTCATTCTCCTTATGCATAAATGGAAAGAGGGAGATTCTGACTTAGGTGTTCTTCATCCTTAATCTTACTGAGGACAGCCGGGTCAGATACCTAAGGCCCCTTCCTCTCTCCAGAAGGGTTGCTTGCATGTAGAACAACAGATTGCACCGCTGTTTAGTGTCTTCACGTTTCAACCCGTATAAAGTGTGCAGCCATGATGTTGCTAGGACCCAATCGTGAGTGGGCTGAGTACACCACTTTGCCAGCCCACATATGATGCTATAATGCTAGCTTGCTTAATAGGGTTGCACATCAGATGGCACACTTGGGTCCTGCAGGGACAGAAGGCAGAGGTCTACAGGGAGAAAAAACAGGAAGAAATGAAGTAGGTGGAAAGAGCAGATCAGGTGTCCGTCACCCTACAGTGACTTGTGTGGAATGGGTAAGTGCTAATAGGCAATACCAATCCTGTATCTTTTCCATACAAACACTTTCCCAAATATGTGTGGTTTTTCCATTTCTCTATCCAATACAGGAACTGCACAATGTTCCCTTTTCACTTACCTGTCTTTTTATTGAGATCTTCTGCAGCTTGTGGTAATGCATTTCTTTTCTTTCTTCTTTTTCTAATATTCACAGTTAAAGACTTGTACTGTATCTCCAAACCTTTCTGATAGATTCCATAGAGAAGAAAATGATTCAGTGGGAAAAAATCTTTGAATGCATTTTTTGAAAAATATTAGGACTAAAGCTACCTTAAAACTCCCTGCAGGTTTAATGAGAGTGCCTGTTAAATTTTCTGGGTATAGAAGAATAATTTGCTAAACAAAATCCCTGCAATTGTACCTTGGTTGCCTATCTTTTTTTTCCTTTTAAACTTCAGAATAAATGAAAAATTGATCTGTATGGTCACTGAAACATTAAATTGTCTTATCTGTCACTTGTTCAACATTGGCTTCTTAAAAGGGAAAACAACAATCACAATCAGCAGTTTCTCAGTGCCTAGAAGAAAATAGAAGCTATAAACGGACAGATGAATTATGTGCTTCCAGTGGTTTTCAAGGGAAGCATTTACTGAGGGAGAAAATTGTTTTAATCTTATAACAACTAAGGAGTGTAGAGTTTGTAAAAACATGGAACACCTACACATAAACTTAATTTTTGTTGCATAGGAACATACACAAAGTAGCTTTCAACAAAAATGGTTGGGGAAACAAGCTCTTTCATTGTTTGGTATGCTATTTTATATCTTTAACAAATCTCTGTGAAGCACTCAGGGAAACCTAAACACAGTGGGTTAGTTGAGTGTTCAGCCTTTACGGTATTCAAAAAATTAGAAGTGAATCTTCTTTTAAAATGGAAATAAGTATAAATTTGGGTCATGTGGTGTGTATCTTTTCTTTCCTTATTTTGAAAGAGTGGAGGAAAATAATAGGAGGAAGCTAGAATCAAACCCAGACAAAGAGCAGCCTCCACATTCTTGTTTTTCATTTCCCTGTCCTGTGTCTATTTCTAGATTTTGCTGAGGATCCACTGAAGCAAAATACAGAGTTGCAAACCTGCCAGTAGGAGGCATGGATATCCTCTTTCTTTGATTTGTTAATCCTGGCCATTAGAGCACCCTCTCAGTCCTTTTTTTTCTCTTGTCCAGCTGTTTTACATTCAATAGCAGAATGAAACCAAATAAATTTTGGGGAGGGAAAAAATCAGAAAGCTTTCAAGAATGAAATTTTTCATTCTCTCTTGGAGAAACTAAGTAAATAATGTCCTGAACATGCGAAATAACATAGATTATCAGTTAATAAAGACAGAAATGTAATATTTGAATCCTTTGTTATGATGGGAAGGTAATAAGAATCATAATCTGATCCTTAAAATTAAGCTGTTTTTTGACTGCAAATCTAGAAGCCAGGTAAGGCTAGAGTTACCCCTTTCATCACCATTGTAAGGTACTGCTCAGTGTAATAATGAGATTTTCTTATGGCTGCCCTCTGTGCTGGTGTGGGAGAACTGCTTAACCTACTAGAAATACTGGGGGGAGAAGGGAGGAAGAGGAGAGAAGATTGTTGACAACTGGGAAGTGAGGGTGTTCCTTTGTTTTTAGTTCCAATGTGTGCAGAGCAGGGGACACAAAGGCAACCTGATCTATAAAACATTGATTTTTGCACAAGATGGCTTATCTGCCAAACATTTCCAATAACATTTTCCCTCCTAAGTGGAAGCATGTGGATGCATTACTCAAAGGTGGACTGGAAATGTAGATCCCATTCCTTCTTCCACTGATGTTAAAGTAGATGTGTAAGATCAAGTATTGGTAGAGCTGTGAGCAAAACCTAAGAAAGGAGAAGTGAACTGGTGGGAGTGTTTTTAGAAGGGGTGTTTTGTTCTGGAGAACTTGTTAAGGCTTCCTAAGCCATTCTTGCATGCAGGGTACACTTTACGTACAGCCAAAATGCCAAGGTAGTTCCCATCTGGTTTGTCTTGGTGAAGCCACATTGTGGGAAGTAGGTACAGCCTCAGACTCCACTAATACAATCACTTTGAAGACCGAGTTCAGTTCCTCGAGGGTTAGTGAAATAACTGTAGCAAAAGCTGCTTGTAGTTGGTGGTAGCACACATGAAAGTATTTGTATTGTTCCAGAGGCAATGAGTGGAATATTATGGGTGAAATGTGGCAAACAAAATCAAGGACTTATGGGAACAGGAAAGCTCAAGTTCTCAGGTGGAAACTGATAACGAGGGATTCAGACCTCATGTGGAATTTTGATAGCTGTTTTTACTCATGAATGCCTGGGTTCATTTGACCATAGGAAAAAAGAAAGGGTGAACAATATCTGCAGGGGATAATTTTTATTTCATTTCAATCAGAAATAGTAGTCAACAACAGTAGCTGAAAATTCTGTAACTAGAGAGGAAAATACTTAGAGAGAGCAGATATATGTTATGTTCTGCAGAATGGTATTGCCGATAGACTGCTGTAGAAGCTTAAGCATGGCGTTAATTCATGACTTCTCTGAATACTCATAAAGTTTTCTCACACACTGGGAGGGGGAGTTATTGGTACCTACCTGTCTTTGAAACATACTTTGAATTCTTGAAGTATTTGACTCTTTTCATTTTCATATCTTTTCTATGACACATTACCGCTGCTTACTACCTTATATGATGAGTAGCAAAACTTACACATTCTATTTAAAAGGTTTTAGCATGAATTAGTACTTTAAGTTTTAAACAGAATGTCTGCTTGGGATTTATCCACTGTCACATACAAAATAACATTATTATTTTAATTGTATTTGATTACTTGGGATAGGGTGGACTGTATATTGTTTCTTATGTTTTTTGTGTTTGCACCTCTAGATGTAATGAAATTAAAAAGAAGATTTTCCGGCCTAGCAGATGTTTAGGGTTCAGTACATAAAGAATAAATGCAATTGCACATTACTAATACAGAGCCAAGCAATGTAATAGGAATGACCGATCTTTAAGATCAGAAGTCCTCCTTACATGTAAAGACTGGTTTTCATGTGTAGGGAAAGATTTAATGCTTTAAAGAACAGATGTCTGTGTTCTAACAATTATGTGGTTGTCAGTGGAGATTCTGCCAAAGGGAGTTCTTCTGTCAAATAAACCATAAGATCCTAATTATTGTAACGGCACAGCCTATCTAATTTTTTCCTCATCCTTGTTTTACTGGAATTTTTTGGCTATATTTGTGAGGAAAATTGTTAAAGTGTGCTAATTTGTTATGCCTCTGTTTATGCAGCGCTATTCCTGGTTTTATGGGAATCTCACAGAGGATCGTGTGCATCGGTGGAAGCCTGTTGCGTCCATCAGTGTGGAATAAATGGTACACAAGACCATATGGAAGCTCTCTGCATAGAGGTATTTCTCAGTTCTTGGTCTTCCTTGGCATAGTTCCAATGGTGATGAAAAATCAGGCCAGAGAAAGAAATGTTAGGAATAACCAAAATTGTTAACATGCCTGTCAATGAAATGCAGTGGGAAGGTTGACGATGAGGAAGGGAATTAAACATGTGGAAGAATCTAGAAGATCAGAGTTTGTAAACTGCAGCCTTGAGGCTTTTAATATGTCAGTCACTGGCCTTGTCCACTGAGAGTGGCTAAAATGTTTACAGTGCTTTTTTTGGGTGGATGACATTTAAAACCTCAGCAATGAAATACTCGCCTTTTTCATTTTAAGTAACTGCATACAAATATGTATTTATGAAATGTAATTTTTGATTGCCACAAAGAGAGACTCGTTAAGTAGGCATAAATCAGTTCACAAGTGTTACCTTCACCATAAGGACTTCCTTATTGCCTTTATATTCTGTAAATCAAGGAGAAAAAAAAAAGATCAGAATTCATGTGGTTGTTTCTATGTCTTCTAGAGCTGGTCAATAATAGCCTAAGGGAAAAGGTAAGGTCAACAAAAGGTTTCTTGAGGAAATATCAGCCAGATCTCCGAGTTCTTATCATATCTCTTTCTCTTGAAGAAATTTCATGAGAAAGCTAAGCCTATAAATACAGACTTCTTAAGTCTCTGGTCTTCAGACATGAGATTCCATATGCTGGGGCACACATTTCTGTGCAAGGTTTGGTGATAAGCATATGTCCAGTCATTAAAGAGCTGAATCCTGCAGCACATAGCCTTAAGAGGGGAGCATGCCTTCTAGCAGGGCTCCTGTCAGTACTGGGTCCTGCTAAACAGCACATTCCCCAGCTGCAATGCCAGTACCATGACCTTTCTTTTGCTCCTTGACCCACACATCAGATGCAGCTGGTCAGATAATCACAGATCAGACTGACCACCTGCATCTGATGTGTGGGATCCAAAAGTGGGAGAGAAGCCATGGTACTGCCATATAAAAATGTGCAATGCTGGCAGTGACAGAGTGTGATACAAAAGAATGAGTCAGTGCATGAGACTTGACAGGTCTGCTTTATAGCACAGCTGGGGATTCACCAGATCCCACAGCGTAGGGAGTGGGAAGGGAAGTGCTCTGTGTGCTGCCAATTCCCGCTCTTTGCAGAACAATCCTTAGAAGTCTGTTTCTGCGTGCATAACTTACCAGCCTACCTAATGAGATTTGCACTGCAAACACCACAGCTAAATTTGTCTTACAGATAGTGTGGAAAGCACTTTAGCCTAAGAAAACATGATTTTTAGCCTCTTCCCCACTTATTTCATAGAGAGCTCTTGTTAAGCATTCAGGTTTTGAGTCAATGTTATCAAAGCTACATGTTTTGACAGGTTCTCTCCTGTGTGTGTGTATATGGAAAGGTTCTTCATGTACCTCCTAAGTTGAGAGATATAATTTGAACAGAGAAAATTATGGTTCATAAAGTGCTCTTGTTAGGTGACATGACTATGCTTAGTCCACTGCAGGACAGCCTACACAGAGAAATGCATATTTCCATACAAATTACAGTATACTGCAGCCAAGAGATCAATTAGAATGTCTGCGACCAAGAACTCTCAAGTGTCTCCATTCAGTCTGCCATTCAAACGAGACGAGAAATGCGTTCATTTGGTGTAAAGAATTTGAACTCCTTCAGGGAATGTGTAGAGACTGCCGGAAAGTGGCATTCCCCGCGGGGTGGGACTTGCAGATTCTGTGAGATCCAGCAGGGAATTTTAAGGGTTCTGTAACCTAACATTTTGTCTCCCGTTGAGAGAAAAATTGCAGAACCTGCTGAATATTGTGGAAAGAATCAGGTTTTTTCATTGGTCAAATATAACTGACTATGCTGGCTCTATCATGTGTTACATTGGTCAACTTGATCATCTAAATCTATGCTATATTTCATTTGAAAGGAACTCAAAGCACTTTGCAAGCTATGTTGCAGATATAGCACCAACATCTCTGGTGTTGAAATGCAGGTCTTCTGGAATGAAACATCACAGGAATGAAACGTCATAACTGTTTAACAATGCACAGTAACAGTTCACAGATCAAGACAGGAAACTCAGGTTTAAAAAACCTTGAAAATGTAGAAATGTATATTTTTAGGGCAGCAGAGTATGATTTTATCTACTCTTTTGATAAGTCCCTCGAGATATTAATTTGACCAGAAGTTGTCAAAAACTGCGCTTAGCAATTCAAAATGCGTGCCTTTCATCAAGATGATCTAAGATCCCTCCCTTTGACCAGAGCTGTAAAGTTCAATTCTTACGCAAGTCAATGAAAAAGCTCCCATTGACTTCAGTAATACAGCAGCAGAACGCAGTACAAGACATGAAAGCTATCTCGGGTTTCACTCAATAAAAAGCCTTACCAAATGAAGTCATTGAAATGTAATAGAATTTAGATGTTAATACCTCTAATAGTTATTTCTGTGTAATATAGTTATATGGCAGTTAATAACGTTATAAACAGTTTATACTTAAAAATAGTGTGACATCCATATACATTACAATTTTCTTTAAATATACCATACCTATAGTATTTTTTTATTTTCATCACTGACTGATTTGAAATATTTTTTCTCCATTTTAAGCAAACATGCTCCTCCCAGCAGTTAGTGAAGCATTTTTTTCATGGCTAGCTTTTTCCCTTTAAAAATATTCTTTGACTGTAGGAAAGATGTTAAACTTAATAGAACAATTTCTTGCTATAAAGGTACTGATTAAAAGACAACTTTTATTCAAAGGCAGGATTTCTGTCATTCATTATTTATTAAGGGTTTCCCCAGGCACAGGACTGGTAAAGTTAAGTCTCGCAAGTTGTTGAGAAGCGGCAGAGTTCACAGGCATTTCCTTTGGAACTCAGAGGTCCAAACTCTCTGATAAGCTTTTTATGTTGGTTACTGTCCCAAAAGTTTCATAATATTTTAGGATGCCTCTTCTTGCTCATTTTGGTGTCTGTTTACAAAAGAGCCATTTGTAATGATGGCATGGCTGCTGGGTGTCTGATTTTGAACAATCTTTTTCATAAGGGATATGTGAGCTCTTTTCTGGTAGGAATTGGCTCAGGTTTGATATTAAATATGGGTTTGCAGCAAGTTTGGCCTAAAAGTCTCGGAAGCAATTGGTGTTTAGCGGCTCAGACAATTGACTAAGGTCAAAATCTTTACTTTTCACTCCAGACCTTTCATGCTGCAAAAAACCTCCTGAAATCTTAGAAAGCTGTGGGATGATTTTCTTGGAGAAGTCAGGGGAAGAGTGAGTGAAAGACTGCTGAGTGCAGTCTGTGGTGTGCTGGGAGACAGGGCGTAGGAGCAGGCTGCGGTGTGCTGGAGGGCTTAGGAGCAGGCTGCTGCAGGCAGAGTTAAGGAGCAGCCAGATTCCAGGGAGCACAGGGGCCCAGGCGGACAGCCATCTCCCAGAGTTAAGATATACAGAGAGCACTCAGGTTTACCTAGGAGGTGGTGGATGCAGGGTGTCTTAGCTTAGTGTACTCACCTGTCTCCTGTTACATGTATGTGGCACATCCGCTGCTGATTTTACAGTATTGTACAGTCCCCTGGTTCTTTGCGATCCCCTCCCCACGGCTATCTGGGCTCTGCTCCAGGAGACCGGGTCATTATCGAAAGCAATCGGACGCCCTCCTCTGGATTGCTGTGTCCAGAGGCATGTACTTCATACAAAAAGTGATGCAGAAAGAGAAACATCGAAATAAGGGAGGTGGGAAGGATGGCAGTCTTTGAAAGACTTCTTTATAAATGGTATTTTACGGAACATAATAGAAAGTGTTGTAATACAGTATATGGCATAACATATTGAACAACCTGTGGGATATTCCAGTGTATCTATCCTCCCAGTATGATGGCTAAGTATGACTATAAAAAAAGGAAACTGAATATATAAAGGTAATGTAAATTTATATGTTTGTATATATATAAATTTATGCATTAAATGAGTTTTACAAGTTTATATATAGGTGTATATGTAAGTGCCAGAAGGACAGCAGATTTGATATTTTATTAACTTTAGATCAGAAAAATATTTATTACTACATTCCAGGACATAATGTAATTGCACTAATGATTGAGTCAGGAAGACCTTTGTCCATGGACATGCGATAACAAATATCTAGTATGAACTTTGAATGCTATCTTCTCCAACCAAGTTGCTTATTTGAAAGTAACAACTGAGTATCCCTTAGAGATGCTGCTGCAATCCTTGTGAATAAAAATAAAGACAGCCTTTTAAAGCAAGCTGTTGCTTGTTCACTGTGCAGTAACAGCTATGAGTCTGTACCTGTGACAGCCTACCATGTCAGAGGCAAATTCTTAAAAAGTACCACACCAGCGTGATACCGAACACCAGCGATGTTCCCCAGGGCTCAATTCAAGGGCCAGTTCTGTTCAATATATTTATCAATGATCTGGATGCAGGAGTGCAATGCACCATTAGCAAGTTTGCTGATGGTCAAAAGAGATGATTACCCCACTGTATTCAGAGTTGGTGAAGCCTCACCTTGAGTACAGTGTGCAGTTCTGGGCCCCACAATTTAAGAAGGATGTTAAGGTCCTTGAGTGCATCCAGAGAAAGGCAACAAAGCTGGTGAAAGGGCTGGAAGGAATGTCCTATAAGGAGTGGCTGAGGACTCTGGGCTTGTCTAGTTTGGAGAAAAGGAGGCTGAGGGGTGACCTCATTGCTCTCTACAGCTTCCTGAGGAGGGGAAGTGGAGAGGGAGGTGCTGATCTCTTCTCCCTGGTATCCAGTGATAGGATGTGTGGGAATGGTTCAAAGCTGTGCCAGGGGAGGTTTAGACTGTACATTAGGAAGCATTTCTTTACTGAGAGGGTGGTCAAACACTGGAACAGGCTTCCCAGAGAGGGGGTTGGTGCCCCAGGCCTCTCAGTGTTTAAGAGGCATTTGGACAATGCCCTTAATAACATGCCTTAACTTGGCCAGCCCTGAAGTAGTCAGGTGCTTGGACTGGATGATCGTTGTAGCTCCCTTCCAACTGAAATAGTCTAGTTCTATTCTATTCTGTTCTGTTCTATTCTACTCTATTCTATTCTACTCTTACTCTACTCTACTCTGCCATCCTAGATGAAGTGCTACCTACAACTCTTGACCTTCCTGGACAGCATTGACTTCCTAGCACTATGAAGCCAGATGGATTTTTTTAAAAGCAGGATTAGCTACTAAAAACAAGATTCCAGGGAAGAAAAAGAAATAGTGAGTTTCTTCTGCCAACCGCTTAATATTGGATTAGCCAGGACCTTGCATGAGTGTTTCAAAGAGAGAAAATGACTGGCCCCATGTGAATATTATGCTCATGGTAATCATAATGCCTTTTTTTTTTTTTGTAGTAGCGTAGAGAAGATGAGGCATCGTCTCACTGTTCTGTGTGTTGGAAGATCAATCAGTAGCTGCACTAAGAAGTGTTTTCTTTGCACTACTTTCCCCTAAATTTAAGCTTCTGAAGAGCTTACCTTTTCTAGTGCAGCTCTAAGACCAGAGCTCTGAGCGAATCAACAGAAGTTCAAGAGACACTTTCAGTGGGTTGGCCCATTGGGATCCATAGCTGAATACTTAGGATTAAGAGAGCAAGTTATTAGAAGATAAAGGATTGAGGGAATGACTAGAAAGCCATTTGCTCTTTCTCAAGTAAGAGAAGCATCTGAACATGAGATCAATAAAGTTATCATAGAATCATTCAGGTTGGAAAAGCCCTCTAAGATCATCAAGTCCAGCCGTCAACCCAACACCACCATGCCTCCAAAACCAATGTCCTGAAGTGCCACATCTACACGTCTTTTGAACACCTCCAGGGATGGTGACTCCATCACCTCTCTGGGCAGCCTGTTCCAATGCTTGACCACTCTTTCAGTAAAGAAATTTTTCCTAATATCCAATCTAAACCCCCCCGATGCAACTTGAGGCCATTTGCTCTCGTCCTATCGCTAGTTACTTGGGAGAAGAGACCAACATCCGCTTCACTACAACCTCCTTTCAGGTGGTTGTAGAGAGCGATAAGGTCTCCCCTCAGCCTCCTCTTCTCCAGACTAAACAATCCCATTTCCCTCAGCTGCTCCTCAGAAGACTTGTTCTCCAGACCCTTCACCAGCTTCATTGCCCTTCTCTGGACACGCTCCAGCACCTCAGTGTCCTTCTTATACTGAGGGGCCCAAAACCAAACACAGTATTCGAGGGGCGGCCTCACCAGTGCCGAGTACAGGGGCACGATCACTTCCCTACTCCTGCTGGCCACACTATTCCTGATACAAGCCAGGATGCTGTTGGCCTTCTTGGCCACCTGGGTACACTGCGGGCTCATGTTCAGCTGGCTGTCAACCAGCACCCCCAGGTCCTTTTCTGCCGGGCAGCTCTCCAGCCACTCTTCCCCAAGCCTGTAGTGTTGCATGAGGTTATGTGCATAAGCACACACACACACACACATCTCTCTCTCTCTCAAATATAGTTATTCCAAGAACTCTCTCCTTTTGGATTAATTAAAGAAAATGGAAGGATGGCAGTGGTCTGCATTAGAAACAGTCCACTATTAAAATAAAGCAAACAAAATACAGTTCATTTTGAATAATGTTATTGAACATTTTTTAATTCTTCTAATTTGAAGAGGGAATCACATTGTTTATTTCATTTTTTTTGAAACTTTCAATAAATACCCTGAAAGCATAAAGTTGGTACATTATTAGCATAACAGAAATTAAAGCTATGAAAGATCTGTGTAAACATCCTAGGAATACTGCATCTGTGTGTCTTAACAAATATTGTCGTTGATATATTGAACCACATGATGGCAGTGTATTGTTGGATAAAGACGACGAGTCTGCTAAACTAGTCTGAAAACCAACTTTGCAGATTATACTTTTACCTAGTGTTACAGAAACTTTTGTCTTTTAGGGCCATTGAATCCTAATTTTAGCACAACAAGGATTTTCCCAAGGATCTGGTTAAATATATCCACAAAGAAGCTCTTTGAAAAACAGTACAAGCTTCTTTCAGATAAACCCTAGAGGATGAGAGTAACTTGAAGAAGTTACAGCTTCTTCTCGATTCCAGACTCCGTGACATTGTGAACAGTAGATCATCTTTGGATGCCAAATATAACTCCATGTTTCCACTCCTGCTGAAGCCAATATTAAAACCGTTGTTGTACTTAGTGAGAATTGGATTAGCCTTATAATTAGGGACAGCAAAGAAAGATCACAATTCTGATTTGTTTTGTAAGAAGCACCACAGAATGGCCTTTGAAAGGTCACTTGGAAAAGTCTGGGTCAATCTGTGTGACTCTTTCAAAAGTTGGGCACTCTGGTTTCATCAGTGGCTGGTGCCTCTCTTGAGGTGGAGAAAGAGGCAGCAATTAACTCACTGACAGATAAGGAGAAATGGAGTGTCTGAGTGCTTGGAATCTGATCTTTCCTCAGTGTCAGTTAGTGATAACTGCTAAACTGAATGTTTCTTGGAAGCTAAGTTTCTGTACATGACCTTTTGCCTTGGTCATTAACTGCCAAGTCAAGCACCCTCTGCATTGGTCCTGGCTGTTCCTATAAAATGAAAGAATGATACTGCAAAATTGCTCTCTCCCATTTATTTATTTGTTCTAAAACATTCCTATCCGTAATCCACAGCATAGTTTTAAAACAGTTGCAAAAAAGTAAGCAAAAAGTGTGACAGGGTTTTGAATGGGAGACAGCCCATCCCTCGCAGCTCACATTTTTTGAAATTTAACTTTCTTCCAATGTGTAAGGAAGGAGTGTCACAGTGTGGTTTGATAGTCAGTTGAGTTCTAGTAGATTAGGGGCAAAACAAATTCCAGAGTTCGGACTCCTTCCCTTCCCCCTTCTGAATGGAGACTTGTTAGCTTAAGGCCTGCTGAGTCTTACCTGTTACACAGCTAGGTGAGAGGGGCTGTTTCTGAGGAAACCAAACGGGTCATTTTGGCTGAGATTTTCAAAGGTGGGTAAAATGTTTGAGCTTTATACCCTGTTGGGTTTTGGAGCCTAGCTTCCTTTAGGAGCCGTAGAAAAATCCCAGCTTTGTGGTTTTACAGACAATCATGTAAACGTAGACATTAACCAAAGCTTGCATGGGTTCAGTCAATATTAGCTGTACATACAATATCTTATGGTGAACACCGACTGCTGATTTCCAGCCAGTGGGATATCAGCTGTGCAGCAGAGCAGTTCATAAAGTCGGTGAGCTGCTTGGGCCATGCCTTTTCCTGAGAGTGCCTTAGGGAATAGGTGAATAGTTGACAGCAGCAGCCCACTTCTATCTGCTGTTATTTCCTAGGTGACACCCCACTATTTCATAAGATGTGTGACAGGCAAGCTCAGGGTCTTCCAGAAAAAATGGTTTCAGGAGCAAGCTGCCACACTGGAACAATTCATGTATGCCACAAGTAATTCTGTGCTGAAGCCTGAGGGATATTTAAGAAACGTAACAACCAGAAACAGGTTGCATGAAGTGCTCAGGGAGTGTCATCAGTGCCCTGCTGCCATCTGTCCCAAACTCTGCAAATACAGACATAGAGCAGCTTCAGGCAGGCTCAGTTCCCATGGACAATTATAGATCTATGCAGGTGCAATGAAACCAGAACTTCCTAGATGCATGGACATATATGATTAGCTACAATGTGCCAGGAGAAATGTCACGGCACGTGGCATCCTGCTGCCATGTGATACAGGCAGAAGGTATGTGATATATTCAGCTGGAAAGACTGGACACTTTAAGCCAGCAGAAGAGGTTGCCATGAAGCTCTTCTCTAAGCCCAGAAATTTATTTCCTGCCTATCTGTTACGTCTCTTGATGCTTGCCCACTATTTTAGGACCTTTTACAAACATGTCAAGCAGAGGTTTATCCTTAAAACTTAACACTAAATTTCCTTTGATTTTCCAAACATTGTCATTTGGCCTCAACCTTTAGGAGTTATCTGCCAAGAAGTGGTTTTGGTTGGTGGAGTTAAGCATCAAAAAACTGCAATGTGATTGCATTTGCTACCAATGAGGCTGGGTCCCCTTCTTTCATCTAGTAATAAGAATACTAAATTCCTGCCTTCCCTCATATCACTCCCAAAAGACTTTTCTTCATGTTTCCAGCATGTGTCATGCCCATAAGATCATCTTCTCCAAAGGACTCAGTTCCCTGTCTGCACACCACAACAGCTGACCACATTTTGTAAAAAGATTAACGTTCCACCTGTAGAACCCTCTGGACACTGTTGCCTATTTTCTCGGTGAAAACTAGCTTAGGACACGGGACATGATTAGGAAACTTCCATAAAAATCAAAGTATGATCCTTTTGTGTTCTGAAAAACAGAATTTCATTTAGAACCTTGTAGATAAGTAGATTTAGAACTGTATCTAAACAGCTTCTGTCTTCTTGATCGCTTTCTCCTTTTCGTAAGAATGACTCACAGATTCATGAGAATTGGCTTACACTGACACACAAAAAAAAAGAGAATAGTCAGCTAAAATTCTAGAAAAAACACACAAAAGCAATAGTTCTTGAGGTAATTTGCTTCCCTCTGCCAATATCATATAATCATTTACAGCATATTTTTGCTGTTTTGCCATAAATTTTCCCATCTGATGTGTTCAAAATTTCAGATTTACAATTTTAAAATACTTTCTGGTATTTAGTATAAACATTCCTTTTCATCCTTACATCCCATTACAGTTTTTTTAACAGTAAAAAATTATCTCCCACTACTGTGAGTCTGACCCCATATTCCTCAGGTTCTTGTCAAAGGTTAGGTAACACTGGTTATACCCATGTTAGTTAGCCACTGCTTTCTGAAAGTAATTAAATATGTACTACTCAAGGATCTTAATAATTTTCACTCTTCTCTGAATTCCCTCCAATTTCCTATTAGGCTTTTTTACAGTCATAAAGATTAATAACAAGGATTTAATCCTGTTTCTCAATTTCCAAGTCATCTTAATGTAGCTCAAGACATAACACAGTAACATGAAGAGAATAGCAGGTCCAGCAAGAGATTAAAAGAGCAGTATGATTCTGAATAAGTGGTAAACTTTTTAAAAAAATAAACCAGAAAGGCAGCTAAGAAACCATTAGAGCCATCCAGAGAAAACACCAGTGCTAATGTGTTTCATAGCAAAAAAATGACATTAACAGTTTTCAACAAAACAGATCTATGGGATAGTTAATAAGAAGTGCAAAAAATACATGTGATAAAAGTAAAGACAAAGTATATTTAACTGTGGGTTCCAGCAATGATATTTCAACAGAGATTTTCCAAAAGAAGGTGAGAATTTGCGACTCATCTGTCCCTATGCTTCTGAAAATCTTTTCTATACGAAACAGCAACAAGGAGCTGTTGATGCAGGTTTTAACTGATGTTTGTTTATGCACATATTTATATATTAGACACAGGGTATCTTCTGGGTCGGTTTAGGAAAGGTCAGATTTTTCCCACTGATGTGGAGCTGGAGACTATTCATTCTCTACTGTTATTTGAGAACTCTTTGCTCGTTGTCTCTCACTGGCAAGAGTTTGCAGGTGGCAAAAGCAGTGGACACCTTTCTGGTGCATTTCTGAGCTGACAGCAGTGTTTCGAGTGGGAAGGTGAATAGTTTCAGTGACATGATGCAGCTGTGTCCTTTTTTTTAACTCCCGTAGGTCCTAGAAACTACTGGAGTATGTAATTAGGACATCAAATTTGGATTATTATCAGAAACAAAGGAAACAATCATGATTTAGCACAGGAAAGAATATACAAGATTAAACATCAACTGTAATAAAAGTATGTCACAAAGTAGCAATTCTACATTTTGTGGTAGCACTTCAACTTAAGTTTCAACCATGTTATGCCTTTTATGATATGTCTTCTATGTCTGTCTTCTTTGATGTGGTTGTACTGCTAATCTTAGGATAATTCCAGGCTCCTGACAGAGTTGCAACACATAGTAGTTGTACATCCTAATGTGGAAAATAAAAAAAAGAAGAAAAATGCTGGTAAAAGCTAAATAATTTAAAATGAAAACTTTAAGCTGGTCAATAAAATGCAGAAATGAAGATGTTGGGGCAGATGCCTGTCTGTGAGATTGCTACCCCTGAATCCCAGGCATTTTTGGTTTACATGCCTGTCTGCTTTTTGTTCACAAAGCTTTCTGCAAGAGTTGTTCAGCTGCTGCAATGGACCTGGTAGCTGGAGTGTGGGAATTCACTGTTATTTGCTTGGGCCTAAGTAAAAATGTCTCTTGCCTGCAGAAGAGTGCTTCCAGGAATACCTAGGACATCCTCAAGAAACTGGGAAGTTACTAGTGTCATCCTTGATTTTGTTTGCACACCTGAGCCTCTTCTTGTGCTAACTTGTTAGTGGCTGCAAAGTGTGATTCTGGTGTTATGCTAGCATTGTAGGGCAGATGATTATTCTGGCAGTTTATTGGTCATCTTTTTGGGAATGTTCTGTCTCACCATTTGATATTCTTGCAGCACGCCTTCTAGTTTCTTGGCTCACATGGCTTGTTGATAACTATTCTTTCTGATTAAAGACGTGTGGTAGATGTTGGAATTAAGGTTCTCTCTTCTGCCCTTGAGCACTACCTGGTGAGTCTAATCAGGCAGAGAGTTGTGTGTCAAGAGAGCTTTGTCTGTCCTCTGTGTCCAATCCCAATCGTAACAATTTCTTGTTATATGGAAAAATGTCTCTAAATCACTCTCATAATGTACTTGGAACCCTACTTGGTTCTTATACACCTTGCATGACAGTATGAACTGAACACAGCATTCCAGGTGAGAGCATCATGTTTAACATAGCTTTGTATCTGAGATATAATTTTTTAATTCTGTTCCTCTGTACATCTTAAACTTTTGCATATTTCTTGGTAGCTGCTGAATGGTGTGTGGCTCACCAATGACAGCAAGTTTTTTTGTTGTGATTACTTTAGAATTTAGTGGTGTTTAGAGGATATTCAAATTATTCCTCCTGAAGCTGCCCTGCATTTGTTTTCCTTGTGCGATGTTGAGACATTGTTGCTAATCTAAACTGTAATCTTTCTGCATTACTAGTGTCTGATTTTAGATATGCATCACATTTCATGGTGCTGTTGGTCTAAAATACTATCTTTGTGTTTCTGTAGCATTGGGAATAGAACAATAAGCTTGCTTCAGATTTACAGTATTGGAATTGTAAGCAGAACTTGATGGATTTCCTCCGCAAAGTTAAACTTGCATATTAACTTGGCTGAAGAAAAAGGTCACAGCAAAGGGCACAAATTAATCAGGTGGGACATGTCATTAGCTATGCAGTAAGCACTGGCTGTGTGTTTCTAGAGCTCCTGTCATAACATTTTATTTTGTACGTTGTATGCAATGCATGGGGATGCTCGAAAAGCAGATACAGTGAGAATAACACTGAAAAGGTATGAATATTTTGTCGGTGACTGAGCGCTTGTGGGTTTTGTAGAGAGCACTGAAAGAAGCCTCCAGGCTACTTCATTTATGCCTAAGAAGAAAAGGTAAGCTAAGGATACAAATTTATTGTAAAATTCAGGCCTTGGGACAAACAGGGTTTTGTCTGAGCAGTGTGGCATCTTATGTTGCTTTTGTGAAATGTAGGGGCACAATCAAAGACTTATATTCTCTCAGATCAGTTTAGCTTTTATTTTAGATTTTTGTTGATCTTGCATTTGGGTTTTGTTTGTGGGTTTTTTTCTGTTTTCAAGATGTGTCCAGTTCATCGCCAACATGTTGGCGATTGTGGTTTTGCTTCCTAATTGGATCTGTGGTATGTGTTTGGGCCTGAAGGGGCAAATCAAAGTGATATTTGTTAAAACTGTTACTGGGTCAGGTTTGTCTGTCAACTCAAAGCCTGTGTATGGTTGCTCTGTAAGGAGTTGATTTTCATTTTGTTCTTGCCTGAGTGTGTTTAAGTTCCATTGGCTTCAAGGAGGGTCATGCAAGGTTGTTGAGGGACAAAACAAACACTGCACAAACAAAATAGATAATGAGACTGGAGTTTCTGAAGATGATATTGTGCCATTCTAAAGATGTCCTTGGCTGTTCCAGAATGCTTAGATAGCAACAGCCGCCAGGAATGCTTTTATCATCTGTGTTTGCCCAAGAGTCTGCAACCTTTCCTTTCAGATACTGGCCTTACACAGTTTTCTGTGCCTCCGTCACCTCTTGAGTAGATTAGTGTAGTACATGGTATCTTGAGTAATGCACTGCAATCATTGGAAACTTTGGCTGCTGTGGAAAGTGGTTGCTGCCTTATTTAAATAGAATGATTCAAGTGTTCAAAGTCCTGAACAGTTTGGATCCAGCATGATTTTGAAATCATCTGTCTGGATGACTTCTAACTGCAGAAGTTGATGTAACGGCAAGAGTACAGGCTTACAGCCTCACCCTTCCTCTCTTCCTTACTTTAGACCTCGAGAGAGTTGGATACAAGGAGTTAGGGAACCTTGACCCAATGGACATGTGTTTTGCGTGTTTGGACATGTGACTTGCATCTTTTGCACCTTTTGAGGTTTTGATTAGGGCGTCATATTTTTAGTTCTCATAGATTTTCCTGCAGAAATGATTGATTTTGGTAGGAAGGAGCGAGGCACCTCTACTGAGGAAATTCTGCAAATAATTTAATTTTGGCCTTTTTAACAGGGTTTTGTAGGTTTGTTGGTTTGGGGGGTGGGGCATGCCTGCTGGTTTGTGGGGATGGCTGTCAGGCAAACAAGTATGAAGTTTTTGTCAACCTTTTCGTCTTGTACTGCAAAAGTACATGCCTTAGGTCCCCCTTGGTTACTTTTAAACATAAACCCATGTTTGGCTTCAGCTCTGCATCATAAGTCTATTTAATTTAGGCATATAAATGAAATCTGGCATATGTGCAGTACTGTGGTGTTTATTTCAGATTATATTACACTGCAGAACCGAGCAGTGGAGACAGCATGACAAGCAGTTTACCTGAAAACAAAGATA
>WAAD01039374.1:87818-100597 GCA_013389945.1 Fregata magnificens
GGGCGCGGCCCGGCGGGGCGGCGCAGCATCCCTCCCGGCGGGGGGGCTGAAAATCAGGGGCTGACGGTGAAATGAAGGAAGGCCCCCTTTTCAGCGAGTAGCCTGATGCGCTGGAAAAGAAAGAGCTGGCAGCTCGGTGGGAGAGACGGCGCTGCCTGGGGGGAGAGGCTAGCCTTAGTGTCCTGGCGCAGCCTCGGGGACCAGAGAGCTCCCAACGAGGCGCAGGGATGGGAGGAAAGCCGAGTGGTTCCGTTTTACCACCTTAACGGGTCCGCGGGTCTCTGACTTTGCAAACTTGACGTGTGAGCTGAGACGGTCTGAATCTTGTTTTGCCTGAAACAAGGATTCTGTGGGTTTGGTCCGTTTGTGATTACGCTGCGCCTGATAAAAATAACATGGCCTTTGCAGGACAGGGCTGGTCTCTCCTTGTGTGGGAAGGGAACTGGGGGAGGGAAGAGGGTTCCTAGGATACAAATGATATGGGTGAATAACCCTAAGGGAAATGCAGACTCAGCCTGATTTCATTTGATCTCTCCATCCCTTCTTCCTCACTGAGTGCTGCAAAGATTTGAGGAAACTGTAATGTTGAGCCTAAGGTGCTGGCAGTAATTTATGGGGAAACTTAAAAGGTTGAGTTTATACAGATAATGGGATTTGGGGAATATTTTGAATGAAATAGCTTAATTGCAGTGAAGTGGAATAAAAGAGTCATAAAGTATCCATTAAAAAAAACCCCAGAAAACCATACTTAGAAACTAGTTGAATCTTCAAGATGACCTGCTCTACTGGATTCCCTCCCTGCCCCCCTCCCCCATGTTCTCTCAGTGCTTCCTAAATAAAGTCTCTAATGTCTGTTTGCTTTGAAGTAACCCATAACAATTTTCTAGCATGTGGCTGACAAAGGGAAGAAAAGACTGACAGATTCATTTGTCTTTTAGATGACAGGGTATCATGTGTTTTGTTTTCAGCAAAGTTGCAAGGTTAGTGCGATGCAATGCTGAAATTAAGTAACTTGTCACATAGGGAGAATCTATGCAGGAGGGATTTTGTTAGAAGACAGAAGGCCGTGTAGTAAAGCAATGATTTGTTATGCCAGAAATCTTTATGTTCTTTCCACACACTGGAATGCTGAAGCTGTCAGAGAAAAAAAGGCTTCGGGGATAAAATGTGATTTAGTGAGTGTTGTTGTATTGACAGTATTGAAGCTGCAGTCACTTTTTGCGGCATAGCACAATGCGGAAAATAAATGTCTATATATAAAATAGCCAAGTGTTGTATGCAGTGCCTGCCAATCATTTTTATAGCTTCAGTTAGCACAGCATTGCGGTATCTGCAGCTTGGTTAGTACGAGCCTGGATGAAATTGTTCATACGCAGGAGCTGTTGCATGTAAAGCTTCTAATTATACTGACTTTTGGCGTTTTTAAAGGCATTGGCTCATAATTGGGTGACGCTGATTCAGCCGACAAGTTTTCCTTTAGGGTACTGTCACCCTACAAGCTTTCAATCTGAATATTTAGTTCATTCCCATTGGGACAGCAGTTGGTGTTCAACAGAGCTGCCTTGCTCTGTACCTGCAAAGTTTCCCCAAAGCTGCAGTCAGCTGCAGTGAGGCCCCAAGATGTCTGTTCTGTCCAGGGTTTGATTTAGCTGATGCATGTGTGGTGTAAGGGGGCTTTATCCTAGTCTAGAGGGTATGACCAGGATGTCTCTCAAATACAGCTGTTACCAGGAGCCAGAACAGGCTGCTGAGGCCTCGGATGTCGGCTCAAGTTAGAGCAGCCTTCGGGAGGCCAGTTCTGTGCAGGAAGATCAGAATGCTGCCTCAGCTACAAAAGACCTGATCCCTGCATGTAAATGTTAAGATTTAGGATCTGTTTCGCTTTCTGACTGTGTCACTGGTTGTTGGGGTTATATGTGAGTTGACTGGTGTCTCATCTTGTGCTCTTTTCTGTCAAATGATTTTTTTTCTTCGTTGAGTTGATGTGACCTGCTGTGGCCAACTTCTCCTGCTTTCATGGGAATGCTGTTGAAATTTTGAGTCGCCTTCTGAATGCCATATCTGCTGTTGCAGTTAAGTCTGGATTTGTTTTCTTTTTTTTTTCTTTTAAAGCTACAGATTCTTGTCAAATATTTTAAGATTTCCAGTTCCTTATTCTTCTAAGCTGTTCTGGGTGATTAGTTCCCTTTTTGCTGTCCTCTACTATGATTTTGCTTATTCTATCTATAATTGCACCAAACAACCATCCCTTTCTTAAAAAAAATCTTAAAAATATACTTTTTATTTTAAAACAATAACATCCAAAGGATCCCATCACCTCAGTTTTCTGTACCTGAATTGGTTCTGCCTTTTGACGATGTGTCAGATGGGATTTCACAAGTGCTTGACTTCAAAGAGCACACCATTTATGGTTTTAGAAACTTCTCTCTGGGGCTGTTTCAGTCTGTCGGTATTGTGAAGGAGCAACTTGGCTTTTTTGGGTATTTAAAAAAGCTGCGCTGGCTCTCAGTAAATGATAAGGGAAAATGTGAAAGGAATAAAAACCAATGCACTCAAATGATGCTACTTCCAAGTAGGAGAACAGGAACAGTCATGACCTTAATTAGATATGAGGCAACATGACCTTTTTGGGGAGTTTGGATATATTCCTTTTATTTATTTTTTTTAAGTAAAGTAGACGTTGACATTTCCCATATGCAGCTTAGTGAAATATTTAGAGTGTTTTGTCTATCCATAAAGGACTTCAGTTACTTACTTATTCAGCTTCTGTATGGCACTTGTCACTTTTCTGTTAAACAGCTTTGCTAGTTGAAAACAAAAATGGGTGAAACTCCAGGTTGCATCATAATGGTGAAAGAGAGAGAGACCAGGAGGATTTGGAATCTGTTTCGGGAATGAGCTCTGAAGTCCATCGGTCGTGACTGTAAATGTTACGCTTGCTTCACAGATGTTTTACTGAAGAGTGTGCAGCTGCTTGGTGATGTAAGGTCACAGATGTTGGTGTTGCGCTGAGGGAATTGCTGCTGCCAGGTATGAACTTCAGTGATCTGAAATGCCTGTGACATACCTGCAGACCTCCATCTTCTTCGCCTTGACAAATGTCCTGGCTCCTGGGTCATTAAATTGAAACTGCCTCCCCTCAGTGACCAGGCACATTTTTGGTCTTAAAAAGAACATTCCATAGCTCTCATTACTCAAAATATGTCAGCCATGGCCCATGTGCTGTGCTGTTAAGAAACATAGCGCTATGCATTTAAAATAAACAAATGCAAGTTTTAAATTTTGCCATAACTACTACTAAGGCAGTGACTTCGCAGTGTTTTAAAATTAGGATGGCAGTGGCGAACTGTGTAAGTAACGGGTATTTAAACAGGAAATTCCTTCAAAGTCTGTCTTGGAGGGATTTGAGAAAGGTTTTCATGTAAATGAAAAGGAAAACGCGGTAATAAAATAAGCAAATGAATAAACTAAAATACTCAGAATATGGAGGCCGGCATTCAGGCTAGAAAGCCTTTGTTCTTTACTAGGGACTTGACTAAATGTCCTTATTCAGGACTGCATCAGGGTGTGTCAAGGACATCAGAGAGCAGCTTTATGAACTGCACTGACATGCCTCGTCATCAGCACGCTACTGTGATCTGGTGTGCGAGAGTCGTTGGGTGCTCGCTGACCCAAATCAGTAGCTCTATTGTGATTGATTTGTAGGGCTCTGGGCACACGGATCAGTTCTGAAGGTGTCTTAATTTACAAAAACAGGAGACCCGGAGAGGGTTTTTCTTATATCTGTTGTTTCTTCTGTCAGTAATTCCTCAGTGCTTGAGTCATGCTCTCAGACTGTGCTCTGCAGATGCAGTTTCTGAGGAATATTGAGAAATATTTCTGGTAATTCTTATCATTTGCAGTCCAGAAAGAAGTGTGCATGTGAATGGATTTTCATAGTAGCAATTTCGTGTCATCTGAGGGAGTTTATTCACTTATTTTCTCTGAAGAAAAGCTCTATTGGAGGAGCCTACCCAATCTGCACTGGTTTCCTTGGGGAAGGAGGCAGAGGTAAATTATTCTCCTTATGCTACTTCCTTCTCCCATAGGGAATAATCTGGGAACACTGCTTTGATTTGTCTGTTTCTGGACACATCTTATGTTCTTAGTGCTTTTCAGGACTGCTCTCTAGGGTTGAAGCAGTTTCTCTCGAAGGGTTTTACAGTCCTGAGTGCTCCATGTCCACCTGTCCCATGCAGCCTTTCCTTTTGAGGCTCTGTGCATTTGTATTCACACTTTCTTTTTTCCAGTTCCCTGTCCGGTCTGAAGAGTGGGTATTTGAGTGTCTCTCTCCTTGTTACAGCGATTGGGCTATTTTTCTCTATAAAGAGAAAATAACAACATTAAAATCACAGTTTCTTTAGTATGTCATTGCCTGGGAAATGTGTTCCTGTGAGAATTTGGTCTTGTGGATTTCATCATCATTTGAGGACTCTTGATGCTTTCTCCACGCTTAAAGATCAAAATACCTGTGGTTATACTAGGCTGACTGGAAACTAACCCCATTCCCTGGTGCCAAACAGATCCAAAAAATTTAACATCTCTTTCTCAAGTTTCCATGGATACCTTAGTATAGCACACGCTGTAGTCAGAACAGCAGGGCATGCCGTTTACAAAAGCTTTCAGTATTGTCATTATGGAACTGCTGCATTCAAAAATCAACCCTTTGTAGTAGCTCTCTTCCTTACTCAGCTCTGCTCCTGTTATGATTTTAGTCATAGGAACTCATTTGCAGGCCATACCATCTGCTTGTTGCTGTGACCATAATGGCGGATAAGTTTACAGCTGGTTATCTGGCTGGTCAGTGGTGGTCTCCGTGTGATATGTATGCGTAATCATGGCATTTAAATGTAAGCCTGATGGATGCTAGCATAAAAACCTCTGGAAATGGATTTCGGTTGGTGATTGCATGATTTTGTGATCTGCTTTACAAATCCTAAACATGTACTTTATTCTGTCCATGACTTTTCTCATCATAAGGTATTTTCCTTTAAGCCTGAAAGCTGATCTCTTTTCAAGATTGTAAAATAAAAAGAATAAAGAAATACAAACTTACTTTTGATTTAGCTATAAAGTGTCACTCAGAAGCTAAATCAATAGCCATAGACTATGGATTCACAGATGACTTTGCTAATGAATTGTCAAATGTGATACCAATTTTTGCAGTTTTGCAGCAACCAACATTCTCTTATTTTCCCATCTTTGAACCAAATTGGGTTTAATAACCCTGAAGAATATAAAGGGATTTATATATCTCATGCTGACTACTATGAGAAGTAATAGTTATTCTAGTTTGGCTATTCTTTTTACCCTGTCTCCCTCTTTCTTTGGGGTTTTTTGTTGGGGGAGAGGGACAGAGGTTTGTTTTCTCTTGTCAAGACTCCACAAATGTGTGAATCATGTTTGGCATTCCTGAAGACTGTCAAACTAAAGAAGACAAACATTTTCAAGTATTTTTCCCAATTCATGTTTTAAGAAAAAGGAGTCACTGCATTCATCCAGCCTGATGCATTGCAAGATACTTCATGAATCTAGGAATGCTTGATAACTAAATAACCTTTTTGCCTTCTAAGTAGACAAGTACGTCCAAAAGTGTTCCTCTTCCTGTGTGCTGGATGCATGGTCTGGAAAAGCTGAACAGTAATTCTTGTTCAGTCTTTGAATATTCCTTTGAATATCTTGATCTAGAAAGGTAAATCTAGGATTGCAGTGTTTTCAGGATACAATTGCATCCTGAGACAGTTCTTAAATGGGAACTTGCAGAAAATAGGGATTTTTATAACTCTGTAATGTTTTGATCTTGCTTTTTAAAAAGAAAAAACCAACCAACCAGCCCACCCTCAGCTGGTAAATGATGTTTTTCCCAAAGAAAGTGATTAGCATCACAAATGTTCTGTTTTATAATTGTGGTCCTGGGAATTAGAGCAAAATCTTATTAGTGCCATTCCTGACAACCTTGCAGTGAACCAAGTAGATGAGGTAGACGATGACAGACATGATGATGAAGGAGAAGCAGCGGTAAACCTTTTCTAGGAAGGTATCTTTTCACAGAACCTAGGCTCTGTACATCTGTGTTTTGTTTTCTGTTCCTTATGTCTTTCTGTTTGGAGGCAAGGAGGGAGGAGATGAGAGATAGAGGAAAATAGTGCTTGCACTGAGGCAAATAGTGCAAGGAAGCCTGAAGGAAGCAAGTTCATAGAAGAACTGTTGAAGAGTCAGAATGTTAGTTTGTGCATGTTAAAGGTGTCTGTTATAAAACTATATCCGTGGAATATTTAGAAAGATCCTGGAGAGTTGTCTTCTACCACTTTAAGCCACAAAATCTGTTGTTAACCCACCTTTATCACAACATGCAGCCTGCCCTCTCTGACATGTAAACCAGGATCAGTTTTGTCTCTCCTGGCAGTAGTGCATGGGTGTGGAAGAGCTGGAATCTAGGAAGAGAGTGATCACTGCAAGGCACTGCTGCTGAGTTCCCCAAACCCCAGGCTCTGGGGTGTGAGCAGGTTCTGAGCACGTCAGGACTGGGAGGGAAGAGGGAGCTGACTGACCACAAAAGCTGGAAAGCTTTCGGGTCATTCAAGGTGGAGCTGAATTTTAGACCTTACAGTGTAAATGGTGAATGGGTTTGAGTTTAAGGCAGCTTTAAGGTCAGACTTAGCTATCGGTAAGGACCTGGCTGAGCCTTTACAGACCCCGCTGTGAAGTGTGCATGGGAGTGTGATAGTTCTGTTTTAGTCCAGCTTACCAAGCATTAGTGAGGTCAGATGAAATCTACGTAAAATAGTTTAGCCTACATCCTGTCAAAAAGAGAAGTGAATATAACCCATGTGGCATTTTCAGAAGGCTATTGCAAGTTCTTGTGTGTTTCTTTCATCTTAAATTAAATTCACAGAAATAAGATGGTGTCTTCTGGTTTCCTTTTGCTGGTGAGGCGCAGGAAAACGAATATTATCCACAAAGTGAGTGATGGGATGAAGCTGGGGTTGTTTTTTGATAGTCTTAACAATAACATTAAAAACTCAAATTATCATAGAATCATTAAGATTGGAAAAGATCTCTAAGATCATCAAATCCAACCATCAACTAACACCACCATGACTCCTAAACCAGGCCCTGTAGTGCCACGTCTACATGTTTTTTGAACACCTCCAGTGATGGTGACTCCACCACCTCTCTGGGGAGCCTGTTCCAATGCTTGACCACTCTTTCAGTAAAGAAATTTTTCCTGATATCCAATCTAAACCTCCCCTGATGCAACTTGAGGCCGTTTGCTCTTGTCCTATCAGTAGTTACTTGGGAGAAGAGTCCAACAGCCGCTTCACTACAGCCTCCTTTCAGGTAGTCGTAGAGAGCGATAAGGTCTCCCCTCAGCCTCCTCTTCTCCAGACTAAACAATCCCATTTCCCTCAGCTGCTCCTCATAAGACTTGTTCTCCAGACCCTTCACCAGCTTCGTTGTCCTTCTCTGGACACGCTCCAGCAACTCATGTCCTTCTTGTACTGAAAGCTTAGAAAGCTTTCTAGGTAAGCTTTCTTCTTCCCAACTATCTTAGAAAGCTTGATAGCATAGTGGAAAAGTAATTCCTTCAGTCAAACTGTAATCATGATGGGAGGCAATGTAAAAGCATAAATGAAAAAGGTCAAAGTTGTAATGAGGAACATGTCATATTTTTAGAATTTTATCCAAAGAATTGGGAGATTTTTGACTTAGGAAATCACTGTGCTCTAACTGGTATCAATGCAATGAATACCAGCTCTTTGGGTGACCAATTATTATGAAAGGGTATCAGGAAACTTGGATTTGTGTCAGAGATTAGCTATGGCTGTATTCATAGAAGGGAAATGTATTGCAGTCTTCAACAAACCCGCTGGATGCCTACTGGCATTTTAAAACAAAGAACTCTGATTCCATTGATGGTAATAGCAGTGGTGTCATTGATTTCAGTAGAAATAGAAGGTTCTTACTCCTGATATGAAACATGGGATCTTTTCATTGTGCATAAGAATATTTTAAGTGGTTTTTTGTTTTGTATTTTCTTCTTTCTGTCTCTTATTTTTTTGTTCTATAATTATTTTCAAAGGCCATCTTTGTATTTGCAGTAAAATGCTCTAGGTTGTCATGTTACATTTGGAAGCTGTGACATTTTGTGCTTAACGGAAAGCAAAATCTCAGCAATAGGAAAAGCTGAATAAGGTTTTCTTCATCAATGCAGCAGTTGCCAGCTAATAGCAATATGGTAAACCATTCCTTTCCTGTTGTGCAAACACCATTAGCAAGCTTTGCTTGCAGCAAAATTATTATTGATGCTCAAAATGATATACAATGTCTTGAATGAAAAATGTTTTTAATTCCATTCTTTTATTGCCTGATGGCTACTCTATACCCATATTTCACTCAGTACATTTTTTTTTTTTTTTTTTTTAAATCCAGAGATATTGCCTGAAGGGCAAATGAAGAATTTGGCCAAGATTTTGGTATGACCAGCAACCTGACTGAGATCATAGCTACATATAGCAATCCCTCTCACCAGCTGCTGGATGGCTGGAAATTCCAGAAAAATGGCCATCAGATATGTGCAAGTGTTTGATCTATGCAAATGATCATTATGTGCATGGTAAATTCAGTTAACTTGGATATATTGGACCCATAAAGATCGGCTACAATAATGGCATTTTTAGTAGGTCTAATGCATCCTGACTTACCCTGTGCACCTGGTTCATCAGCCTACAAATAGCTGAGAGGTTGAATGGAGTTGGTGTATGGAACAGTGGATATGCATTATACAAATCAAAAAGCGTTATTGCAGCTTTCCTTTTGAGGCAGGATGGTGTAATGCAGGTATTCTCAGGTGGGAGTTGGGGAGAGCCTGGAAAAGGGTCTTTCCAGTGGGTCCTCAAGCTCAGCCAGAGGCTCAGATCTGCACAATGAATGGAATTAATTTCGTTGTACATTATGGATTGAAAAAAATGACTCATTATTGTGAAAGCACTTCTTAAAATGCTAGAAGTATGGTCTGAAATAGGGAATGGTGTTGATCCTATTGTTGATTCAGAAAAGAGCTTAATTAGCAAGTGTTGGGTTTGTGGCTGCTCTGGCAGGATAGAAATACAAATGAACTTAAGATATGTTGATTGGGGTATTACACACAAGCATTCAGGCACGTTCCTGCAGAGAGGTGATTTCATAGTGATGCTGCCTATTTTCTGGTTTGCAAAACAGCTGTGAGAGATACAGACCATGATGAGTCCCTTTCACCATCACTTGGTAGTGAGGTCTGCAAAGGTTCGCGAAGTGAACTTCTGTCCCGGCCAAGCCTTCTCTTTTGTAGGCGTGACTCTGAAGTATTGCAGAATGTGCCTGAAAAGGTCCATGTTGGGGTTTCTGATGGTAGACTTTGGGCTTGATATCTTATTTCTTCTTTTTTTTTTTTTTTTTTTTTTTTTTNTGACATGAGACATATTCAGAAATATCCCCCCTTCCGTGACTGCATTTCTGTGCTTTATGCTGTTGAACAGCATATCCTGCTTCCTGAATTCCTGCTTTTACTTGTCTTCTTAAATTCTTATTCAGAGACAATGCACAGTTGCAAAAACTTTAGCTTATCTGTTGTCTATGTTACTTGGGTTGCAAGGAACCTTCTGTTAGCAGAGAATCTGCTGCTGTGGCATGCTGCTTCACTGTTGAAATGAACAATTTCCCTCATGTGAAGCAGAAAATTTTGCTGATGCCTGGTGTAGCTGAATTATATAAGGTTAAATATTTAATAAAAGCTGAATTTAATAGAAAAGAGAAGATTTTGTGTAGCTGCTGAAAAAAATTTTTCTTTTAGTACCATCTTAGTGACTTGTGACTGTGAGGTTTAGCAGTCATCTTTTTTAAAGAAGGTTTAAGCCTGCTGTCTTAAAACTGATTATCTAGGACCGTAGTGGTCCATGTCTGATACTTTCAGTGGTTCACTAAAGCTCATTTATCTGGTCCTGAGTAGGAGTGTGTGGCAGGGGATCCCAACTATTCAGAACAGACTAATAGTCTTCCAGAGGAGATCAGTTTCCATTAACTGATCTTTTTAATTAAATAATGAGCTTGGTCCTGCTTTCAAGATCTCTTAGAAAATCAGATTCAGGTGAATGTGCTATTAGTGAAACGTTCACACTACATCAGCTAAGTTCTTATAAATGCTGTGGACTTTGCTTTTACACTATATTCTGTGACACTTAAAGGTTAATCCTTCGTTGCCTTTTGTCATCAGCGAAGTTGGAAATCTAGAATGCGGCTGATCATTTACTGAAAAACAGAAAAAGCTAAACTGATTAGCTATTGCAGGAACCCACAGAAAATAAACTCTTGCATGTGTTTAGATGAAAAGAAGAAATTCAGATTACATCTGCTAAACCAGCAATTGCAGCTAATATGATAATGGACATGATTCATTATTAATACAGTATTTGCTGATCTCATAATTTCACCAGTTCTCTAATTGTTTGGGAATTTGCAAATACCTTTTGAATGTAAAAAAAAAAACAAACAAAAAAACAAAAAAAACAAAAAAAACCAAACCTGAAAAAGAGAGTCTTCTCTATTTTCCCTTTGTCTTTTGGTCACCTTGAAAATGCACTGGGTGTTCTTTGGCAGTTGCTTACGTTAGCACTAAAGTCAGAAATTGTAATGATGTGGTCAAATTAATTCCATACACATTTAGTTAAATTGTCAAAACCCTTGATATACACAGTCATATTTCAGGTTAATGATTATAAGCATCGATGTACTCATACTGTTGTACATAAGTAAATGAAAGAATTTCTATTCAAGAAGTTTGTATCATACGTAGAAGAAGATTATTTTAAATATTGGTGTAAGTATTTGAAGACTTACTATAATTTGGATTCTAAATCAGATTCCTCTGTTTATTTTGGCGTGCAAATTGTCAAGAGTCAAATGTTTATTTAACGCATGCTGTTTAGCTATATGTTTTTTTCATAGTCTGTAGTTTGACACAGATAGAGATCCTTGGTAAACATGGGAGATAAAGCTGGAACTTGAACTATGTGGGACACTACTTCATTGTGGTTTTTTGTTACAGAAGCCTTAATAAGTCATCCTACTTTTAAGAACTGTTCCAAATACCATGATACTACCCAGGACATCTTTTTTAATTGTTAAGAAGAGGAATTTACTCACAAAGGCTAGGCATCCTTTATTTTGTTGCATGATTGCATGTTGGGATCCTTGCAACCTGTTAGCCATTCTCTGGCTTGAAACAGATGCTTTTTTTCTTTCAGATCAACCACAGTCCTTTAGAAATAAGAGATTTTAAAATATCCTGGAATATCCAGGCATTTACTGCTCTTTGGAAGACAGTTGTAAAAATTGTGACACATGCATGTTTTTTTCCCCAAGCAAACACTAACTCAACAAAATATTAAAGCTCCCACATGGCTAAGTATATTTTAACACCTTTCAGTTTAGATAGGGTAGATAGTGTAATGTTACAAATTTCCTAATTTTGTTTGCTTTTAACAACTATTTCACTACTTGTCAGAAGAACTGTTGGCATTAAATCCAGGGTGACTGGCTTGCAAGCCTTTTTCTGTAAATATCGACTGTTCTGATAAATGATTTTTTAACTTCCTGGTATTCTGAACTACACTCATTCATTTATTAGCTCTGCAGACTCTATGGTAATGCCAGGGCCTCTTTTAACAGCTGAGTTACAATATAACAATTATGACTGCCCCAATTATTGCAGATGATTAGTTAGTAGTCTCACGAAATGAGTTGCAGTGTAATGCAGCTGCTGCTTGTGCCAAGATGATAGCAGCTCTACAGAATCACTGTAACAATGTTTTGGTTAAAATTTTAGTTTGCTACTTCAGATGTTGTGGCATTGCCTGCCACGATTTTGTTCTCTTGATCCAACAAAACTCTAGGCTGGTGGTGTGTAGGAGTCATTGTAGAATTATTTTGTTTAGCTGGGTATTTGCAGGAGCAGCAGTGAATACAGTGCAGAACGGTCATGAGTTTGGAAGGATTTTTTTTCTCTGGTCAAAAAATACTGATAAATAACCAAGAGCTTAACCATCCAGCAGAGTTGCGCAGTTGATGAGATAGAAAAAGTTAGCCCTTCCACAAATCCAGCCTTTATGCCTAAGATTTCAAGAGCATTCTGGAACTGAAATGGACAATTTATTTTAAAGATTTTCAATGAAAATATCTAAGTCTGTTTTCTGATTTAAGCGGTGTTTTCTACAGGTACGTAAGACAGACCTCCCATCTCTGCTTAACATTTTCAATTTGTTAGCAAATACTTTTATAGTTGTGGATACAGTGAGTGTCCTTGCGTGCATTTTATACCTCTGGATTATCACAAGTTAATTGGGTTGAATAAAATCTTGATAGAACACCACCCAAGTTAGCAGTTTCATTGGATGAATATGAATATTGCACTGGTAATTTTAATCACTGCTTTCCAAGAGACAAAAAAATGTGTATACTGTCACACAGAATTTTCTGAGTTGCATATAGAGCTATAAATAACTTCTCAAGGTACACCCAGGCTGATAACTGGAGACAGGCTGGAAAATAGATTGCTGAAACTTGAGTGCTGAAACAGGTAATGAAAGGAATTACTAACAAAGAGAAGCACTGAAAACAGATAGTAATCTGATGTCTACATTTTTATGCTCCAAAGCCAGCATCATAAGTGGGGGAAATAGAATCATAGAATCATTAAGGTTGGA
>WAAD01039380.1:5448-18187 GCA_013389945.1 Fregata magnificens
AAAAAAAAATCGAGTTTCCAATGGACTCCATGGAATTTCAAAATTCTTGTTCTCTTGTCTAAGTGTCTAAGTCACTGTTAAAATTATATGGATAACACATGGGAGAGGGTTGGGATTTTTTAGTCTGGGTTTTTATTTTCTTTTTCTGTGGGAATGGACCACTTGGTTTGGTAAATAGGGAGGGATAAGCGTGTGGAACTGACTCACAAAAGAATGAGTGGGTCTACTTTCGCAAAGAAACTGTAAGCAACATCAGCTTATGATAGCAAAAAAACCCTGATAGGCATTATTAGCTGGGGACCAGATCACATTTTCACCACAAAAGTGATACGGAGGAAGGATTACAGATATTCAGAGTTCATAGTTAATCATGAAACTGAGGATCATATGAGTAGATAATATAGCCTCTGAGTTATCTAGGGATATCTTAATGCTAAATCACCTCTGGCAGACTGCTAAAAGATGAGGGCTGCCTCATCAATCTGTTCTGCTGGCTCACTGAGAAGAACTTTAGCTAACATTCCTCCATTGCCTGTATGCTCCAATATTGATGGCATTGTTTTGGAGTTTGGAAAGGGAGGGAGGAAGGAGGAAATTGTCTATTGCTGGAAAAGCCAATAAGTTATTTTTGGCTCAAATCATATAAATTAATTCCTAAATAATTTTCCCAGTTCACAAATAACAATAGCTATGATTCACTCCTTTCAATCTTGTAATTTTCTCATACAGAAGAACCTGATCTTCATTTTTTATTGCTTCTTGTATTGAATCTTTCCATTCACTTTACCACATTTTCCAAAAAAAAAAAAAAAAAAAAAAAAAAAGTCCCCAGAAGTCTCCAAACTCTCCAGTGTATATGAGGAAGCAGGCAGCCCTGGCCCTCCTAGGAAAAGCATAGCAATATGCTTTCAAGCTGGGACTGACTTTTCCTTACAAGATTTACCACACCTGGTGCCAGCAGAGAAATTAATACCAGTGCCAACATCTTTGCTAGCATTTATGGTGCCGGCAGGGAAAAAGATCTTGTCATATAACTACTCCATTCAGTACTGACTCAAAATGGTCACTGTTGCACTATATTCAGCTAACTCTCCTAGAGGGCTGCAAGTTTTCCACATGCCTGTTCAGCCAGTAGTCCTTTTTTTCTAGTACTATGAAGGTTTAAGTGTAAGAATCAGGAAGTCCTGGGATCTAATGGTAGCTCTGGCATGGCCTAATATACAGCCTTGTCTAAATCACTTCAGCTAAGGGCTTCAATATGCTCTCCGCAAACCGTGAATAAAGTCATCAGTGCACTAGTAGAATTAATGCTTGAAGAACTGATGAAGTCATATGGGGGTTAAGTATCTCCGAGCATTCATTCACGAGTGATTTGTAATGATCACAGCAGACGCAGTTTCTGGTTTCTTCTCCTCCTTGGAATCACTCATGTCTCAAGTTCCAGAATGGCTTCACACCTCTTTTGAAAGCAGGACACAGCTGGCAGGAAGATGTTAATTCTTGGGGAAAGAGAGCCCTGTATTGGTGGACTGAAGTAAAATATGCAGTGTCACCTGCTGAGTCTTGGTCAGAGAGAAAAGACAATAAGGCAGAAGACTGAAAATATGAAACTTTATTCATCATCATCAAGTTCTCATTTGTTAACTGACAAGTTCATACATGAAAGGCTGTGCAAAAACATTTGACACTGAAAAATCAGATGCTTCTACCGTGCAGAAATAGCAGAGATAATATGTTACAGGAAAAAAAGTTATTAGAAGCACTGATGTGTCTTCTATAGAGGATAAAATTGCAAACATTAAATGAAAACTGGTAAGTTAAAATGTACTTTTCATAGTCAGCCATTGTGTTATGTCCACAAGCTACAGCTGAGCCGATTAGAACATTTAATGACATTAAAACAATGTAGATTAATACATAGCTGAGGAGTTATTAGTCTAGCATAATGGAACGCATTACTTGACAATGTAACCACAGTCTATTTATAGTAATTCTATTTGTATTAGAAAGATCATGTTTAAAATTATGTGATTTAATTCACTCTTACATCAACCTTTTCATTTTAACCAGCAAATTATTATTTCAAAGCATTTACCATCCATCTGTTTTAAATAAGTCTGCAAAAAAATTGGGGCTATAATTTGCTTAAATTCTGCTTCTTTTTAAATGCATCTGAAACTTTATTTATGAATAATAATACCTAATAGTACATAGTCTGTAGTGTCATTTATGTTGGGTTCTCATCATCTGAAGATGATCTGTGATGTCTGCAAGAAACAATCCTTGCTTCAATAGATTTGGAAAGAAATAGCAGTTTTGCTCATGGTAAGAAATAATGAAGGACAATAGAAAAGGTCCAACCCAGTGACAGGCCGAGGGCCCTCGGTTCCTAACGAAGCAAGCGGGAACTGCAAATATTCAGCATCATCTTGCAGGATTTGGCCCTGGGCACTTACAAACGTGCTGTGGAAAGTCTCTCCGACTTCAGCAGAGTAAAATTGGAAAGAAAACAATTTTCTTGTTCCGCTGTCTTGCCTGATTCAATTATCAGTGTCTGATCTTGCAAGGCATCAAGCACCCTCCTGTGAGGTCCTCCAGCTCCCACTGAAATCATCAAAGGGAGCTGAGGGTACTCACTGCCAGGCAGGACTGGACCCTAAGAGAGCAGAAAGCCGCACGTAAGCACGGGCTGGCTCTAGCCGACCATGAGTCTAAACAATAAGACCCTGTTACCGACACCAGAGAGATACATTGATCTGGGATTGTAAGGAAAATGCTCCACAACCAGTGAACATCTGCTGCAGTAGCAGAGCTAGCTTCAATTTTACTGTATATCCTCAGGGGTTATTGCAGCAGATAGGTCTCTGGCCTTTTAAGTCAGGGCTCTCCTCTTTCAACCCCCAAGTCTAAAATATCCTTGAAAAAATGAGTTTAGCTACCTCAATTTAGTCCTTCTATCACAGTATGCATCAGAAAAACGTGCACAAATAATCTACCACAATTCACAGATGCATATGGTAACCTGTTACTCTTCCTCAGCAAACAGGATGGATGACACCGTGATACAGCCTGCACTACAGCTGACCGCCTTTAACTGTACTTTGATATTATACTTATGTTTCAGTAAAAACACACTATACTAAAATTAAACATATATTTTGCGCCATACCTTCAAGTCTTGGAGAGCAATCCTGCTAAAGGCATGACCCGTACCAATGTTCCAGTTAATTTCAGGAATGAAATTCATGTGTAATATTGTTTACAACAGTGACATTAGAAATAACAAGATAACCATCCAACTGATAAACTTGAAAACGTTACCAATGTATCACCTAATTAATAATGTTTATCTAAAGGAAACTAAACCAGTTTCTTTACGCCCAGTAAAAGAGTGACCTGAGAGGTGAGAGGTATGTGTGCAGACACAGCTCAGTGTAGGAGACCGAAAGAGGTTGTGTAGTTTTGCTCTGTAATACTTTGAATATTTTTTACCTTGACATAGTGAATACCTTCTAAGTATAAGGTAATACTGTTTTAGATCCATTTTATGAAATACTGTGAGAGTTTTTGAGTATACAGAGTTATTTACCTGTGCTATAAAGTGAGGTTCAGCATCATAGACAAGAGTATGCCAAATTATAAGGAGAATTAAAAATTATATACTGTAATATATCAACGAAAACTCCCGATATTTTCATTCTTCTTCACTATCTCCATTTTACCTTGTAAAAATTTACTATGTACTGGTTTCTACTGCGTTAAACCCCAAGAAAGTAAGCAAGCGATAATCTCTCAAAAGAGTATTTTTTCCCAACTACTTCAATATCCTTCTTTTAGTGCTACCAAAAAGGATAATTTCACAAAATGTAGAGTCCATTCTCGAGTCAGCTCTTGAAGACAAAATACCAGTTACAGTTGCCTAATTTCCATAATAGGCTATGTCAATAAAAGTGTAGCAAATTCTCAAATTTATGCGATTTATTATTATACTAAACAGTAACAGCTCACAACGCTTCACGGAAGTGGAGGATATAATCGCTTCATTTTACAGATGAGGAAACTGAGGCTGCAAGGAAAATACTCAACATCACTTTATAAATCCTTAACTGTAAAGCCTGAAGAGTAACAACCCAGTATATTATTGAGCTATCCTTCTCCAAAATGACAGCTGTGGCTGCAAATCTTAACAAGAAAACCAAACTGTGTAGTTTTTCCATCAGTACAATTTCCTTCTATTACAAAAAGTTTTGCTGGAATGAAAACAGCTAGATTAAGACTATAGTATACAATTCACATCTCTAAAAGCTTGATAAAAGTTTAGCCCTTGGTGAGAAGCCCATATATTTTCATGAGGGCAACATTAATTTTTCATTTTAAAAAGCTTTTTCATCATTTGCTGAAAAAATGAGACAATAAGGATTTATAATAAAACACAACTTTGCTTTGGAAAAAATACATACTGAAATCACTTCAGATGCCTCTTCCACCCCTCACTGAAGCATCAGTATTTATTTCAAAGTCACAATTGATGGCAGCGGCAACTTCTAGTTCTTTAAAAATTTTTGCAAGGTTATTTCTCCGTTGGGAGCTATCCAACTCTGAGAAGATGAACGTCTGTTGACGTTGAATTTTCCTTTAGCTTGGCCTTATACCACAACTGGTGTTGGATAAGATAGTTCAGAAAAAAGGAGGTTTTATTTGGTTTGGTTTTTTTTCCCCCCGAGATCCCTCAAAGATTCTTTCATAAAAAGAAAGCAAGAGATGTTGTTCTTGGTGAACTCTAGTGAAGTGAAGACCACTGAACTGCTTCTGGATTTTCTTTTTCCTTTTGTCATTTCAGGTTGAATTATTATGATTATTTCAAAATACCTAAGTCTTTAGTTTCTATTTTTCCCCACCATAATGGTAAAATGATAAAAACCTGAGAACACCAGAAGTATTTTAGAAACTTTTGTTCCAGCTTTGCCTATGAGATTTTGAAACCATTAAAACACACTGAAACAGTATACACAATCTCACAGAGGTTATGAATATAAGTTTTAAGTTCCTTTCATTTCTTGTTGTCAACCATTATGTGAATCATAATGCGACAATCACTACTACAGATATGACAGACAGAAAACTTTTCAACAGCCAATTCCCAAGTGTTCAAAATGTAGGGAAACACCAATGTTAAGATTATACAGTTAATCTGGTGAGACAGTAAGGGCTACGAAACTATCTTCTATTATGTGTACCAAGATGTTTTGCAAAATGCTGACTATTAACACGTGCTATGAAATATAATGAAAGCCGTTTAGAAAAGCTAACAAAAGCCACTATATCCTGTATATGGCACATCTTTTTGTTTATCTGTATTCATATTGCTGACATGAAGCACGTGTCATTGTACCTATACATAATTGCATAAATCATGAAAGACTACTACTAACCTTATAATCATGATATTTAAACATTACAGCTGCTTTCTCATTCCCACAATGTAATGACTAACTGCCACTAACAACTGATTATTATCATGAGACTGGGGCAGCAACTGCCATGAATCCAATTCAATAGTGCCTGAAGAGGGTAAAATGCCAGTTTTATTGAAATTATTGGAAACAATCCACACAAATTAATCTATCTCAGTAGCAAGCATGGAGTTAAAAGTACTAAAAGATGCACAGAAGGACTTCCTGTACAACTCGTATGTACCAGAAGATGACAGCCCAGTGACAGAATGGGGAAAAGTTTCCCTCTCCTTGAAAAAGTGAAGTCGGTCAGTGTAGTGTTTCTTTGTACACAGGCAAAACTCAAACTCTGCATTTTTGGATCAGCTTCTCAGATGGTGGAGATGAAAACTGACCGCATTTTGACAGCTGTGGAGCTTAGGTTCCTCGAAAGAGCTAAACTACAAGAAATAAATGATGGCAGAAACGTTCTTGAACACAATCAGAAGTTTTATTACCCAGTTCATGGCTAAAGTTGTCCCTCTGAAATACCAGTCTGAGAACTCTTCCACTCTGAGGAATCTTCCATCAATCACATTTTAGGACCCATTTGTCTTTGCCAGAGTATAAACTGTTTCCCAAAGTTTGCTCTCAGCTGCTGAACAGTCAGCCTTAGCCTGAGTCAACTCGGCCTTAGGAGGGCCCTGCAAAACGGCGGAAGCTCAGAGGGTGCGCTGGCAGAAATATCCCCATGTGCTTGCCGTGCTCCTCCATTTCACCCTGCATATTGGACACAGCATCCTGAACACAGCAGGCCCTAGACCGACCCAAGATATCCTTCAGTACATCTCTTCATTCCCTTAAGAGTAATCTTTTTTTTTTTTCCCCTGGGCGTATTTCCTCCAAACAGTCCACCAGAGAAAGTGATCTTTACCCACAGGAAACTATTTTTGAATACTAACTTGTTCAACACTTGAGACTCCATCTACTTCCCTGCCATTATTTGTGAGAGCGGACAAAGCACAATGCCTCGCACAAAACAGTGACGCGAGACCTGCCATTGTTCTCGAATGCATGATCTGCATCTACCTCCTTTGTCTCACGGAGTAGTGACCTATTGCAACAAGGATGTCCAAAATAAAAGCTTGCTTATCAATCCGTTTCTCTAAGAGCATAGAAGTCTAAGAGCCCTGACTCTACGTTTCATTAGTCAGCTTTACTTACTCATTTAACGGAAAATATAGCCTATTTTGGTTTAACTTTTTCTCTTTAGTCTCACTTTAAAGATCCGCTACACATAATGTTTATCTTTGATCAGACTTATTCAGCACATAGTAGCAGCTTTTGTTTCTAAAAAGTGACCAGAGAATCGGTTTGCTATCAAGTGTGTAGTTAAGATGCCTCATACAGCTCTGTTTTTCTGTACTTCTCTCATTCTCTGCCAACTGGTACCTCAGTCTTATTGGTATCCAATAATAAGCCCGATTACAGCTAGCCCTAGGAGACATGACAAAAAGAGAGTCCTCATCTTGCATTAATTGCTCGTATTGAAACTATGCCACATCTCTCGAAGCTAGATGTTGCTTAGTATCCCTTTGATATGATAATGACATGCTTCTTAGCAGATGAATATGCAAATTAAAAGCAGTAATTTGGTGGCATGCACCTGCTGACACTGCACTACTATGCTTATGTGCTCCTCTGTAACACTGCAGCTACACAAAAGCATCACAGAGGTAAAATTAAATTCTAATGTCGTATATATTAAACAGATGCTTCCACTTTTCTTTGTATATCTACTTTTTACAGAATTTGCTATTGGAATCTCAGTTCTCCCTTCATGCAATTAGTGGACATTTATGTGTCATACACAGAAATGTACTTGGAGCTATTTAAGGGCTCTGTTTTTAAAGAAATGGTTTACATGAACCACACTCTCAAAGAGATTTTTTTTTTTTTCCCCTTCATAGCAGAGAGGCAGAGGATTTTAATCTTGACACACAAAAGACCTTCATTCATAAAAGAAATGGATACTTGAGCATGGCAGCTTGCAACAGAAAATTTCTGCGGTAAAGATACTGCAGAGTATACACTTATCCAAACTTTCTGATACTGATTATGGAAATTTTCAGATAGGTTCTGTGACTAAGCTATGTGCGTTAATCACACAGAGCCAGCGTATGCCCTCAGGTATGTACTTGAAGCTCTTTTATATATGATTAAGGTGTTGAATGTGAAAGTGGAATTTGCTTCCAAATTGCCTAGCCGCTCAGAATCACTATTAAGCTGAAGGTGCCAACAGGCTCAGTCCAGGAGGGCATGGCTAGTAATGCTGGACTGCCTCAGCTTCTGCTGAAAATGCTTATTCCCTGGAGGTGTACCAAGTGACCCATTGGAGTGACTCATAAGAAAACAAATTATCATTTCCAGATGTGTTAAGGTATAAATACTCTGATGCTATCAGGCTCAGTGAAGTCTCTTTACAAACAGATAGGCAACTGAAGGAACTGAATGGCTATTTCATAGGACTGTAAGAGATTAGAGGAGATTAAGGAAGATTCTTCTTATTCATGAATTTATATAATTTAGGAAATAGGTATTGTGCATTTGCCAAAAGAGAAAAGAAACACGTAACTAAGTTCCATAAACTGGGTAACTTTGGTTTTCAGAGGTTCCTTAGCTCTTAGTTGGGCACTTCCACAGCTGGAGGTCTAAATTTCTCTACAGTTCCCTGTATCTGATGTAGGCTGTAAGTCTGTACCTGTTCTCAGGCAAGTAGGCAGACCATATCTTATGGCTGCCGTTTACCCCACGTGGTGTGGTGGCCATTTGGATGTGGGAACGAACACTGCCCCTGCCTCTTTGAAAGAGAACAGTTGTATCAGAGAGGAGGTGTTCTTTCTCCTGGTCACATTTTATTGCCAAAAAGAAAGGATGTGTTAATGGCAAAGCATGTGAACTATTAAATGTCAGTGTAGTTTAATTCCCTTCACCCAAGTCCAGACTTTACTCCCACCTATTTCACTACCCAGCTTGCAATTAGCATGTTGCCAATGTAAAATAATTTATAATTTTTAAAAAAAAAAAAAACCAAACCTTTACTTGATCCCTACTGTCAGTGAACATCAATTCTGTTTTAAGCCATCCGTTGTGCATGTAATACACATAGTAGTTTCTTTTTGAATAGGACTGCAAGAAAAACTCTAAATATGAGGAATTTAAACAGGAAGAAATTGAATGTTTGAAATTTGTACAATAAATGACAGAGAGTTACAAAGTTAGCATTTCTTATACACATAAGAATGATGGAAATAGGGCTGTCCCTACTGGAGCCCTTATGTCGGCACTGGAGTAATCATTGGGTAGAGGGGTTCCTCTCTCCACACCTCATGAGAAGAAGAGAAGTTAATGCAATCAGATATCTATGATGAATACTAGAATAAGACAAGCTCACTTCAAGTAATGCAGTTCATAGAGAAATACAAATAAGATACAAGAATAGAGGAATTTATGTTAAAATAGATTAAAAATATAGATGGGCTAAAAATGTTTAAAAGAAACAGATGGGTCACTTCTTTCTTTATATTTTTGAGAGTTTTATGTGGTACAGCCTTACATGCACTATGTCAAGGGGCTTTCTTCTGATGACCCCTGTATATGACTACTGCAGTACACTATCTAATAATTATTGCTGACCATTATGTTTCTTTGCTATCCATGCATAATTTTGTCTGCTTTCGTTTCCAAGGTTCTCTCTCCCAATGAATATTCATTAATGAATCATCTTTCTCACTATATTTAAATTATCATTTTTTCAGCAAAATTTAATTCTTCTTGAGTTTTATTTAGGTCTACAACGTATCTACATATTGCATTCTTACTGGTTCATTCTACCTACAGTCTTAATTTTCTTTCACAACACTATTGTATTTTACCTCATCTTCAAATAACGCTGAAGTACTTCGTCAGGGTCTTTAAGCAAATTGAATCTCGTTCGAAAAGTCTTTAGTCTCTAACTCCCTGTTTCCTTAGGATAATGCCTGCTAGTAATCTTTCTGTTTGTCAAGCAATTTTCAATCCATATGAAATTGTCCAGATTATTAAATTCAAAAGAGTAAATTCTGTGACTAAAAGTTCCCTGCATAAAATCTTGTGTCGCCCATCAGTTCTGTAACTCCAACTTTTCATTCCCGTTAAAGTAGCATACTTTTACTAAAGCTGAATGGATTTTGTTTCAAAGAAGGAAAAACACAGGAAAAAAAAAAAGGCATTTAGACAAAGCTAATCAGTTAAAAAAGAAAAACAGGAAAAGTCTCTGAAGATTCTGCAGTTTTCACCTGTAGCCTTAGTCCCTTTTTCAGTGATGATCCTTTATGTTTTTCTAAAATCTATTTACACTAATCCTTCTATTCTGTTCTATATCACCAGAGATGTGTAAAAAGCAGTTCATGTATACACACACATATATGCATAAGTTTATATACATTCCCACAGTAGTTGTGTGTTTGTAGTTATTCCTTACTATGTATTCACTACGTGTTTGGATCTATTTTATCCAGAAGATGTTATTGCATTCTAATATAGCATTACTTCTTACTTCCCAAATACTCACTTGTATTCTTAAAAGACTAGGATTCGTATCCTTTAACATATTTATAGTTCCATTTATAAAGCACATGCCATTTCCTCAGCAGCAGGGGGCATTAGAATTAACGGAAACAATAAGTAAACCAAATACATCGTTATGCCAAGGAACGGCTTCAATAAAAACACTGAATTTACAGCTAACCTTTCAGCATAATCAGAACACAGACATGAGGGCAGTATCCTCATCCCTAAAGCTTCAGAAATCATTAATGAAAACACTCCTTATAGAAACACCACTTGAAGTAGAATCTCCACTACACGGAGCTTTAAAGATACTCTGGGAGGTTTAGCTTTGGATCTACTGGCACCCAAGGTGAAGTGATCCTCAGAATCAAGAGTTTTCATGCTGATAATTTGCCAGCAAACCCAAGATCTAGTAGCGGAGTGGCTTAGGCAATCTCAGCTGCCACGAGAGACGATGAGGAAAGACACTACTATAACAGACTTGGGACATGATCACGTAGAGTACCAAGTCTGTTGTTAAACAAAAGCAAATGCTAGGCTCAAGCAGCTATAGCTGAAGCCCTTTGGAGTGCTGTTGTAAAATTTGTAAAATTCTCCGAGACCTCAATTGTATCCTATTACAACAGGCTCAGGGTTCCAAGATAAAACACAAAGCAGTGTAGTAGTGAATCTGAGAGTCAAAAAGGCATGCGTGTCTTGCTACACTCAAGCATAAGACTGGCAAGCGTCATACCACCCCTAAAAACTAAGAAAAAGACACCTTCCTTTCCCACAGCCACGTGACAGCCTAAGGTGAACTAAAAAAATCTTTTATTTAGAATCAAATCAGAACACTTCCTTAGGTGCATTAGCTTGAAGATATCCCACACAACATTTATAATTAATTCCCCCTGGCTTGCCTAGAAGGGCAAAGTACACCACTTCACATGCCTGGAGATAGTTACGCAGGGCAGCCATGGGCTCCTTTCAACCAGTAATGGAATTTCACATTAAGCAAGAGTAACTTCAAAATATTCACGTCTGCAGTAGAAACAGCTTGTGTTACTCAAGAAATCAATCTTAAGAGACTAAGAGCCTTGCCATGTAATAACACTACTTGGTTTCAGCCCCTTGTCTGTAGATCTTTTCTGCAGTAAAATGAAAACAGTAAGAATGTCAGATTGCCATTACCTGTCAGGAATTTGAGCAGGAAAACAAAACAGGTTTAGCGCAATGATGAACAGTTGTGACAAACCATCAGCATTTTCTCTAGATCCTCATCTCAAGGCAGTTTCATATTTCATCTTTAGACTCTGCATTGCCTCTTACATGAAGCAAANCACCTCTCAAGAAGAAGTGAGAGAGCTTCACCCTTTTTTGTACCTCTAATTCTGACACCAGTCAAAGTCTTTGGTTCAAAGTAATTCATAATAGCAATTATCAACGATTTCTTTTACAGTAATGCTCAAGGCTTCAGCTACTTTATGCTACTGTTGACCTGCAAGCTGCACAAGGACATAACAGGAGAACTTGTAGGGACTGTTGTAAAGTCCAGCTGTCCAAAATCTGAGCACCAGAGGGGCAGCTTACAATTTAATAGAAGAAAGAGAAGGGGTGTAGCTTGAGTTTTACCTAGTAAGAAAACAGATTTAAGGGGCTTTATATAAATGCTTACTTTTTTTTTTTTTCATATAAGTTTACTCTCCATTCACAACAAATTGCTTAAAGAGATGCATTTTCCTCTCAACTTTTTTGTTGCCATAAATAACAATCTAGTAGGATTTAGGGGCTTCTGGCTCCAGTGAATCCTTCAGTGTTTTAGCCATGAGTCCACACTGCAGCGCAATTGAACAGTTGCAGATAACTCCCTTAAAACCAGAGAAGTCCATGTTCCTGCACTGCACACCGTTATCAGGCACCCTTATTTCTCCCACTCTTTGTCTGAGATGTGCAGAAAAGCCACAGCCTGAACAATGAAGTTATCTTTTCAGTCAGCCTAAGAGTTTAGGGGGTAGGCTTCAGAAGAAAGACCTATAGAGAATAGTTGGGATCTCTGGTCCCTCTGCCAAAAAGCTTTGGGTAAAATATGACGAAGGTAACTTTTTATGTACTTACAAAGCAGGAGAAACCACCGATACTCTCCACTGCTTGAAGAGCAGTAGTATTGACCTTACCAAGTGAATAATGATTATTAATTAATTTTTATCATTACTTATTATTTATCAAGTTATTCTTAATTTAGCAATTAATTTCTGAACTTCCCTTTTCAGAAACAGTAGGGAAAATAGGTTTTTTTACTCTCATACCTCAGCTAACCCAATATTGTCCAAACCTTTTTCTCCAGGAATTAGCTCATTTATAGGTTTATGTGCATCTAACAAAGTTCTGAACATAAATCATTCTAAAATGCCACATTAAAACTTTCATCTAGCAAAACACAGAAAAATTTGCTACATATATACTTTTTAAGGTTGCAGCATACATGTACCCTAGGCCTGATTTTCCTCTTTTTACATGAATTCAAATAATAAGTATATCTATAAAAGCAAAAGGAGCTTCTTTTATGTAAAACATGCTTAAATGAAAGAAGAATTCAGGCCTCGTGCTTTTATTTTCACAGCTGTAAAACCAAACGTTTCCCCACGTCACACAGAGAGGACATGCATTTTCCCTGTGAACATATGTAAAGCCATTCTGGGTGCAGATCCCTTGATTTA